>CM068376.1:107180805-107780805 GCA_034769895.1 Magicicada septendecula
AATTAATTTCCTCATAAGTTAATGTCCTTTCATCAAACTTTGTAAATTAGAATCTGCACTACATTCAAACACATGCACACACAGTGTTAAAAAATTGTTTATTAAAAGTAGTTTGTCACCTTAACGAGGTACAATTTCCACATGCGCTGTCTGGTTCTTCATCCCTCGAAACACAAGATGTAGGTCGCTGGGATTTATATGACGGAGTTCTTCATCTGTAAAGACGCAAGCATACCTCTTAGGTAGATATACACGATAGCGGCGTTCACAATCTTCCAACGTTACAAGCACAGACTTCCCATATCTCGTGTCCACATGCAACATGTTAACGATCGGATACTGCTTGTCCACTGTTAATTCTGCACACCGTTTGTACTCAATAGCAGAAACTGCGTTGAATTTTGTGATAAACGACATTATTTATTAGAAGTGAAGACGTCTGTATCAAACGAGGTGGAACCAAACAATGACTACAAAGAAGACTAGTGAAAGTAATGGTGGTGGTGATGTGGTCATCAGGAAAGTTCACGTTCATCGCCTGAAGCTTTGCATGTACATACACACATGCAGAATTAGCGCTGTTACAAAATATATATATTAGGAAAGTCAAACCCACAGACTACTAGAAATAGTTATCGTCTGAAAAAAAGAAACCGCACATTACGAACTAATATCGTTACAATAATAATAATACATAAACTTACGTTTACGGTCGTCCAAACTGAAGTATGGAGTGGCAATAACTATAGATATCACAGTAAGAATTTTTGTTGTTGTTTTTAGCAGGTGATGTTTTTCATCCCCTGAAGCTTTGCATGTACATACATGCAGAATTATGGCTGTTACATAATATATATATTAGGAAAGTCGACAGAAATAGTTATCGCCTGCAGCAAGAATTTTTGTTGTTGTTGTTGTTGTTTTTAACAGGTGATGTTTTTCATCCCCTGAAGCTTTGCATGCAGAATTATGGTTGTTACATAATATATATTAGGAAAGTCGACAGAAATAGTTATCGCCTGCAGCAAGAATTTTTGTTGTTGTTTTTAACAGGTGATGTTTTTCGTTGTTACCTCGATAGGATACTCCGGTTGCCCACTTTACAAATTTAATGTGACTGTAGAGTTAAAAAAGTCGTAACAGCTCGAAGTGTCGAGGTAATGGCGGGAATAGCCAAACTGACAAGTCCACGTCCATATGTTCACCTGTACATTCTCTCTTCCTTCAGGTATCAAATTGACGAATCATCTTCATTCATCTTAATTGTTATTTAAATAAGTAGTCTCTGTAATTCCAACTTTGTCGTGCTTACTTGCTGAACTGCGGAAGTGAATACTTTCTAATCCATAATTACTTGTGATAGTGCAACTAATGCGTCTCATGTGTCATATTAGAAAGTGAAAGGAGGATTTAGCGAATACACACAATGGTTTATTTCGGTATAACCCTCTGAACATACATGCAATTAGTTGTATAGTAATCAGAAATGTGTGTGAGAGAGAGAGACAATTTAATAGTTTGAATTTTATACCACAAGGTAAACTATATTTTTTAAGTCGTGTGTTGTTTTCGAAAATTATTATTTAAACTGATAATTGTTTTATTAAAATCTCGCGTACGTGTCAAATTAATTGTCGACGGTGACTCTGCTCCCCCTCCTGCTAAAATTCCATCTGTTAAAAACAAAAGAATTCTCACTGTGATATCGTTAGTTATTCTCTCTCCACGTTTCAGTTCGGTCGGCAGTAAACGTAAGTTTGTGTATTATTATCATTATTGTAATGATATTTGTGTTTATAAATATTAGTTTGTAATGTGTGGTTTCTTTTTTTATAGTATAATGGAAAACGCTGCTGTAATAATTGACTTTCACTGCTTTTATGATGACAACGGCAATTATATAGTAAAGGAGTTGTCGGTTATGGACGTAACACGTTTTGCATGCAGACATTGGATTTTCGCCCCGCCTGCTACAGTCGTTACGAATTCGAAATACACTAGAACCAACTGTTGGTTAACGACAAACTATCATGGCCTAAGATGGAGTGAAGGAGAGACACCGTACGACAATCTTGTTTCAGTGTTAACAACGTATACGAACATATATAAATATGTGTTTGTGAAGGGTCTTGAGAAAAAACGTTTTTTAGAATCGAAAATAATTCATTATCATATAATAAATCTTGATGACATTGGTTGTCCAAAAGACGTCCCATATCTATTTCTCGGTACGGTATGCCTTACACATTGCAATTCTTCTTCTTCTACACAGTGTACAAATCATAATGTGTACGCACTAAGAGAGTGGATAATTAATGATTTTTCTGTTATACAAACATTTTTAATGTGAGTGTCTCATAGCATTGTTAATTTCGTTAGTAAACTTGTATATGCCTGCAGGCGATAACTATTTCTGTGGACTTTCCTAATATATATATTATGTAACAGCCATAATTCTGCATGTATGTACATGCAAAGCTTCAGGGGATGAAAAACATCACCTGTTAAAAACAACAACAAAAATTCTTGCTGCAGGCGATAACTATTTCTGTCGACTTTCCTAATATATATTATGTAACAGCCATAATTCTGCATGCAAAGCTTCAGGGGATGAAAAACATCACCTGTTAAAAACAACAACAACAACAACAACAACAACAAAAATTCTTGCTGCAGGCGATAACTATTTCTGTCGACTTTCCTAATATATATATTATGTAACAGCCATAATTCTGCATGTATGTACATGCAAAGCTTCAGGGGGATGAAAAACATCACCTGCTAAAAAAAAACAACAACAAAAATTCTTACTGTGATATCTATAGTTATTGCCACTCCATACTTCAGTTTGGACGACCGTAAACGTAAGTTTATGTATTATTATTATTGTAACGATATTAGTTCGTAATGTGCGGTTTCTTTTTTTCAGACGATAACTATTTCTAGTAGTCTGTGGGTTTGACTTTCCTAATATATATATTTTGTAACAGCGCTAATTCTGCATGTGTGTATGTACATGCAAAGCTTCAGGCGATGAACGTGAACTTTCCTGATGACCACATCACCACCACCATTACTTTCACTAGTCTTCTTTGTAGTCATTGTTTGGTTCCACCTACCTCGTTTGATACAGACGTCTTCACTTCTAATAAATAATGTCGTTTATCACAAAATTCAACGCAGTTTCTGCTATTGAGTACAAACGGTGTGCAGAATTAACAGTGGACAAGCAGTATCCGATCGTTAACATGTTGCATGTGGACACGAGATATGGGAAGTCTGTGCTTGTAACGTTGGAAGATTGTGAACGCCGCTATCGTTTATATCTACCTAAGAGGTATGCTTGCGTCTTTACAGATGAAGAACTCCGTCATATAAATCCCAGCGACCTACATCTTGTGTTTCGAGGGATGAAGAACCAGACAGCGCATGTGGAAATTGTACCTCGTTAAGGTGACAAACTACTTTTAATAAACAATTTTTTAACACTGTGTGTGCATGTGTTTGAATGTAGTGCAGATTCTAATTTACAAAGTTTGATGAAAGGACATTAACTTATGAGGAAATTAATTTCTATTTTTAATTTATTTCACTATACGCCTCTGAACCTATATGTAATTATTTGTAAACTGCGTTACCTGTTGCAGCAACGGTAACACTAGAACGATTATATTATTATTATTCAGTGATATATACATACATACAATTTACTTATTAAACACTTCAAGGATTGTAACGTCTTACAATGACTATAGCATATTTCAATCTGTTATCTGTTTATTGGACCTACATGTACATGATTCAAGCCAAACGTGTGCACGTTGTATGTATGTGTGTGATTACGTTGCGTGTGCGTCTGTGTGTGCGCGTGTGGTGTAACCCAAACGTGTGCACGTCGTATGTATGTGTATGATTACGTTGCGTGTAGGTCTGTGTGTGCGTGCGTTGCGTGTGCGTCTGTGTGTGTGTGTGTGGTGTAACCCAAACGTGTGCACGTCGTATGTATGTATGTGATTACGTTGCGTGTGCGTCTGTGTGTGCGCGCGTTGCGTGTGCATCTGTGTATGTGTGTGTGTGTGTGTGCACGTTGCGTGTGCATCTGTGTGTGTGTGTGATATTTAACATGATTTTAATGTTGTTGTATTGTTATGTTGCAGGTTGCTTCTCCTACAAGTACGACACAATTATATATAAACTTTCGAAAAAATATCAATTTATAATGTATTTATTTAATTGTGAATTTTATATTGTGAATGTTAAAATATATATTTAATCATTTAAACAAATTATGACTTTATTTTATTTCACTCTACACCTCTGAACATGTGCACAATTAATTTATTTTTGTGAACTGTTACATCAGAAGATTTGTATGAATTTCAGTCGCCGTTTTCATGTGTGTGTATAATTTTAATTTATTTCGCTATACACTACTGAACCTATGTGTGTGTGTGTAAAACTGCAACCTTAAAAACAGAAGTATTGTACCAGATTGCTAAGCCGTTTAACGTATGGATTTGTCATCTGTAACAACATAACAGGTAAGTAGTTCATTGACGCCAAATATATATATTTCTAACAAGGATCAATCACACTGACTGCATTATAAACTATTAGTTAATTATTTAATACATTGAAAAATGAAGACGGCGTTTTGACAACGAGAGAGAGAGCTAAAATTATTTATTCATCACACCGACTACACAATGTACGAGAGGGAGACAGGAGAAAGGGTATGGAACCTTGCATAGTTGAAACGTGTGTGAGAGAGAGAGAGAGAGAGAGAGAGAGAGAGGAGAGAGAGAGAGAGAGAGAGAGAGAGAGAGAGAGAGAGAGAGGACGTTACTATTTGTTGCCACAGTTGAAACATGTGAGAGTGAGAGAGAGAGAGAGAGAGAGAGAGGGAGAGAGAGAGAGAGAGAGAGAGAGAGAGAGAAGAGAGAGAGGAGAGAGAGAGAGAGAGAGGACGTTAATATTTGTCGAATAAATATAAACTTTCTAATTTCATATACATACAGTGAGAGAGAGAGAGATATAGAGAGAGAGAGTATCAATTATGATCATATAGTTTGAATTTCCCACCACAGAAGAGAAAAAAATGTTGACAACCCTGCTCATATAAATTTAATATACATTATAACACACGACAAATTTGAACTCACGCAAAGGTTGGTACACCTGATCATATATTTTAATATACACTATAATGCATCGAGTTGGAACCACCCCCACCCACCACCACCCACTGATATGAAATAAAAAAACTACCCACCCAACACCACCCCCTGATATGCAAATCAGCTTTCTTAAAAAAATAAAAAAGTATATTCACGGATGCTGGTGGTCCATTGAACCTCATCCCACCAAATCAATTTAATTAAAAAAATAAAAAATTTTATTCGCGGATGCTGTGGTCCATTGAACCTCATCCCACCCCCCCCTTGATATGCAAATCAATTTAATTAAAAAAATAAAAAACCAAATAAAAAAAATAAAAAAATTTATTCGCGGAAATTCTCGGATGCTGTGGTCCATTGGGATGCTGCGGGTCCAGCGGTGGCGGCGTCATCTCTAAGATCATGTTTTTTATCGTTTTTTTTATTGTTTTTTAAGAAGGCGGCATTCCTTTGTGAGCCAGAACCCTCATTTTCCCCCTACTGGGGTGGGATGAGGTTCAATGGACCACAGCATCCGCGAATACAATTTTTTATTTTTTTTTAATTAAATTGATTTGGTGGGATGAGGTTCAATGGACCACCAGCATCCGTGAATATACTTTTTTATTTTTTTAAGAAAGCTGATTTGCATATCAGTGGGTGGTGTTGGGTGGGAGGTTGTTTTTTTTTTATTTCATATCAGTGGGTGGGGGTGGTTCCAACTCGATGCATTATAGTGTATATTAAAATATATGATCAGGTGTACCAACCTTTGTGTGAGTTCAAATTTGTCGTGTGTTATAATGTATATTAAATTTATATGAGCAGGGTTGTCAACATTTTTTTCTCTTCTGTGGTGGGAAATTCAAACTATATGATCATAATTGATACTCTCTCTCTCTCTTTCTCTCTATATCTCTCTCACTGTATGTATATGAAATTAGAAAGTTTATATTTATTCGACAAATATTAACGTCCTCTCTCTCTGTCTGTCTGTCTCTCTCTCTCTCTCTCTCCTCTCTCTCTTCTCTCTCTCTCTCTCTCTCTCTCTCTCTCTCTCTCTCACTCTCTCACTCTCTCTCTCACTCTCACTTGTTTCAACTGTGTCAACGTCCCCTCTCTCTCTCTCTCTCTCTCTCTCTCTCTCTCTCTCTCTCTCTCTCTCTCTCTCACACGTTTCAACTATGCAAGGTTCCATACCCTTTCTCCTGTCTCCCTCTCGTACATTGAGTAGTCGGTGTGATGAATAAATAATTTTAGCTCTCTCTCTCTCTCGTTGTCAAAACGTCGTCTTCATTTTTCAATGTATTAAATAATTAATTAATAGTTTATAATGCAGTCAGTGTGATTGATCCTTGTTAGAAATATATTTGGTGTCAATGAACTACTTACCTGTTATGTTGTTACAGATGACAAATCCATACGTTAACGGCTTAGCAATCTGGTACAATACTTCTGTTTTAAGGTTCAGTAGTGTATAGCGAAATAAATTAAAATTATACACACACATGAAAACGGCGGCTGAAATTCATACAAATCTTCTGATGTAACAGTTCACAAAAAAAAATTAATTGTACACATGTTCAGAGGTGTAGAGTGAAATAAAATAAAGTCATAATTTGTTTAAATGATTAAATATATTTTAAAATTCACAATTAAATAAATACATTACTGTATAGAAAGATTAACTATGTGCACACACACACACACAGACGCACACGTAATCACACATCTGACGTGCACACACACACATACATACGCAACGTAACCAAACACGCACACACGTACACACGCAACGAGCGCACACGTACACAACGTAACCAAATACGCACACGCGAACACACACAGACGCATACGTACACACTGCCGTCGTAACGTTAGATTGCTAATGACAGATACAAGCAGTCTGATGTATAGTATTCACGTATAGGCTCCTCATAGTACCATATCAATATCTGTAATGTTATTTATTTCCAACTAAAGTCAGAGACATCCCCAGTAGTTTTTCACCTAGAACGTATACAAAACATCTGATTCTTGCGTGTGTGTGTGTGTGTGTGTTTGTGTGTGTGTGTGTGTGTGTGCGTGCAATAATACTTTCATGCTTTTGGCTGTCCTAAAAAACATACCATATCTATTTCACAGGACGTTATGTATTACAGCATTTTTTAATTTCGATTAGCAACACTCGTAGATGGATATGGACGATAGCTATTTATGTATGGAAGTAAGCCATGTGTCAAATTAGAAAGTGAAAGTAAAATGCATCGATTTAGACACCAAACCTCTGAACATACATGCAATTAATATCAATCTCTGTAATGTTATTTATTTAATTATGACTTGTGAATGAATGGACTGCATTTTAACCTAACACACAACGTGTAACAAACCTAATTGGACCTATCACTACCGTTGCGTCATGAACTGATGACCTAAACACTACTGGCTGATCCAAGTTTGTTTGGTTCTCGCCAACAACCTCTTGCATAACTTTGCCCTCAGACGCTTTTCCTACATTTCCATGTGTGTGTGTGTGAAGTTAACATAGCTCAGACAAAATAACGATAATGTAGACGCACACGTAATCACACATCCGACATGCACGCACACAGACGCATACGCAACGTAACCAAACACGCGCACACACGAACACATAGACGCACACGCACACACATACATACGACGTTGACATGAATCATGTTACGTTGTGTTGCACTGACTCGATATTTATAGATGACTTCCATACAGATTTAAATAATACTTTCATGCTTTTGGCTGTCCTAAAAAACATACCATATCTATTTCACAGGAAGTTATGTATTACAACATTTTTAATTTCGTTTAGCAACACTCGTAGACGGATATGGACGATAGCTATTTATGTATGGAAGTAAGCCATGTGTCAAATTAGAAAGTGAAAGTAAAATGCATCGATTTAGACACCAAACCTCTGAACATACATGCAATTAATATCAATATCTGTAATGTGTGTGAGAGAGAGAGAGAGAGAGAGAGAGAGAGAGAGAGAGAGAGAGAGAGAGAGAGAGAGAGAATTTAATGTGCATCAACTTTCAAACGTGTACGCTACCGCCGTATGATATATATACACACAAGACGACATGTCACTATTTCTCATTTGTATGAGACACTCATCGTACAATCGGCTATTGTGTGTGTATAACAACATTTAAGAGGTAAGGAAAAGATTTGTATATGTTACTAAGTAAAAAAACATAATTTATTGTTTGCTACATAAGGATTAATATAATTACTCATACGTCTGATCAATAAGATCTTTTGACAAATGTAACGAAATTTAGAAATGCATTTTCTCATAACAAAATACAACGTACCCTTTCATTTTATATTCAAACTATTCTTATCTGAAACAAAACGTTATATAGATAATACGCTGTCCTGTTTAAAAAAAATGTGTGTGTGTGTGTGTGTGCCCATAGTTAATCTTTCTATACAGTAATGTATTTATTTAATTGTGAATTTTAAAATATATTTAATCATTTAAACAAATTATGACTTTATTTTATTAGAAAGTAGGACGCAATGACTTGGCTTAATGTAGTGAATACTTAATGACTATAGCATATTTACATCTGTTATCTGTTTTATTGGACCTACATGTACATGATTCAACCCAAACGTGTACACGTCGTATGTATGTGTATGATTACGTTGCGTTTGCGTCTGTGTGTGTGCGCGTTGCGTGTTTGGTTACGTTGCGTATGCGTATGTATGTGTGTGTGTGTGTGTGTGTGTGTGTGTGTGTGTGTGTGTGTGTGTGTGCACATAGTTAATCTTTCTATACAGTAATGTATTTATTTAATTGTGAATTTTAAAATATATTTAATCATTTAAACAAATTATGACTTTATTTTATTTCACTCTACACCTCTGAACATGTGTACAATTAATTTTTTTTTGTGAACTGTTACATCAGAAGATTTGTATGAATTTCAGCCGCCGTTTTCATGTGTGTGTATAATTTTAATTTATTTCGCTATACACTACTGAACCTTAAAACAGAAGTATTGTACCAGATTGCTAAGCCGTTAACGTATGGATTTGTCATCTGTAACAACATAACAGGTAAGTAGTTCATTGACACCAAATATATTTCTAACAAGGATCAATCACACTGACTGCATTATAAACTATTAATTAATTATTTAATACATTGAAAAATGAAGACGACGTTTTGACAACGAGAGAGAGAGAGAGCTAAAATTATTTATTCATCACACCGACTACTCAATGTACGAGAGGGAGACAGGAGAAAGGGTATGGAACCTTGCATAGTTGAAACGTGTGAGAGAGAGAGAGAGAGAGAGAGAGAGAGAGAGAGAGGGGACGTTGACACAGTTGAAACAAGTGAGAGTGAGAGAGAGAGTGAGAGAGAGAGAGAGAGAGAGAGAGAGAGAGAGAGAGAGAGAGGACGTTAATATTTGTCGAATAAATATAAACTTTCTAATTTCATATACATACAGTGAGAGAGATATAGAGAGAAAGAGTGAGAGAGAGTATCAATTATGATCATATAGTTTGAATTTCCCACCACAGAAGAGAAAAAAATGTTGACAACCCTGCTCATATAAATTTAATATACATTATAACACACGACAAATTTGAACTCACGCAAAGGTTGGTACACCTGATCATATATTTTAATATACACTATAATGCATCGAGTTGGAACCACCCCCACCCACTGATATGAAATAAAAAAAAAAAACCTCCCACCCAACACCACCCACTGATATGCAAATCAGCTTTCTTAAAAAAATAAAAAAGTATATTCACGGATGCTGGTGGTCCATTGAACCTCATCCCACAAAATCAATTTAATTAAAAAAAAATAAAAAATTTTATTCGCGGATGCTGTGGTCCATTGAACCTCATCCCACCCCCCCTTGATATGCAAATCAATTTAATTAAAAAAATAAAAAAACCAAATTAAAAAAAAAATAAAAAATTTATTCGCGGAAATTCGCGGATGCTGTGGTCCATTGGGATGCTGCGGGTCCAGCGGTGGCGGCGTCATCTCTTAGATCATGTTTTTTATCGTTTTTTTATTGTTTTTTAAGAAGGCGGCATTCCTTTGTGGGTTTGAACCCTCATTTTCCCCCTACTTACATTGTTACTTGTTGCAGGATTCCTGATAGGCGAATGACGACTTGTATTCTTGCGTTAACTATCACACGACACTTTCACTGATCACGCTTTATTAACTTTCTTTAACCACATCACACGCTCGCGTTATTACTATACGTCACGCACAAATAAATAATATACTTCTTGCTGCAATCTACGCGCACAAGTTAAACATCTTCTGGTCCGTACGTACTATCGCGCACTTATATAAAATAAACTTCTTAATGGCTGTAATTCTATCTCAACTATTGAACCGGGATCATCTAATGCTTTGAACTTAGAGTAATAGTATTAAAATTGCTCACATCGAGTGACGCAGGTTTCCCGTGTTTTTTGCGTGAAAATTCAACTTAGACTCCCCGTTGTGGGCTCCGCGTGTTATTTTTATAGTTTCTTCAATTCTACCCTCACTACATCTTCTGTTGATCGTTCCTTATTGGTCTTGTAACCCCTCTTTCCTTTTATGTCTTTTTTTTTTTAGTATAAAAACAACTTAATTTATTTTAATTTTTTTTTTTTTTTGAAAGAGAAGCCACAAGTTAATTAGGACTAGGCCGAAGCCTAGAGAAGCAAAAATTATGCTGGGTCCAGTATGACGGGACTTGCAATAAAACTCAGCTGTAACAGAACGATAACAATTTATTTTATTTCATGCCCTGCTTTAACATTATTAAAGCAGAATAACATATGTGCCCAATCACAAGTATGAATAAAAGTAAAACATAACAAATGTGTATAAATATAAAACATCACAAGTGTGTATAAATCTTAAGCCTAACAAATGTGTATAAATATAAAACATCACAAGTGTGTATAAATCAGTGGACACATGCATATATAATTATAGAATTTTCTCCCATCTCGTGGCTAGCTAGACACATAACAACACACACAGAACATAAGGTACACAAACTCACAACCACATTAATTTTTAACACGCACGCCCCTGGAATGCACCCACCTACCAGGCAGAGTAACTACAATCTTATAACCCAGCAGTGATATAATATACGCCCGTTGGCAACCCGTACAGTAGAATTACATAAGGCCAAAACCCCAGGAAGGATGATAATAATTCATGAGGCATAAATAAAACCGGACCACCCATTTGTCTAGCATTCCATTGATCAATGACCCATGATGAGCGTGTGAACCTTAAGTTCCTTTCACATCATTAAGTAAAATTGACAAAACTACATCTCCTGCCTTCAAACAGTGTTTATAGAATTCTAGACAGTTATTTGACTTCAAAAAAATTCCAAAAAGGAATTAAATCTTTATGTACTTTAATCAACAGAAATTAATTGCTTGAGGCATTACTATTTCAGAAGATTTTGACAATATATAATTTACCCAAAAAAGAAAATGATGAATACATGTTTTATAGTCAAAAATTAAACAGCAAATGCTATAAGTGGGAAGTCAACCCCTATGTGTTAGCCAGTTAAGAAAACAATCAGCTTAGCCCTTGTGCAAGGGGCAAAAATCAGCTAAAATATTTCCATTACATTAGTAAATTATTTCTACTAGCCTCAAATGACTATATAAAATAATTAAAGGAAAAGAATACAATAAGGTGGTTGTGCTCTGGCATCTGTGGGAGCGCGCCCACATGTAATTGACAAAAGTTGAGAGGCATTCGACCTGTCTGAAGTTGCACCAGAGTGTGTCAGAGAAAACTAAGACCCATTTTGTAACCCCAGAAAGGTCCAAAAAAAAACCCCAGGAAAGTCCCCAGCCCTTAAATGTGAAACCCATAGTCAAATTAAAATTTATACACAGCTCTTCCAGCCGGAACAGAGCTACTGAGCAATAATTAAATTTTGTAAAGAGTAAAATGAAAATGAGATGCAACAGTAAAATGGTACAAGATTAAAATCTCTCTGGCGCGCTCCCGCAGTGCAGCATGCACTTACAGGCATAGCATTTAGTGTTATATATATGAGTAATAAAAAAGTTTATGAATTTAAGTTATAGTGTTCAGAGTCATGATCACAGCTCAACTTCCCGGTAAACAGTCTGGACACGTGGTCCCATGGCTTCTAGGCTATTTGCAGTAAACGGGCACACTGCCGGCCCGGCCCCAAAAATGAAATAAATGCATAAATATCACCTTATAAGTGCTGGCGAGTGCAACATAGAAAGTCAGTCTCCATCTCCCTCTTCGTATAAGGTCTTGTTCATGGTTCACAGCTTAGGCAGGTGTACAGCCATCAGCAAGCCAGGAAACCGGCTTAGTTCGAGAACCCTATGAATTCAAGTAAATTAGAGAACAGTCTTTTAAAAATGTACACCCGAGTTAAGGTAATTAACCTCTTAACGGGCCGCCAACTAACTCACAATAAAAGCACAATATTCATTAATCAAAGTTTTTACAACCAGCTTAAAGAGTCTAAAAATCAGCCATGGAATAAGTAAATTTGAGTCATGAACAGACCTTATTAAATTGTGGCTTAATATAAAGTGAACTGTACTCAGTCAACATGCTTCGACAAAAATTTGCAGGTTAAACCGGCCACGTGGAGAGCAGTAATCATTATTTGACCAAAAAGAATTTAACAGCAAGTCACTCACAGCATTGAGAATGTTTTACATTCAATTAAATTTCATACATAGAAGCTCTCACACTTCATTCTCTACTTGTGAAGTTAATTAACAAACTCTGCGACAGTTTACTACATGCACAGACACAGTTCATGACCTGACTGCGCACCACGTTTTTAGTCATTAATTTTTAATGTAGTACACTTTTACTAGGACAATGACTCTTGAAAAACTTCTCGCACTATTACAGAAAATAATAAAAGCATGGGCTATATACAGGGCGTTACGTACAACAGTAAAGAATGAGTTTCTCTTAACATAACTTTGTCGGGTCGCACACACACATATCATTACGTATTTTATACGTTTGCATATAGTTATTAACTATTTATACATGTATGATTACTTATAAGACAACTTAAGAATTCTTACCGGGAGTCAATTTATGCCTTAGCTTGGCATGTAGAAACAGCAACTTCGTCGTACAATACGGAGAGCGGAGACGGGGACAATTCTCTGAGCGAGGCGGAGCGTAGACTGCACACACCGGCACAGAATAGTCACCGCACATAGCCGAGTTGCGCGCGCAACCGCACACAGTGCCGCTCCCCTCATACCGCGGACCAAAGTTCGCCCCCGCTGCCTCGGCTCACGTTATGTTACAGTTAAACGGAAACCTTCTCTAGAATTTTTTTTTAAACGGCCGGCTTCACACCGGCACACCCCCACCCCTAAAGGGCAACCCGGTTGCCCCACTCAAAAACTCGGGAAAGTACCCTGCAGTGTACTCCCATCTTAAAAACTCCGGTGGACATCGTGGGTAAGTTGGCCCGGTGGCACTCGCTCCCAGAACAGAGCTCCCCATGCGACCCTCTCCGCTACGCCAACCCCACCGGACCGCCCCAACACGTCACCCTCTCCGGTGACCATCACCTACTCCCACCGGTCCCACTCACATATTCGTCCGAGGACCCAACAAGGCATCTCACACCTTGATATGTGAGCGACCGAACTACTCCTCGTCCATCTCTCGGACCGACCAGCCACATGCACCCACAAGGCATCTCCAACCTTGCCATATGGCTGGCCCACTTCCCTACACAAGGGCGGACGGCCACGCGCAGCCAGACAAAGAGGACCGCACCAAGGGCACACGAACATTAATCCCATCATTTACTTATTCGAATACACCATAACTAGCGGGGGGTTTACTTTTCTACCGTACCTACTACACGACTTTCTCTCACAACCAAAAATAACACCAGGAAAACCGGAGAATGCGGCATGGCTCGGACCCTATAATGAACAACATCAACCTCAACCACTACTAACAACTAACAACAGCACACCATCACTCCATCTAACTTCTAAACAGGGGAAACTGACGATCTCAACGACCACAACCATCTCGAGGACCACAATATACTGACTTCCGGCAAGTCTCTCTCTTCCTTATCGATAGTTTTTTTTTTTTTTACTAAGGGCAGGGGTAGGAAAATCGGGAAGATGAAACGGGGCAAGGATCATTAAAGGGTCAATAGCTAGGACTAAGGGTAAGGACCTGGATCCCTCCGAAAATAAGGATGAATGGAGGAAACCAAGGCTCGCGTGGGCAGGGGCGCAACCCTGAAATAGATGAACACCACTGGGAGTGTGGGGAACATCTACCCGCTACCCGTTAACCTCTGCCCCTTACCTTTCTATGACGCACCTTAGGTATTCGCTCCTTTCGGATACCACTCTCTAAGAAATTGTCTCGTGTTGAGCTGTACTGACTGGTTTCTTCGGAATCAGAATTAAGGCAACTCACCTCACTACTTTCACTCCGCTTTGGATTATGCTCGTCGTCTAACTCCTCTGCTACAATTTCTTCCTTTTCTACAACTTCCCCTTCTTCGTCCACATAATCCAAATCAACTTCCTGACACTGCACCTCCTCAGCATCTTCCCGTTGCTCCTCTGATCCATCTTCTTCATCACACGCATCGCCAGCTCCTTCACGAACGTCTTGACTAACCTCTTCTCTGATCTCATTTTCATCAACACATTTATCATCAACATCATCGCCACTACCACCATCTGAACACTGCACATCCTCGTTCTCCTCTAGTTTTTCACCTGGTCCACCTGAAACTTCCTCCCGTTCCTCGGAATCCTCAACACTACTTACAGAAGGCGTCTGCACATCTTCACACACTACATCACTCTCACTCACAAACTCTACAACGCTGCCACCAAATTTCTCCTCAACTTCTACCTCACTTGCGGCATGGACATCCCCTTGTCCATCCACAACCTCAGAAACACTCGCAGCCCGGACATCCCTGTGTCCATCTGCAACTTCAGACTCTACAGTCTCCCTAACACCTACAACTATACTCACCTGCGCAGCATCTGCAGACCGCTCTTCTGACTCTTCTGTCGATTCCACTCCTTGACCACTTTCAGCAACCACAACGTCCTCAACATCTTCCACCCTGGAATTCAGCTGTCCAGGTTCATGTGCAATGACTAAATTAATTTCGACTGGCGATGGTGATGTTACAGGATCTGGATCCCTCACGAACCGAGATGTAAATACCGGAACAAATTCTGCGGCCTCTGGATTCAACCATGACGTCCTCTTTGAGTCCGGTACTTCAGTATTAACTGACGCGCTCTTATCCTCCTGTATTGTTCCCACGAAGTCATTCCGCTCTTCTACTTCTGCTTCCTTTTCTTCATCTACTACTCTCTTGGGCACTTGTACTTCCTCTGGAACCTTTAAAGTTTCCTTTTTCTCCGAATAGGGATAACGCCTTGGTACAGGCTCCCTACTTGCCGATGTCTGTTCCCTAACATAATTTCTTTTTCCCCTGTTAATTTCATGTTTCTTTGTTTTCTGTGCTGTAGCTGTTGTTACCGTCTTCACACTTGCCACCCCCTTGTAGCCTCCATCACTTCCGGAATATTCTGGCTTTTTAAGCGTCTCTTGGGTTCTCCTCCAACCACCATGTTTGTCCCTTTTGGCTCTTCCTGATGAACCGCTGGAGTATTGGACATCGGTAGCCTCTTTTCCCCGGGACTCGTCAACCTCCTTGACCGTTCCTGAAAGCACACACAGTCGCTCAAGGTCCGCAAAACAACGTGGACGGTCCGCGAATGCCAAACGAGATCTCTCCTGGGGAGTCAGTCCTTCCAGAATCGCTTGTATCACTTCTGTCTCGGGCAGCCCCAATCTTAACACCCGGGAAACCTTCCGTATATCGCGCACGAAGTCTCCTAACGCCTCTCCGTAGGCCTGTGGGCGATAGAATCTTTCCAACTCAAGCTTGGCGCGTCGTCGAAAGGGTATGAAGAAGTTCAACACCTCCCCATGGAAAGCATCAACACTGTCACCCCGACGCAGAGCCTTGGTGACCAGATTAGCCAACGTACTCCGGCAATACGGGTATATAAGATACAAGACCTCCCCATTGGACACCCCCGGGAAATCTGCCACCTGCAGGACCAGGTCCAAGAAAACCAACAGCTGATCCTCATCAAATCCATCCACCACCGGAAATTTCTGGAGAACGTCTGAAAGAGGGTGGGGCAATTTCTCGTAGCATATCCCCGCCAGAATTGCACAATTCAAAACAAACGATCCTAAAACAAATCCCCACTAAACACCTAACACAAACATAACCGACAAAAACATATTAACAAAAATCGGAAAAACTCAAGTACTGTCCTTCCTTTGAGTAGACCCCCGGGTTCTCTAGCGCTGCGGAAACCTGGCCTATTCTGAACCATGCATCCACGACGGAAGGAGACAAGAGACAAGCAACAATACTACACACACATAACAGCAAACAGCAACTCGACACACTCGTCGTACCAACACATAAATCACAACAACCAACTAACCATCAACTAAAAGTCCTAATTCGGGAATAAAAAATACTTTGACATCAACCGGACACAAGTCGGTTCCGGTACCGATTTCCGATCGGGCCATACCGCATCCCGTCAATATACCACGCTAATCACCGACCCTAATTAACCTTCCATCTTCCAGGCCACGCTTGAGACTCCCCGGCCATACAAGCTATCAAAAATGTTTAAACACCATTAACCGCCTCAGTGGTGCGACCCGACTCACAAATTAAACAACTTATAACTAGCCTACACGGGCCTATATCAACTATGTCACAACGATCACATTAATATTTCCGAGTCTGCAAGCCCCGTCACACACCAAGACCCAAGGGTTCAAGCCTAGAATGAACCACGCTCTGCTACCATTTGTAACCCCTCTTTCCTTTTATGTCTTTTTTTTTAGTATAAAAACAACTGGTCCCATGGCTTCTAGGCTATTTGCAGTAAACGGGCACACTGCCGGCCCGGCCCCAAAAATGAAATAAATGCATAAATATCACCTTATAAGTGCTGGCGAGTGCAACATAGAAAGTCAGTCTCCATCTCCCTCTTCGTATAAGGTCTCGTTCATGGTTCACAGCTTAGGCAGGTGTACAGCCATCAGCAAGCCAGGAAACCGGCTTAGTTCGAGAACCCTATGAATTCAAGTAAATTAGAGAACAGTCTATTAAAAATGTACACCCGAGTTAAGGTAATTAACCTCTTAACGGGCCGCCAACTAACTCACAATAAAAGCACAATATTCATTAATCAAGGTTTTTACAACCAGCTTAAAGAGTCTAAAAATCAGCCATGGAATAAGTAAATTTGGGTCATGAACAGACCTTATTAAATTGTGGCTTAATATAAAGTGAACTGTACTCAGTCAACATGCTTCGACAAAAATTTGCAGGTTAAACCGGCCACGTGGAGAGCAGTAATCATTATTTGACCAAAAAGAATTTAACAGCAAGTCACTCACAGCATTGAGAATGTTTTACATTCAATTAAATTTCATACATAGAAGCTCTCACACTTCATTCTCTACTTGTGAAGTTAATTAACAAACTCTGCGACAGTTTACTACATGCACAGACACAGTTCATGACCTGACTGCGCACCACGTTTTTAGTCATTAATTTTTAATGTAGTACACTTTTACTAGGACAATGACTCTTGAAAAACTTCTCGCACTATTACAGAAAATAATAAAAGCATGGGCTATATACAGGGCGTTACGTACAACAGTAAAGAATGAGTTTCTCTTAACATAACTTTGTCGGGTCGCACACACACATATCATTACGTATTTTATACGTTTGCATATAGTTATTAACTATTTATACATGTATGATTACTTATAAGACAACTTAAGAATTCTTACCGGGAGTCAATTTATGCCTTAGCTTGGCATGTAGAAACAGCAACTTCGTCGTACAATACGGAGAGCGGAGACGGGGACAATTCTCTGAGCGAGACGGAGCGTAGACTGCACACACCGGCACAGAATAGTCACCGCACATAGCCGAGTTGCGCGCGCAACCGCACACAGTGCCGCTCCCCTCATACCGCGGACCAAAGTTCGCCCCCGCTGCCTCGGCTCACGTTATGTTACAGTTAAACGGAAACCTTCTCTAGAATTTTTTTTTAAACGGCCGGCTTCACACCGGCACAGTCTTACATTCAAAATTTTGCCGGTATTTTTGAATGTATCCAGTCTGGTGTCGTATCTCTTTCGCGCTCACTACTGACGCTATTGGTGATTGGTTCCCAAAGTGCGGGCGATATTTTTACGCGGGTGTTCGTTATACTCCCTAAAAAGTGACGCGACTTTCTAAAATCGTCATATTTACTGGCGTGGCCTCTTTTATCTGTTGAAGGACAGCGTACCGTTAACCTAACGGTATATAGGCGTTTTTTGCTAGTTTTACACTACAAAACAATTTATGTGTTTACGACATGTAGGGTGTCTTAGGTCTATTATACATATTTTTGCCGGCGCCGGTCTGTCGCACAGCCGAGCCTCTTTAGATTCACTATTCAATTATAACTTTACTTAAAACTACGTACATTTCAATAATTTAATTTATTATTAAATTTTTCTTACTTATTATAGGTATTTACATACATATTAAATTATGATACCATTATACAGTATCGTTTCAACTTGCCCTTGTTAAATGAATATTAGAGGTTATTTGTACCGAATATTTGTCAAACAGCTGTTTTGTATTAATGACAAAGATGCCAACTTCAGGTTTTCGAAGTTTTGTACATTGGATGTAGATATGTTTTGAATTGTAGCTGTTTTTCTCTTTTCTTATTGGATTACATTCGCAATAATAATCTTCTTCTTTTTCGTTGACGCAACAGAGGCCTGTATTTGCCCCTAGCCTGCTCAACCACTGCCGACCATTCACACCGCTCCAGAGTCCAGGGAGATCTTTATCCTAAACTTCTTTAGATCACTCTGGACACTGTCTGTCCACTGATTTCTAGAGGCTGTCCTCTTAAGTCGCACTCCACCAAGAAAACCCTAGATGTCGACAGCAGGTCTTCCATTCTCAGGACATGACTTAGACACTTCAATATTTCTATCTTATGGAAGCAATATTTATATCCTCTGCCATAATCAGTTGTCACATGTTGGCCTATAATCCTGCTAAGCTATACCTTCCTATTGTAGGTCTGAGCTCTGGCTCCTTCTAAACCTTTGTATTGAAATTAGCTGATATCATGTAGAGGACAGCTGTTATACACTCTGCTCTAAGTCGTTGAAAGGCATCTGTTCCATATAGAGTGCGCAGTAATAATAATAATAATAATGATAATAATAATGTCCCCCAGAAATCCAACCCTACTCCCAAACAGCTTGGCCTCGTGGGGGGCGAGCAATAACTGTTACTCTTTAGCTGACTATCAGAGCAATGGTAATGAAGTTTTGATAAGGTTGCATGTACCGCTTGAAAACACACCCTAACCAACGATGGAACCGATCGTGAAAATGGGTGAATGGTTCTACGTTAGTGAGTCGCGAACGATGGCCTCAGAGCAGCAGGACGGACCCTGTTGTAGGTATTTAGTTCTAGCTGCGGTACTCGATGACTCTGCCGCAGTGGTTTGGTTATTTCCCCGGTACTCGTGGGACTCATATGCTAGGTTCCAAAAATAATTCTGGGGTTGATAGATCCCTTAAAACCCTCTTCTAGAAAAAAACCGCCCTCGGAGGGTGAAGAGTAGTCGTTACTCTTTGTTCGATGCCGAAAGATTTCTGGCATCGTCTGCCAGTATGACAGTGGTGCCAAAGTATTATTAAGGGGAAGAAGGTGACTTCGTTAAAGTAAGTCCCTTCCTAATTGAAAAGGCTATCAATGGTTGTGCTGGACCAGGTGTCCAGGATATCAGAAAAGCTGCAGGTGGATTGCTCGTGGACAGGGTTCAAAACTGCTCAAGCAGTAAAAGGTTCAGCCATCGATGTAATGGTTGTATCTCATACCACCTTGAATACCACAAAGTAGGTGGTAGTGTGCAGGGACCTATTTAACTGTACAGAGGAAGAAATTACAACTGAGCTTGACCCACAAGGTGTTATTGCATGTCGGACGCTAACGGTGCGAAGGGATAGACAGACGCTCCCATCAACGTCCCATGCCCTAATCTTCAACATGACAACTCTGGCGGAAAAGGTCAGAGCAGCAATTCATAGGCTGTCTGCGAGAGCTTTCGTCCCTCAACCAAAGGAGTGTTTTCAGTGCTTGAGTTTCAGACAAAGTGCGTCAAGACGTGCTCGAGTAAAGACATGCTTCTGTGGAAAGTCGGCTCATGGTGACGACCCTTGTGCTGAACCCATGAAATCTTTCAATTGCGGTGATCTATATCCCGTAATTGTTCCATTTATAACCAAGAAGTGGCTATTCAGGAAGCACTACCCTGAAAAAAGTTAGATACTTCGATAAGATGAAGCTGGTATGCCAGTTACGCACAGGCTGTTAAATCAATAGTGTCAAGAGCCCCTTGTTGTCAAGGAAATATTACCTGTAGTAACGGAGTTTACTGAGTGATACTTTTATGAAGTCTACAGGTAATCAGGAGTTCAAAAAGGCAGTGCGACTGAGATAGACATACAGGCAGTGTATAGAGATATTCAGGACTGGTCTGCTGGAAGACCCGTACAACGCTCGCCAAGAAGGGTAGGTACAAACCTTGTGCCCGCAATTGCAACCACCTCCAGGGGGGGGGGACGTCGAGAGGATACCACCGTCCATCGCCTCATCCTCCCAAATACACCAGCCAGCGAAGACTTTCTAAAGGCGAAAGCAGGGACAAGAAATGAGCTCCGGGTCAGAGTTCAGCTCCAACGATCTCGGTGACCTGGCAGAGCTCAGCAGTCTTCAAAAAAAGAAGTAGAAAAAAGGCTGGCCAAAAGAGAATCCGATGAAGTAAGCACCGACCGCAGTAACTGATTATCTGACATTCAGCATGGAGTATTACTGGTTGTGCGTCGCATTATTGCGAACTGAAGATGCTACTGGCCAGGTATACACCGACGTGTATCTGCCTGCAGGAATAGATTTGAGGCCACAAGAACTTTTTAATATGAGGGAATATGGGTTACTCCGCTGTGATGTTACACCAAACATCAGAGATAGGGGAGGCGTTGCTATCTTTCTTAGCAAAACATATCTTTCCAGACGCATCCTGCACGCTACGCCTCTACAAGTAGTAGCTATCAGTTTACTGGAGCCACTGAAGATGACGGTCTTCTGCGTATATTTACCAGATTCTGTATGGCGAACAAAAGATCTGCAGGATCTGTTCGAGCAGATACCATCTCCATTACTCCTTGTTGAGAACTTTAACACCCACAGTCCCACTTGGGTTGTCATAGGACGAACAGCGCTGGGTTAAGAACTCAAGATCTATTGCTAAACAATAGGTTTGCATTTTTGTGCGAACACACATTTTAATGTTGGAAGTTGGACTTACTCGGCTATCGATCTTCCAATGTGTGGGCCCGACTCTTGTTCCACGTCAGTCGTGGAGAGTCTCACAAACCTTCATGGGAGCGACCAATTTCCATACCTCGTAACAACGCGAACGCCTAAGAGCGTTAAACGTATGCTGAAAAGATGGTGCGCGGACATTGCTGATTGGACAGGCTTCACAGCTGCTGTACCACCTACAGATGTCAGTGGACATGTAGAAGACGTACTTAGCTTCACAGCTGCTGTACCACCTACAGATGTTAGGGGACATGTAGAAGACGTATTCAGCTTCACAGCTGCTGCACCACCTACAGATGTCAGTGGACATGTAGAAGACGTACTCAGCTTTGCGGCTGCTATTACTTGTAAAATACTAACTGCTGAAAGATCATGCTGGGAAAAACTAAGTAGCAATCATAACACGGTCGACCCCAGGGACAGAAGTTTGGAAGAAGAGCAAATCAGTCGCTGGCACATCAGTCTATAAGCATATCGTATAAATAGAGCAGGATGGTGAATTCGATAGAAATTGCTGGCACCTAGGCTGCTCGATATCGCGAAGTCAGTTGTACCGAAAGTTATCGCAGGAAAGCTTAAGTCGAAAAATATCCCGACTTCGTAACGAGTATAGAATTTACAATGCGCTTTTCACGATGAGGGTATTACAGGACGCTATTTTCGCTGCCGGCAACACTGCAGTGGGACCGGACGATACTCCTTACAGCATTATATGCCATCTGTCGGATGTAGCTATAGGTACACTACTAGCACTTTATAACGTTATATAGACGCAAGGGAACTAAGCTAAACGATGGAAAGAAACGATTGTCATCCAGCTTCTGAAGGGCGGAAAGGATCCCCTAAAAGCAGAGAACTATCGTCCTGTTGACGTGCTGTTTAGGAAAATTATTGGAGAGGATTTAACAACCGGCTCACCTGGTCTCTCTAAAAAAAAAATAGCCTACAGACTGCATACTAGTATGGGTACCGAAAATACCATTCCACTACTGGTATGAAACTGGTACTGATCAGCTGGTATATCTGGCGAACGCAATTCATCGTACTACAGCAATCAACGGGATCTCTGAGGGTAGAGAAACGTCAGTTGGGAGTGCTTGTATGTTGACGATCTTGCTCTGTTCTATTAGGCCAAAGCAACGGCCATAATTAAACATAATATGCAAGGCGCGATGTACACGTTGGTTGAAAGTGCTAACAGCATACGTTTTTCTTTCTCGACAAAAAAGTCGACCTGTGTCCATTTCTGTCAAAAGCGAGGAAGGCACCCGGACCCGATGCTTAAGTTTTTGAGCTTAACTTTTGACAGACACTTAACTGGCTGCGAGGTGTAAATAATCGCTGAACATCATTAGGTGCGTCTCCCATATGACCTGGGGAGTCGACAGCGAAAATTTATATCGCCTCTACACTGCATTAGTGCTGTCCATGCTGTCCAGAATGGATGCGCGACATACTCTTCAACTAGGAGGTCGTGCTTGGAAAAGCTAGATCCTGTTCACAATGCTGAGGTACACTAAGCCACGGGGGCATCCGCACTAGCCCTGCACAAAGTTTATATTGTGAAGCAGGAATGACGTCATTTACTGTTGCTGAGATATGCGGGTAAAATTTTACCACTACCGGGCCATAAAAACCACGTGCTGATTGCAAAATAACAGATTGGAAGACTATGCAACATTCACTCGACCAACCGGCATCCGTACGCTCGAAATAACCCGACGCTACAACATCCAGAGGTTGATGGTCAAAGCGCGCGTTCCATACCAAGTGCCCCTTGGCTACTTCGCAAACCAAATTGCCGACTGCATGTCGCCAGTAGAAGCAGGAAATTTTGCTACTCAACTGGACTGAAACTCCCTGTTAGATCAGTGCTGGAGTAATATATTGAAGAATATACCATTGCGTACAGTGATGGCTCGAAGACGGATAGCGGTATGGGTATTGCGTTTGCCATTGAGGGTTCATATTTTACTTTTGTATGGTGTATGTAGGTATTGAAGTTAACGAAGAAGTTGATACTGTAGAGAGACACTCTGCAGACCGCCCTGAAGTTGATGGAATTTTCATATGACTTGGCGACGCAAAAGTAGCTGCCACAACCTCCATTATTAATGTGTAGCAGGTAAGATGTGGAGCGCATGGCAGAGCAAACAATTCTGCCGTGAAGCAGATCGCCCGTAAGTGGCAAATGGTAGGTGATCGCAGTCATCGTGAACAAGGTTGGATCGCCAGACAGCGAAACGAGCGGACCCGTCTGCACTTGTGGGGGAGCGCTTAAAGTGAAACATACAATTGAAGACTGCAGTACTTTTGCTAAATTCAGACAGAAACACAGAGTAAAAGATAACTTGAAAGAAGATCTCGAAAACGAACGTTTAGCGACAGACAGAACTCTGGCCAGCCTAAAACAAAGACGCTTACTGTATCGGCTCTGACTAGATTATTTTGCGTTTAAGTGTCTACGAACTTCTATTGTCACTGGTAAGCTAAAATTTAAGTAGGAAGAGGAAGAAGAAGAAGAAGAAGAAGAAATAGAGATTTATTTAAATACTACTGAGAACACAATACGTTAATTATTTCTGCTGTATACCGAATACGAAATTCTGCTGGTCAGCATAGTAATTAGACGGTTCCACAACCAAACATCAATTTCTAAATGTTGCTCCCGCTTAAACGGCAAAACCTACCCCTTTAATTCCCACCCTTCCCAGGTTAGTTGCAATGCCCCACCAACTGTATGGATTTTCCAAGAATGTGGGTACATTAGAATTTTGGTAAGTAAAACGTATAAAGACAGTTTATTATATTATTTCGGCAACTTGGTAGCAAACCTTTGTATAAATGAGTAGGCCTATACATTCTTACTTAAAGGTACAACAACATCAAATGTGTTAATATATTCAGCGTGAATGGACAGAAGTTACAAAACAGTTACCCAGTGATTATAAAAGTAACATAAAAATGAGAAAAATACCGAGAAAAATAAAGACAAGAATAAGACCGCAAATAATGATGCACAATTTGGAAAACCTTTTTTTAATGGCATAAATAAAAAAAAATTAAAGACGTGTCATAAAATCCGCGCCTTATAATAAGTATGTGAGACTGTGGTTGGGTGCGCATGCGTATTACCGTAATCTGATGCTTGCATACAAATTTATTAACGACTCTTAAGCGTCCGCATCTGAAGCTGCATAAGACGAGATTACAAAGTCGAATATTATCAGGTTAATGAGGTCAGAATAAGAGCATACGTACAGCAAAACATAATATTTTGAAAGGGGGAGGGCGAGTGTGTGTGTGTGTCTCAATGGCCGGCTGAGTGGTCATGACATGCCTTTGTTGGTTTCACCCCTACATCGTTACTGAGCTCTGGAAAAATTGATTGCTTCCAGACTATGAATAAGAGGACCCCCTCCCAACGAATCGGATATATGGAACAACAGCGGGAAATGTGCACATTGTAACCACACGAGCTGATTCTCGTAATTAATGCGTGGGCTGTACACGGTTTGAAGTGCAATCTGACAGTAAATTCGTCCTCTACGGAGTTTGGTAAATAAGAAATTAAAAGTCGAGAACCTAAAAACTACGAGCGTAGGTTTACCTGTGGAATACTTAGCCCTGTTCAATAAGCAATGAAATTACGCCCCTCCCCAAACATCATAAACATCATTAACTTTTAGTTAATTTAACGAGTTTATGAAAAAATAAAAAAATAATTTGTTATTTACGATTTATTTAACACATTAGACTTCAAGCAAAAAAAAGAATCAATTACAATTGCACTTTACTTGATTTTTGGGGTGAAAATTTGGTCTCTTATCAGCTTGAAGTCAATTTTCTTAATCTTACTCAACAAAGCAAGATCAGACAGTCTGTATTGATCCATGGAATCTTTTAAAACGAAAATAATAGGCGGCAATGGCTACTGCGATGGATAGCAACGCGAACACGCCTCGTCTCCGTATTGAACAATAAAGCGCTGAAGCCGTGACAGTGACATTCTCGAAATTTCTTCATATGGCTGATGTCTATCCGTCACTGTAGACAGTACATACCAGCACTCCATAGCAATTTGTTGTCAAGCTACAGTAGCATACAAAAGCAGTAATAAATACAGGTTTGCCGCACCTGCGCCATATAGATAGCTTGTCTGCAATTTATATGTTTCTATACACAATACACATTAGAACTCCATAGCAATTTGTTGCCAAGATACAGTAGCATACATAAGCAGTAATAAATACAGTTTTGCCCCACCTGTGCCATATAGATAGCTTGTCTGCAATGGTTATGTTGCTATACACAATACACACCAGCACTCCATAGCAATTTGTTGTCAAGCACAGTAGCATACAAAAGCAGTAATAAATACAGGTTTGCCGCACCTGTGCTATATAGATAGCTTGTCTCCAATTTTTATGTTGCTATACATAATACACATCAGAACTCCATAGCAATTTGTTGCCAAGATACAGTAGCATACATAAGCAATAATAAATACAGTTTTGCCGCACCTGTGCCATAAGATAGTGTGTCTGCAGAGGTTATGTTGCTATACACAATACACACCATCACTCCATAGCAATTTGTCGCCAAGATATAGTACCATACAAAAGCAGTAATAAATACAGTTTTGCCGCACCTGTGCCATAAGATAGTGTGTCTGCAGAGGTTATGTTGCTATACACAATACACACCAGCACTCCATAGCAATTTGTCGCCAAGATATAGTACCATACAAAAGCAGTAATAAATACAGGTTTGCCGCACCTGTGCTATATAGATAGCTTGTCTGCAATTTTTATGTTGCTATACATAATACACACCAGCACTCTATAGCAATTTGTTACCAAGATACAGTAGCATACATAAGCAGTAATAAATACAATTTTGCCGCACCTGTGTCATAAGAAAGTGTGTCTGCAGAGGTTATGTTGCTATACACAATACACACCAGCACTCTATAGCAATTTGTCGCCAAGCTATAGTAGCATACAAAAGCAGTAATAAATAGTTTTGCCCCACCTGTGCCATATAGATAGTGTGTCTTCAATGGTTATGTTGCTATACACAATACACACCAACACTCCATAGAAATTTGTTGCCAAGCTACAGTATCATACAAAAGCAATAATACATACAGTTTTGCCCCACCTGTGCCATATAGATAGCGTGTCTGCAATGGTTATGTTTCTATACACAACACACACCATCACTCCATAGCAATTTGTTGCCAAGCTACAGTATCATTCAAAAGCAATAATACATACAGTTTTGCCATACAGGTAGTGTGTCTGCAATGGTTATGTTGCTATACTCAATACACACCAGTACTACATGAAAATTTGTTCAAATTTAATTAGTTATATATTCATGCGTTTGGAGAAAACAGTAATAAAATAATTGTAATTTCATTTCTAAAATAATTTGTCGTGTTAATAATATCTGTGTACTGTAGCTTTTTCAACCATCTCCATCTGTCAGCAACTCAAGCCTTTTTGAAATATAAAACAGGGATTTGTCATACTGTAGCAGTATCCTGTCATTTAATTACATTGTTTATAGTCTTCAGTTTGAAGGTTTCAAAACCTTATCAATAAAGTATATGGTAAGCATTTGTCTCTTTGTTTAGGCTAAGCACAAGAACAATTGGGACGATTACGATATTGTTTCCAAGCGTTTGTGAATCGGCTGTGGAATTTACCAATATTTTCGCACTTCTTAAGATCGGTTTTTTCGAAATCTTAACGATAATTCGACATCAAGAATGAATCCAGACAGTGCCAGTGTCAAGTATAGATAGAAACCGCACACTGCACCGCTTTTAAGTGACGCCCAAGTCGATTCCATACCCAACAGATACGCCAAACAAGGAGTCAGGATGTTATTCAATAAGTACCTGTAGTTAAGGAAGTTTAAAGGAGAATAGACTTTATACTTTCAAAGTGACAAAATATAATGATAAACTATAACAGCGGGAAATGACAGCATCGAAGTAGAAATGAACCTCGTGTATCTAGGAAATAAGGTGGATAATGGTACATTGCACAGGAAATAAGGTACTGGGTTGGGAAAGGAAACCATATCATAAGATACGAAGCCCAAGACAGTACAGCGCAAGACATAACTAACACCATAGAGTCATATCGAAGCATTTGGTAGAAGAAATTTGTATTTTTGTGTGTTAAATTTAATCTTGAACGTTTATCAGGTGTTTTAGACACTCTTTTCTAAGTAGCAGTTTGTTAATCTATTATGTATACATGAAAATTCACATTTTTGTATTAGACAGCAGAGTGTAAAAGCACCGCGTATAAAAGCAGGGTCTATTTTTTACATTTTTCTAACAAAGTATTGTGTTAATAATAATTTGATTTAAAGTTTTTTACGATAATTGGGAAACAGCATGAATATTCCATGTAGCTGATGACAATATTTATTTACACTTAAAAACCGCGCTTAAAAAAGTATCATTGTAAATTGAAGGATTAATGAAGTAAAATGTTTCACTACAAAACTCCATTCAAAAAGAACTGTTCAATAAGCTGTCTGTTGTCACTTGTAACAGTGTTCCTAGAATTATGTTTAAGTGAATACACAGTATGCGTTAATGTTATATTAAATTTCTGTATTGGAGATTAAGTATGAGCTTCGGATTCTGAAAATAATTTTCCAAATAGTCATATTGCCTGTACTTGGAAGCAACTATTTACTGATTGTAACATGATTTTTCCCTTTCATGTACTTCAAAAACATTTGTTTATTGTTTTTTCTGAAACGTTACATACAATTTATATTTACTCCTAAATCTACGCTTTTATCCTAGTGTACATATTTTAAAATACTACAAATTATTGTATTATTTCGCAAATATTTTGTGATCGTAGTAAAATCTTTAACACATGATGAAAGAAAATTCTATAATTTACTGTCAGTAGTTGGGTAATTATTCAGAAAGAGTGAGTGTTTATACAGAATAAGATATTTATTAAAATAATAAAACAATAAAGCCCGCAGTTAGTTATGGTTGGTAGCTTGTACACTCAACACGGCGAGTATTCGGGAAATGTTTGAGTTTTACTCTACGAAAAAAAAATATGGAGCAACCAGGGAAATAGATACCTGTTTTAGTCAAGAGCGGAAGCAGTCGAACAGCTCGGTGAATTCGTAAAAAAATACAGGAATCTAGGCGGAGGAGCGTGACGATATTCGCGAAGGAGACTCACTTTCATCAAAAATTTCTTTTTATCTTAGGTTAACATTATTTAGTAACAGCTATTTGAATATAATCGTCCAAAAGTTAATCTGGCAGTCTGTTCTGTACTTGAAGCTCATCATCTTCATATTCGAAAACAAAGCCTCACATGGATAATGTCCTTGATGGAACCTTCAGCCGCCTTGATAAGTTATCTGGCGTTGATTGTGGAGTGTAGGCAAGCTTTCGCGAGCTAGATAATATTCTAACAGCTCGTGATCGACGGTTTGACGCACATGACCAGTAGGAATTGTTAACGGTGATTTTGTCTGGGGATAGTCAGTGCCAAGGTAACTGATACGAAACAGTTGGGCGGCATTCGTGCTGATCAGCGGCAAATCAGTTTTGTTCCAGATTCCTATTCTAAGTAATCATTCTCATCCCAAGTAACTGCACAAATATGACGCGTATCATCTTCGCTAAGAATCGTGAATTGCAGCACCAAGCTAGGTATTATTGCTTACAGTGTAGACTAAACACGTGTAATTCAGTTATCGGAACTGATAAAGTTACACAAATAATTTCTTGTTGAATTTTTACCTTGAGTTTATTTACACTGATTGTATTCTTCAGTCCTCCTGTAAAGGTTTCTGGTGAGATACGGCTGAACACCGGTAATGGTTCTGACGGAATATGAGAATTCGCTGGCTTACTGTCTTTTCAATAGAACTCGAAGGCTAAACTAGCAGATCATCCGCACAAAAAAGATGCATGTGCGAGAGGCATGGAAGTGGTGTTTCCACCAGTAGGCTTACCTATTAGGTAACTTCATTATTTACTCGAAGGGCTAATAATCTTACAAAAGGTCCTTGGAACCGCTTTGTTATAGGAACGTGGGGAATATCCCAGACGGATCAACTCCGAGTGTAGTCGCGAAACGTACAGACACCCAAACTGCTGACCGAACGAAGAAGTATTACAGCTGGTACAGAATACGGCTGGAGAAATGTGCAACGGGTTTGGCACCGGCTCTTCCATATGAGAAACCTAAGCCCAATATTGCTCGTGGTCTGCAATAATGACGATAACTATGACGATTTACAATTGTCATAAATTTACGTGATTTTACTTCTTTACTACTTGTGTGTGTGTGTGTGTGTGTGTGTGTGTGTGTGTGTGTGTGTGTGCGTGTGTGTGTGTGTGTGAAAACGGACAAGGAGATATTCTCGTAAACGTATTTATTTTCATGTCGGCATATGACTAACCGTCTTATTTGACTGTCTCTTTGAGTAAGGTTCAACGGAAATTGTATTGAGTAATAATTTTTTCGCGACGCTTGACAAATTCACGATTTTTATTTTCGGCTCGGATTGTTCTACATTTGAATGTCTATTAACTTTAAGCGATACTTCACGTCTACTTGGTCAGCGTGTATTACTGCGACGAAAACTAATCGGATTTTGTTTGTTTTCAGGATTACTCATTTTGCCGGCTCGGGTAACTTATAAAGGAAATGTCAATTATTGTCCAAGAAAACAACTAGCTTGTGTTCGACATTTACAGTCGTCATCAATTTATGCGATTGCTACTTCTTTGTGTGTGAACGAACAGCTAACGTTGTGAATTTTGTGCTCGATATTTCAAATAAAGATCCTGTTTTCCTGCCAGTCTAAATCGGGTCAATGATTCACCTAGGAATGGAACATGTTGAACAAAGTTGGTGGACAGCGGGCGCATCTCCTATAGAATTCCTAGGACGAGCGCCAAGGGCGTTGCTATTGGTCAGGTCGGAGGCGAGGTAGTGGTTTATTGTTCACAGCGAATTCAGAGCTCCCATTTTCAGGCGTAGGGACTGTGGTTTATCTTGTAGGTTTTGGCCCATTAGTCTCAGACATAGGAAGCCATCGGCATTACACGCATAGTGACAATGAACCTCAAGTCGTAGCGCTGTGGGTCGGCGTTAATATAACCGTTTGGTCACTGAATCGTTTTTGTGTTACATATTACACTTAGATTCATCTGAAAATTTTGTTTATAATTTTAAATAAAATAACACTGAAATACTGTCAAATGGAGTTGAATGTTCATTGATACCAATAAATTACAGCAAAATACTAGTAAAGCGACCCCGCTTTTTACTCTATCCCGCATAATACACACTAATTCACTGGTCCCTGTACGTTTCATAATCGGATCCTTAAACACGTTTATGGCGCTCAAATCCTGCATAATACGCTTTTTTCATGAACAATTTCGATGAAAATCATTTGCCACGTGGCCTTCAACTACATAAAGGAATATTTACACAATTTGAATAGCATTAACGATTTTTGAATAGTTGTTTTGCACGATATGATAGAACACTCACGAATTTTTTTACTGCAAGCCAAAAGTAAATTTTTAATTAGTAATTAACTTAATTAGCCTATGTGTCTTGTGCGTGTATGTCGTTTTTGTCAGGAAAGGAAAGTAAGCAATACAACATAGGCAACAGTTTATTCATACTTAAAAAAAATTATTATTTTTAACTTCAGTTTCTGTTTTAGCTACCGACATTTAAGGATGTATACATTACACGAGGACTTACATTACTCGAATGAATACGGTAGTACTAATCTATATACTTTATGCAGACATGATTATTACGTATTTACACAAAATATAGTACATTTTCTCGACTGTAGAATACGCATTAGCCTCCAAGGGTTTACCGATATGGTTCATAATATTAGTTAATATCGGTGCCTCTCTACCACGGGGAGTTTAGAAGTTAAGTTATCATAATCGCCGCCACCACCACCACCACCACCATCAGCTGTGGTGATGGCATCAACTTCTTTAGGCCTACTCTTAAATGTCCTGGCCTGTTCCAAGAGTTGATTACATTCGTCCGTATTCTTTGAACTCGCATAGCTACACTTTTCTACATTATCTATTAGTTAGCCCCATGGACAACCGCCAGATTAGAACTTGGAATTCGGTCGCAGCAGACCTTATGCAACCGTTGACTTACTGCAGGTTCTTCCGCCTCCACACCAGTTCAGGACCAGGACCTCCAGTACAGTCCAGGACCAAGGTTACCCTCAGGATGCCTTGATAGGAGTCTCATACATATCATCTGCTTGTCGTTTACACTCCATCGAAGCCTCACGTAACAGTGGGGTTGGAATGTAGATGCTAGGAATTTCTCTCAATCCAAGTCCTAAGTTCCGCGTTTGCATCAATTTCCGAAAATCAATACTTGTTTTCTGGAACAGTGTAGTTTCTCTGAGTGCAGATAAGACTTTACCCCTCCCCCCTTTACATTCACCCATACAGAAGCACGACATATTGGTGAACCTATATCACAGAGAATTTAGAAGTTAGTTGCTAAGTCTGTCAAAATACTTCTCTACATAATTCAACAATTCTTACAATAGTTTTTATTGGTTGTCATAATTAACAAATATGCCTGTGAATAGGCCATTGTCAGTCAACTTGAAGCTTTCTCGTGGCCGCATCGACTCGATTTTTGAATTTTGAGTCAGGTTCCGAACTGCGAAGGCATACTGGCAAGGTAGGGAAAAAGAACTGTTCCAACTCCAGATATACGCAAGATGGATACTGCAGTATAGAAAATTTATAGCTGTTTGATAAGCGCACTTGATATTTAGCGGAAAATGTTACCAGCAATCGATTCGGCTTGGTATTTAAAAAATAATTCTTATCGCAGTTTTTTATAGAGATATTAAAATAGTCGCTTAACATTTCAGCTGTTGGCTTTGAGTGTCGATACGTTCTGTGTACACGGCTCCCGTAAATCTCTAATGTGGTATTTAATCAGGGGTGACAGGATAACAGTGCATATGTAAACAGGGGGGAGGGCGAACATGAGGGTGATGCTACGAAAACATTACTTCCGGCTGTTTAGTAAATGTTACAAAAAAAAAGTACCAATACATGGTATTCGGGCAGCGCCCTTAATCATATTAGATTGCTTGTTTTGCTTTTTAAATTGGTAATACAATTTGAAATAATTACGACGCGACAAAGGAGTATCTCAGAAAACGTTGATGTTATTGTTTAGTTTTCCTTTATTTTATTTATATTTCGGTAAAAACACTTTGAATCACGATTAAAACTGTTATGATTACTATGTACCTCCAGCGTCATCTGTAACTGACAAACCTACGCACTTTAACTCGTCGGCTTGTATCGAAATGTGTAATAATAATACGGGTGATAACCATTATTTACCCAGATTATTATCAATACAAACGTTTCGTCCCTTGTATGATGTGGCATCTTGAGTGATAAAGGTGACGTTATTTTAAATTTAATTTTTATATACAGAGTGTACCACGAAGTAACGTTTAGGAAGTTACTGGTGAAGTTAAGACTACAGAACAATCCAGCATGCTTCACCATTTATACTCAGATATTAACAACTTATTTCTTTATAAAGAATATCTCACGAAGTTACGGCACTTTCAGGACTCCTTCTACATGTGAATACAAACAAAAAACTTTTTCATACGATTATAGGCCTGGTAATGCTTTGCTTTTTACCACCTCTAAAGATTCGTCACAAATTGTAACGGAAAGCGTAACTTGATGTTAAAATTGTGTAAGTGTGTATACTAATTTTACGACAAAAGTGATGATGCGGATTTTGAAACGTCTACAAATTCGGAAAATAAGAACTTTGTCGTATTTTGTTGCTTCTCTGCTATGTACAATTTTCCCTCGAACTGTACGAACTGTAGTTCGAGGGAAAACTGTACGAACTGTAGTTCGAGGGAAAATTGTACACAGCAGAGAAGCAACAAAATACGACAAAGTTGTTATGAAGACTGCTAACACAGATAAAATAGCTGATCGGAAAATAAGGTCGGAAACCTATGATTTCTGGAAAATGCACCGTTTTTTTTTAAGTGTAGTCGTTGCCCATTTTAATGTTTACACGACCCCAGAGAATTCTCATGATAACAAATAATAAAAATAGTTAATTTTTACTTAGATGAAGTAAATAAATTTAAATACAGTACATAGGAGACGTTCGTATAACTCTATAAGTCAGGAAACGCGTAGTGCTGATAACGGTTCCTCCTTTACCACCGAAGTAGTTTAACAGTGAGGAAGTATAGGCTGCCTTATGTAAGACGTTCCGCATGTGGGTATTACTCCAGGCTATCGATTGCAGGCTGAATCTTCCTCGTGACTGAAAAACCCATCACGATTGTACGGTGCGGTCAGGAATGATACCCGTGACCTCTAGAGTACGTGTGACACTCAGGTCTGCTAACTAAGCCCCTGTTTTACGGTCTCTAAAAGCAATATGGCTAAATGTCTTAAGGACTGTGATCAGATGGTATGTATATATTGCGGCAATACAAGCACATGCTGTAATGTGCATTTATTAGATAAAATAAATATTTAGATTAAATTTAGAAATATGTAATAAATAAGCAGGTGTGAGATTGAAAGCTGAGTTTATACGCAGGAATCAACAGGCACGATCACGCGATTCTCGCTGAGAGAGTGTATAGTAGTAAATAATGTGTGTGCGTGAGGCCGGTTCAAGCCTGAAAGTTTGCAATCTCACCCCAAATAGATGTTAAATTATAGTTTTTATTTAATAATAAGAAAACCATAAATGATAGAAAAATTACAAAGACTTCTAAATATGTATAAAAATATTACACATGTGCAGTGCGAAAACGGCGTGAATAAGACGTTCAGTGCGAATTCAGTGCGATTTTAAGAGCATAGTAATTACACGAATTATGCGATAACGATGGTAATTATATTGAACATGTGTAATTAAATCTGACACCGTCAGAGCACCTTGTAATCCACATTAGACATTGCAATTGGCAGAAATTTGCGAAAATATGAAATTGGACGATAGTGGGGAACTGACGCCACTGAGCAATTCCTGACATGCTGAATTCTGGGCCAGCAGGTGCAGTAAGATGCTCGAATATAAATAAGGGCATGAATGAAGCCAAATTACTCTCAATCAGTCTTCAGAAGCGGCGGGATGCTATGCCCAGTATCGACGCGATTTTTAAATTGTGTTAATTGAACTGTAAAGTTGGATGGACGATATGTTCATCTAAGTATCAAACAGTAACTCTTATTTTGATTACAAATACGATTATAGAACATACTCTACAATGTCTACAACCACAAACGTTCATCACTCAAGACAGGCGACGAGGTCACATCAGGCAGAGGAACGCTATGCAGAACAATAGAAGTGTCTACTAGCACAACAGCAGCAAGTGCAGAGCAACTTATTACTCTACACTACAGCAACCAGAGATGACCATAAGGAACGAGTAACTGGAGGACGACGAGTGGAATCGAGGAACGGACAGAGAACTCTATCAGAAGAGGACGTACGGATCAACGGAGGACATGGGTATGAGCTACGGAATCAAGGTGACAAATAATAAATTTATAAATTTTATGTAAAAGACTAAAGACAGTTAAAAGATACTTTAAATTTAGAAAAATAAATAAGAGATGTAAAATGTAGATATAGAGATTCAGAGAATCAAATTTAAATTTAATAAATATTTTCTTTGATAAGTAACAATTAATTGAGTCAATTTAAATTTTATCAATAATTAATATGTATGCAATGCATAAAGTAACGTCGTAAAAGTTATATAAAGAAAATAAAACAAAGCTGAAGTAAAGCACACAAATCAGACTGAGCAGTCGAAATTTTAAGATAACAAATAGAGACGTAGAATATAATTTTATTCTTTATAATTCTGTATAATTTTGTTACTGTAGGTGATAAGATTTATTTATGATAAATGTACTGCAACAATTGAACGTTAAGCAAACAATAATGAAGGTTTATAGCGAAGCAAATGAGATTTTTAAAAACTCTTTTTTTTTAATAAATTGATGAAAACTTGTTAAAATTCAATAAATGACTACTCTTATTACGATTACACCCAAACCCCAGTAATTGGTACATATTAACAGTAATGTTAGATACATGTTGGCACAGCACAAATTAATTTACATTAATTTGTTATACATTTTGGCGCTCCAAGAACGTGGGGTACCTAAATTGCATTATACAAATTAAATTACATGTAAATTTGTATACAATTTAAAATTTGTTATACATTTTGGCGCTCCAAGAACGTGGGGCTACCTAAATTGCATTATACAAATTAAATTACATGTAAATTTGTATACAATTTATAATTTGTTATAATATTTAAATTTCTTAAGTTGCTGTGGAATACATTACTACGTCGTACGTATCGTAAGCTAAGTTATATACATTGCGGGCTGATTAAGGCGCTATCTCTTTCGAAAGCTACCTATTTCCTACCCGCTGAGAGGACGTAACCTAGACAAATTTGAAGTATCCCTCGACCACCAGGAAACTAGCAATGCTTACGGGTAGCGATTTCGTACGCTCAAGACGGCCAATAGAAAAACGCAATTAAAAATACTCGTTCTCGCATAACTAATTAGCTTAATGGTTTTAATTAGGCTTTACGACTATGACCGTCACATTTTTTAAATTTTGATAACTCCTTTTCTGTTCAGCCCTCTGCGGGGGGGGGGGAGTTAACCCCCAAAACCTCTCACTGCGCAGATATGCTCACAGATGTGTGGAATATATTTTCAAAAATATTATAGTTTTTTTTTTTACCGGTCGACTGAAACAGTCCTATCGAACACCTATTGAACAGTTGTTTGTTCAATTAAAACAGGGCTAAAGGCGATCTTTCGTCAAAACGAATACGAATAATAATTTCTTCATACATTGCAGTGTAGCGACCATAACCAACAACGCAGATACGAACATAAATCACGCGCAACCATAACTATACGCTTTTTGGGAAATCGGAACAAAGGTTAAATCGGACACATTGCGGCAATGTCATGTACCTAGCCTAGTCGGCATTATTGTTATTGTTTTATATTATTTTTCAGTATCTGCTGACACGAATTTGGCGCCTCTAGGCATGAGAAACCTATGTCTGCCCGTGTGCTGTTGTAGCTTTCTCATTTAAACAGTTAGCATCGGCAAGCCAAGCAACTGTCATCAGTTGTAATTAATTGTTTGTCTCCATCGATGTTGTTACGTTGTTGACATGTTTCTGCACACGAAGGAAACAAAGGCTACACCGACAGCAGAATGACAACGACACAAATGGTCGGCTTCGTTAGAGCTGATAAGTTGTTATCGATGAATACTAATTGTGGCAACACATCGTCCACGTGAACTCAACATGTCGTTTTATTAACGGGCCAATCTGATTGGTGCACAGCACCATAATGTTGGGGCACAGTGCCACGCTTTTAGGAACACATTATTGCATCAATAGTTTCCGACTGTTAATCGTCTGGCTGAGGAAATATCAACGAGTTTTGGCAATATTTCATCATTAGCTCCACAGCCCACCGTGGGCCTTAGCTTCCCTCAAGATTTTCCTCCAGACTTCCATGTCCTTAGCCAATGTCCATCAATTTTTCACTCCAAGTACTTTCACATCTTCTAGGATTCCATCAATCCATCGTAGTCTAAGTCTTACACATCCTCTCTTTCCTTCTGGTGTGCATTTCATAATCCTCTTAAGAACATACTCCTCATTCATTCTCTGTAAATGTCCTGCCCATCTCAGCTTAGCTATCCTAATTGATGTCACTACGTCAGGCATCTATATAACTCATAGAGCTCTCTGTTGTACCTTATTCTCCACTCTCCACCTTCCCTAATGCGTCCATAAATTTTCCCAAGTATTTTCCTTTCAAAGGTGCAAGTCGAAACAGGTCGCCCTGTTTCAGTACCCATGTTTCACTTCCGTACATCAGGGCCGGTTTTACTCATGTTCTATATAGCCTAGCTTTGGTTTCGCGGTGCAGAAGTTGTGATTTAATGTATTTCATCAGCCCATAGTAGCATCTAATAGCATTCTGAATTCTTTTACTTATATTGGCAATATTTTCTCCGGAGAAAAATCACTGACGAACGTCTGGGAAGGCATTAGATCAGCAGTGGGCAGAAGAGTGTTGATCATGATTATTATTATAATGGCATAGGCTTGTGCACTGGTGTGTGTGTGTGTGTGTTTAAACACGGTTGACACCGATGTGCCACAGTGACTGGTCTACAAATAACAAGAAACAATAATTGTTTTAATCGTCGCAGATCAGGTTCGCTGCGCAGTTTTCTTCTTTACTTATTGCTTTTTCTGATATTTGATAAACTGTGGTTATGAGGAAACGTTTGTGCGACGACATTACATCCCTTGTTGAGGGGTTTAATTTTGTTGTATTGCACAGTGGGAACGAGTCCACGGAAGGATTACAGTTTAGTTTGCGCTCGAGGCGAGTGTTTTCAATTCGCAGTCTCACCAAGTCGATGAGTTCGTGATTACTTGTAACATAATCTCAAGCGTTCTACGTTTTTCATTACCTCCTTTCGAATATCTTTTTTCAACGTAAAATCGATTAGACTGACTGATTTTGAAAAAGTTTCATTTGATGGAAAACTAAATTTAAGTAGAAGTTAATTTATTTTCCATATTTTTTTTTTTTTTGCTAATACCTATTTGACTTTCTATAATTTTGCGTCAGTCTGCTCTTGGAGATACTCGACTTTTACCGCCAGATAGTATTGTTTCTACACAGATGTTTTAATTTATTTTGCAAATCTTTGCAACCCTACATGCTTTTTTGTTGCTCTTATGCCTTACGGTAATTGAAGGGGTTACAGGCACACGATGTGTGATTCATTCTACGAGGGCAGAATGAACATGATAAACCTTTTAGTGTTAATATTCTTTAACCGTTCTAGGCACTCAAATGTATATCACCTACGCACACAATTTTACCAATATATTTCTAACATTTTAGTGTAAGAAATGCTATAATTATTCATTTACCCATTTTACTATCCATATCTATGGTATTCTACAAACAAGAGAATTTTTATGTCAGTTCAGTTTTTGTATTGCATAGTCAGTGGCGAACAAAGTTCATAGTCGGGGACGATCCACCCGTGGCTCCTTCAACAGGAGGGCTCCGTGTAGGTTGCAACAGAGTTTCGCTAATACCCTTTATCTCCGTTTTATACCCTATAATTGAATATACCCTATATCCGTTGATGTTGATTGACGCGATCGGCGAAAATTGAATAAAAAAAGGAGACTACCAGATAGATTATCAGATGACGTTGAATGAATTAAACTGTGTAAGTTGAACTTGTAGATCGACATTTCAATGTCATTATCATCTTCACGGATTAAACCAAGGATGGTTTGTTCGGTCTCAAACAGGCAAAGTCTGATCACTCCAGCGCTTCCTCTGTCCCTTCGGCTTATAGTTCCATAGTTCTTTGGGGATACGGCAGTCATCCATTCGGCAAAGATATTCCCACCAATTCAGCCGATATTGGGCAATCCTGTCGAGTATACTCATAATATTCACTTCCTGCCGTATATTTGTGTTTCTTCTATGACCATGGAGAGGATATCGTGTCACGTGCCTGAGAAAACTCATTTCAGCCGCTTGGGTACGACTGGCCTGGCCTTTCGTTAAAGTCCAATTCTCAGACCCATAAAGAAGTGTGGAAATGGGCATCACCTTGTAGAATTTTAGACGTGTTTCTTTACTTGCTGACTTAAGAGTTCGCCAGATGGTCCCGCACATAAGATTGAACTTATGCAACTTATTCAAGTCATTGCTTGTATAATAAGACACACTATATCCCAAGGTATTCAAAATTGCTGACTTGTTCCAGGACAGTACCATCTATAACAATTTTTGCCCGTACGGGATTAGTTCCACAAAAAGCCATCACCTTGGTCTTAAGTGTCGATACTTGTAATCCAGAGTCTTTGCAGATTCGATTTAACAAATGTTTACCCATCGGCAATCTGTTTTCCGAGTCCGACAGAATAGCCTGATCGTCCGCAAACAACAAAGTGTCAATTGTAGAGTGGCCAATCTTAAATGCTCGACAAGACACATTTGCCAGTTTTGTATGACATCGTCAATATATAAACTAAAAAGAGAAGGTGATAATGGACACCCTTGTCGTACTTCGCAATTGATCAAGCTAACCCTAGGAGGACATAATTTTTGCAAGACTCCTCTGCCACTGGAGGAGATATCAAATACATTTAATATCGTATAATCAAAATTCCTGATTGAAGCCTCTAATATTAATTTACAATTGGCCGTAGTAAAGTTCAGCTTTCAATATGATGGCTTCATAAAGAAGAAGTGGAGCAAGATTTGTACGTCACATACCAGATTAACGCCACCGCAGAACCAGCAGTTACACGCACAGTCAAGGAAGTTAGTCATTAATTACCTCAATGTAATCCGCCTTGCGACTTGGTATTTTTCTTATCACAACAAGTTTCGGGCACAAGTTCCCATCATAAGGTGCTAAAAATACTTATCCTGTCATGAGGACGGGTAGGTGAAGTCATCATCATAATCATCATCACTTCAAGGATAGGATTTCTTCTGTTCCGGCCTCATGACTCCCACCATATTGTGATTGGCCTACCTACAGATCTTCTTCCAATAGGCTCATACTCATAAGCCAACTTCGACCCCATACGCTGGTATTGTCCATTCTTTCTAGATGTAGTTTCCAGCAATTTCTATAATTCTGAATGAGTTCATTTAGGGAAACTATATCAACTTCTCGTCTATTATACTCGTTTCTTATATGATTGAGTCACGCATATCCTTTTAGCGATTTCAAATAGCTCATTTCTACAGCCTGTAATTGGCACCAGTCCTGCGTTCTTACAGTCCAGGTCTCGCATCCATACAGCAGTACTGGTACTGTCATTGTCTTATAGAATTTTATAAACATCTATTATCTAGCTTTCATTTTCAATGTCCTTCTCAGTATTCCACATATAGTTTGGAACCTGCCTAGTTTATTGCTGAGATCATCACTGCCTCTATAAGAGAAACTACAACCAAGGTAATTGAATGTAGAGACCTGTTCTAATGAGCTGGTCATTTAACATAATTTTAGATCGAATGGGGTATGTTCCACAAAAAGCCATAACTTTGTTTTTTCAATTGAAATTTTTAAATTATAGGCCTGTTCCTTACTTATCTGTTGGAGGCCATATAAACTTTTCTGCAGTGCATTCTCATTTTCCTGGATTATAGCCATATTGTCTGCAAAGATCAGCATATTTAGTGCAGTACAGTTATTTAACTGGGTAGCAGAAGGAATCCCGTCATTGTGTCTTCTAAGCAGATCGTAAAAATATATATTAAACAATAGCGGGGACAAAATGCACCTTATCTAAGCCCTCCATTAATTAAATAAAAACAGTCATTATATAAGTTATTGAATGAATGCACTAACACACAACATACACGATACTACGACGAACTGGCGAGCTGTTCAATGTCCACTTAACTCACTGACATGTCAGATTGTTTTGCATCCTCCTTGTACTTCGTAATGCAGCGTCATACAGACTATTTGAGCAAAACGATAACTTGTCGCTGAGTAGTAGTTCTTTATGAAGCTTGGTTGTCTTGTATATTTCAAACTTCTGTAAGGCATCGAACTTTAGTGCAGAAGTGCTCAAACTTCATATTCTCTGAAAAATCGGTGTAATTACGATTTTCATTTATCAAGTGCAGTGCAAAATTGGATTTTATGAACTAATATTATTTTTGGGTAGATGTTCTTCATCTTCAAGAAGTTTCTAAAAATTTAAGTTAATAAAAATTATTTTAGATCAATTATGAGTGGGGAAAGACTGAAATTACTTGGTTATTTTGTCTACAGAAAGAAAACTGCAACTTCTTTGAATTTTGATCACGTAATAGATAAATTCGTCAAAATAAAGGCTCGGAGACACAATTTAATTTCTATGTACGTAACTTAATTGTAAGCTAATAGAACATTGATTTTCCTCGTTTTGGACGTAAAATTCTCGTTTTAATCGTTGAAACCTACAAACAACAAGTAAAATATTTAAGTACGTACTAAAAAAGTATAAAATATATACCTACTCTATAAAAAAACGTGGCTGGGCCTCAAAATAAAGTGCCGCCCCCCGCCTTGTACGCCACTGTTCATAGTAGCATGACAATTACCAGGTTATTAATATTTTTATTTATTTTTACAATTTAATTAATCAACTGCAGGCTATGTGTAAGCGACATATTTCTCATTTTATGCTGCCATATATGGCGTCAGATTCTCGTCTAATTCGATTCTTTTATCCGTTCCTCCATTCCTCCCCACCTCTTATCACTTCGCTTAATTCCACCACTATTTTCACTCGTTTACCACAAATTTGTTCTAGCCCCTGTATGCACTGCTTCCTCGGTCTTTCTGTTTTTAGTATACTTTGCCTTCCAATTTCCAGCATGGTCTTGGCCAATCTATTCTGATCCATCCTCATAATGTGTCCATACCATTGTAGTTCACTGTTCTCTAATTTGTCTCTTAATCACAGTCCTGATGTCTTTGTTCCTGACATTACTATTTCATTTTGTTCTACCTGTAAATTTTCAAAAATATTACAGTTATGTTATTAATAAAGTGGTCTTTGATTTTCTTTTGACGTTTAGGTTTTACTATAGCAAAGAGAGTACCCTTATTGTACTGTACATCATGTTTCGGTTCTTGGATTGATTTAATTTCCTCCCCCCCAAAACACATCTGGTTAGTGTACATTAGGTACTTGTGGATTTTTGGAAATCCTTACTTAATAAAGTGGATTTCCTTATTTTACTGACTTAATTTCTCATATATTCTTCGACCATTACATGTAAGTGACGAGTTATCAAATTTTATAATCACTGTTCCAAAGTATTCAAACGCTGAGACATCTTCTAATGGTTGTCCTGTACTGTGGAAAATGATTCTATTATCTTCAGTTTTTCTCTTTTTTATTATCATTACCTCGTTTTTGTTAGTTCCGATCTCCTTTATCAATTTTACTGTCTCCTCATTCCACACATCTACTACTTGCATATCTTCCTCCTGATGGCAGCCAAAAGTACAACTATCAGCATACAATAAGTTATCCAATTTGACAGGAATCCGGTTAAGCACTAAACAAGAGGCAACATACTTTTTAGGAACATAGCTGCGGTAGATTCAGAGACACACACCTTCTGCAGAACAGGATTTTTGGAAAAACACAGGAACATACTCTTTTTTGCTTAAATTCATTAACAAAACACAGATGTTCATTTACGTTTTTTCTGTTCACGTGCTTTCCTTTTGAAACTTCAATCCTTCTACTGAAAGATTTCTGTCTTTTCATTTAACACTCATTAGTTTTCATTGAGCTAATAAAGATTTTTCTTCTACATTAATGGAAAGTTATTTTGAACCACAGTTCAACGATTGTGCGTTCAATGAATGGTTTGTGAAGCATCAAAAAATTTTGGCTTAAAGTCAAAATAACTTTTCAGAGTCCGAACGGTATTATCCTAAGTGATAAGTTTGCACTACAGTTGTCAGTGTGTATTTCTGCAAATCGAAAAACCTGAAAACAGATTTTGTTCTTTCAATCAGAGATCCAAGAAAATATGTTTACAAGAACGTGTTTCTTATGTGCATGGAGCTTTCTGTATACGTTCCAGCAGAGGCTCGGCTAGGATTTCCTTTGGTGGGGGTTTCTGAAGGGTTTAGATTTTTGTGAATATAACTTCTACTTCTTCTTCTTCTTCTTCTTCTTCTTCTTCTTCTATGGCCTCACAGTTCGAAGTCGAACCTTAGCCTCCATAATCATCCACCTCCATTTTTCCCTGTCCTTGGTGATCGATGTCCATCGTTTTATTTGAAGTAAATTATCAGCAACCCTCGCCACTGCGTCAATCCAGCGTGTCTTGGGTCTTCCGACTGGCCTTCTACCCTCGATCTGACTAAACAGTACCTTCCTAGGTATTCGGTTGTCTTCCATCCTAATGATGTGTCCTGCCCATTGCAATCTATGCAGTCGGATGGTGGTGGCCAGATCATTGTCGTGAATATTAAAAAAAAGGCCTCGTTACTGCGATTTATGTTGTTTTAATCAATAATTTAAGTGTGGAAACATAAGGGTTACATTAATAGATATCTAGAATTTAACAAAATCATGAAACAATAAAAATGACGTCTTACTTTATTACATAAACAAAATAAACGATACCAGAGATCTGGCAAAATTATCACCCACCTTCTGCAGACACTGGCAGTGTTAAATTTATTGTGTGTCTAGTGAGTACGTGTCTGAATAATGTTTGCGGCAAATGGAATTGACTCGGTCTACTCGTTTTGCCACAGAAATGAGTAAAAGATTTTCGTAAAATTGGCACTACAGGTTCAGAAACAAACGTTTCAAAATTGTGCTACTGGGTGCGTTTATACGCGGTTGGCCAAGAATTTGGTGACGTTAGCATACAAATCGGTTCCTCGGTGGACGCTAATGGAGTGCTAGCAAATGGCGTTCGGTTTTTTGGTGTTTACGTATGTAAGCAATAACGGATGTTCTGTCCGAGGCTTTCACGGCCGGCTTCAGTGTAATCAGAACTTCGGCTTGCCGGCTGTAAGCCGTGATCCAAGTGTGAAAACACTGCCACTAGCCTTAACCACTGACTGCCAAACCTTGGTCAGTGTGGTGCAGCCTTCTGCCCTGACGATGGCCGTCGAAGGCACGGCCGAAACGTTTGTAGCCAACGACCTTGTTCTGATAACAGTAACGGATATGTTTTAAGATTCTAATTTCTGATTTGCTTTCGAAATAGAAGTACAAAACTAAATTTAAAAAATACGGAGAATTTATTAATACGAATCGAAAAACCGTGTACAAGAATAGGCACATCTGTAGTAACAATGATATACTACTGCGAAGTGTGCGGACAGTAGTACACTCTGATACCTGAGGAGGATAGATTGCGGTGGCGCAAATATATGGCATGCGAAATGTGCGGACACCACCTCGGATTAGGGGAAAGAGACAGTGAATATTTCTCGTTTAGACAATATCAGATCCATCGTATTGAGTCTCTTTACGTTTATGCAAACGATTCCATCACTCTTTTCCTGGCGTTGGACCGGCAAATATGATGCCAATCATTTTGGCGTGTTTAAAGTCAGTTTTGACCGTCTTCTCTCTTTTTGCTACATTTTTGTGTTTTTGATTTTTTAATATATTTTTAGTGTTTTAAGTTTTAGATTTTTTTATCTGTTACACTTTTAAGTATATAAAAATTCAACTATATAAATTCGGCATCGACCTACTCCAGCTTTGGAATGAAAGAAATAGCATTGAATGGAATCAATTCAACTGCTCTTTCTATCCCTTTGTCCACCTTGACGTAGCCTACTTTCATTTCCTCTTCTTTCCTTCCATGCTTAATTCTATTCTCATATAACTGTTGGTGCGGTGACTATCGCTTCTTTTTAAAAATATTGTACCAATCTTTCACGTTGGGTTTGACATTCAGAAGAATGTTGATTTTATGATGCCATTACTCAGCAGCATTGGTTGTCCTATGTTGTCTTTGGTAGCACATCCAGAGCGATAAATGAGTCGATAAATTTTTCAACTATCGCTCGACAAGATAATCAAAAAACTCAGAAAGTTTTGCGTTATCCGAAGCTTTAAAATGGATCTCGACGAATCCATCTTCTACATGTCCTGGCTTAATAAAGGCGAGAGTTGTACACATCTTTATGTTTAGTCTTATTTCTTGATTTTCTCGGCGGTCGCTGGTGAGACCAAGTTCCTGTACTCCCCTACACAAACAGTTCTTCGTATAAAAAAAAACAACAACAATTTATCTCTGGCACAGTGAAAACTTCGCGAAGCACTGATAGCGTCGCAGCTTCGAAGTCGAAATTGATTTTACGTGGTTTCCAAAAAACTCCAATTTTACATTTCTAAATGTAGTAGAAATTTGTATTTTTAATTAAATATGAATAAATCAGAATTATTTTATAATTTGTAACTTTTAAATAAATTTAAATTATTTAAATCAAAAACTTAATCTAAATAACACGAATACCAAAACTGTAAATAAGTGTTATTTTTCAAAATATGTTACGCGTGTTAAGTAACATGGATGATGTAACATAATAGATAAAGTTAAATGTAAATTGATTTCTGATAAGAAAATCAGAAGCGTGCAAATTTTGTTGCGAAAGGACAGTACGTGTCCGCAAACTTCGCAACATTCCTGTTGTCCGCACAGTTCGCTGTCCACACCGTAATGCGATTCTTATACCAAGAAAAAAAGGTTTAATATAGACATTTTTTAAGTTGTGTGGAATAAACTACTGTACTATAATTATCGTAAAACCTTTTTAAAGTTGGATAAACTGAAGGCTGAATAAACATTAGAGGGCTACTTTTTCTATTCACCATGAGGACAAACCTTCAAAAAGTACGACACAATTTTGAACTATCCCTCAACCACCAGATAGCTAGCAATGTTTAGAGGAAGCGATTTTGTATTCGCAAAGCTGTAGCCTACCGCATTTAAAAATGTCCGTACTCACATAACTTATTAAACTAATTATTTAATTCAACTTCTCTTGCTACATTTTTACCGGCACATTTTTTTAGTTTTGAAATTTATTTAAATCTCCGTGGGGGAGGGGGGTTAATAGTAATATAAAAATCGGACGGGAAAGCTGTAGGGTGGGACACAGAACGGTCGTCACAGGTTGCTTCAGATGCTTTGGCTATGGCCACCAGCAGGTGGGTTACAAGGGACCAGACAGGAAAAGCCAGTGTCAAAGAATGCAGTGTGATGAGGCTGGCCATTAAAAAAAAATGAATAGAGGCCTACGCCAAAGTACTTCCTTTCCACATATATTAACGCTGAGACCGGCCATACTCTTGGGTCGAGGGATGTTTTGGTCTTCAGGAAGGCATTGGTGAAGGCGAACCTTCATAAACTTCATTCATGAAGATTCTTCGAGGGAACCTCCACAGAAGTAGGGCAGCGGACGTTCTGCTCTCTCAGATTATATCGGAACTACCAGCCGACAAGATACATGTAAGCGAAGAGTATCGGAACAAGACAGAACCGGAGTTCTTCATATGAAAGACGCAGAACACGAACGGGTTATGTCTGGTTGTGTCAAGTATGCGAGGTGCCCCTTCACGACAACATAATAGACTTTTCGAGAAATGGAAGGGTGTTTGTCGTCGCCGGAGATTTCAACTCCAAAGCCGGACGCCATATGAAGGCGTTTCATATGTGGAAAGCATTCAGGTAGGAAGTGGATAATGATTCTGGGAACTAGCATACAAAATTTTCTTGCGCAGACTAGAGTACCTCAGTCGACAAACCCCATGATGGACGAAGATAGCATGCGAAATATCGTGGCTGTACTTTTCCCGTTGCGTCCAGTAAAACCGGGAGAAATGGGCTGGTCCCTCTATAGGAATGTGACTCTTCAGCCGGAAAGAGTTGAGACAGGCTTCTGTGCGTGTTAAACACGGCAGGTAAGCTGCTAAAGCCGCTCATGATAGAGGGGTTTATGCGAGAGGAACAGAGTATATCCGAGAGCAGGCCGATTTACAGTTAGCGCCACAGAAGAAATGATGAAAACTGGCATCGTAACTCAGCAAGTAAACCGTTACTTGAGAAGAATAGTGTTGCTAACGAAAAACATTCAACTCTGCCAGACAGGCTGAAACGGTAGATGCTCTGGAAAGGCTTTTTCCAGTACCGGAGTATCAATTGCGCATAACAAAAATTTTAAGTGAGTGAGAGTTGTGACTGCATAAGGGAAGTGAATTCTGGTCCTGCTCAAGAGTTCACTCTTGGGTCTAGATTAGTGGAATGTATCCCATGTTGGAATCCTTCACATACAGAGGCTGGACAACACCTTTTTCGTCGGGCATGGAGGAGACATTGCCGCCGTCATTGTTCCATAAAATACAGAAGACGTTCAACGGAGGCTCATGGTACTGGTAGGCTCTTGATTGGAGACACATGGGATAAGCCTGACGGCGGTAAGTCTGAAATCGTCTTTCTCACATAGTGACTTATACCGACAACAGCAAAGGTCCCAGTAAGGACTACGCCTAGATACGATTATAATCCTGGGCACAGATCAAATATGCAACAGAGGAAGTTGCTAAGACAACGACAGCGTTCGATAGGCTCATCGCCAGAGTGGACGGACCACTGCCTAACAGAATTGAGCTCTTAATGGAAGTTGCGCATGCCATACTTTTATTTGGCTGTCAGGTGTGGGCTGATGCCCTCGAAGAAAGAGAAGTACAAAAAAACAGATGGCTTCGTTGCAGCTAAGAGGAAGGAGTGGAATGTGCCTACTGAGCCGTTCGAGTATTAGTGGGGGTCATCCCTGTCCCTGATCTGATGGCTCAGGAGAGGAAGCAGTTCTATAAACTGAAGGTGGATATAGGAGGAGGCGTATCGAGGGTCGAAGCCAGGGATCTAACCACCCGTAGGTGGCAGGACCGTTGCAACAATGAGACTAGGAGCAGATGGACTGTCAGACTGATAGGAAGACTGAGGGACTGGCTAGATAGGCCATTCGTTGAGATCAGCTCACACGGTTTTTGACCGGGCACGGGTATTTCCGAGACTACCTGTTCAAAATAGGTAAGCCAGGAGCCCGGCGTGCCCCTATGGTGACTCGCACCACACTATGAAGACAACGCTCATCACACTTTCTTCGAATGCGGTAGGTGGTCGGTAGACAAACAGAAACTTCAGAGTTTGGTCAGATAACACCCGACAGTCTCGTGAATATCGTGTTATCCGACAGATTCAATTGGAACTAGGTGGCGGCATTCATGGACAGAGTACTGAAGACAGAAAGAAAAAACAAAGGTCTGAAGAAAGAAAGCAAGGAGCCCGGTAGCGACTAACTTCAGGAAACGTGAAAGCAGTGACGAGTGTGGTTAGTCTGAAGAGGAGATGGGGACCAGAGAGCTCGTGTTCCTCGGATGGTGCATAATGCATTTTCCTCCTCATTAAAAAAACATATTAATATTAACATTATTACTACTACTAAACAAACTAATAACAGAAGACCACCTCCTTTTACTACTACTACTACTACTACTACTACTACTGTTAATATTACTGTTGGTGTTAATATTACTGTTGGTGTTATTATTATTATTATTATTATTATTAGTAGTAGTAGTAGTAGTAGTAGTAGTAGTAGTAGTAGTAGTAGTAGTAGTAGGTGTAGTAGTAGTAGTCGTAGTCGTAGTAGTAGTAGTAGTAGTAGTAGTAGTAGTAGTAGTAGTAGTAGTAGTAGGGGCGGCAGTAGCAGTAGTAGTAGTAGTAGGGGCAGCAGCAGCAGCAGCAGTAGTAGTAGTAGTAGTAGTAGTAGTAGTAGTAGTAGTAGTAGTAGTGGTAGTAGTAGTAGTAGTAGTAGCATCCCAATAGAATTCAGCCGCCACTGGATGACTGCTTTAGACTTGTTCAGTATTATGTACACTGCCAAAAACAGTATTTATTATTGTTTTGATTAATGAGTACGACATTAAATTAATGTATTTAATTACATTATAACCAACGCACCATGGATCGTCAGCAACAAAGACATCTACAGCGACCTGAACCTGCCCTCAGTCAGTGAAACCATATCGATGTCCAGCGAACGATATGCGAAACGGCTTGAAGAGCACACAAATCCTTTATCCATAAATCTACTAGACAGCAGCCTGCAGACAAAACGTTTAAAGTTAACATTTCCGCTGGACTTACTTAGACCTTAACACTCTACATACATTCTACATAATACGTTACTTTTAAATACCGATACAGAGAACTAGTCTCTTCATGCCATGACATCTGTATTCTGTGAACTATTGTTATGTATTAACAGACTGCACAAATAAACGTATAAAAACATTTAATTACATTATACATAGTAGAAATATGTACGCCTACACGGTAGTAATGATCACATAAGTATGTTGGCGTGATTAGTGTTGTAAACGTACCAAGAGAATTTTCAATGCTTCTCCAACGGAATAGTAAAACATTTTGTCGCAAATAATCGGTGTTAGGCCAATGTGGACGTGAGTTTGCAGGGAAACTAAATTTTGAACAGTTAAAGGACAACACAACTGCGGCACAACTCAATTGTCTGTCGAAGTCTTATCGCCAAACACAAGTTACCGGTGAAACAATGAACAGTATGTCTCCAGCTCCAGCTGAACAGCGTTAATGTGCAATCTTGTGTTAAATATTTAAATATAAACAGGGTAAGTCAGTCCCCTCCTCTGTGTGTGTGTGTGTGTGTGTGTGTGTGTGTGTGTGTGTGTGTGTGTGTGTGTGTGTGTGAGAGAGAGAGAGAGAGAGAGAGAGCTATAAAACTAGGCTATCCACCTTTAAGCTGGGCAAGTGGTGCAGCTCAAATAATCATAAGGATACTTTTCAATAGACGTAAGAAAGAACTATGTGAAGATTACTTGAGAAAATCGTAATATGGTTCAGGAAAGGATCAGGTCTAAAGGAACTAACGTTCAGTCTGAAGACAATCGGGAGATATCACTTTTCAAATAGATATGCACATTTGTATCGTTTAGAAAAAAAATCTATGTACTATCAATTTCAAAAACGACCTATATATGTACGTTTCCTTCACTATTGAAAAGCAATCGATGGCATGAAGTAGTCAGAAATTACACAGACGTTGGGCTTGATGGAAAAGGTATCAAAATCATCTTTAATCTTTAATATAATCGCAATAAAAAAATGCTGGCATAGACAGCGAAAATCGTGTATGCATATTGCATAGATATAACAAAGCGAGTCCGCCATTACATGTAGTAAGATTAAGACATCTCTACATGATAGTTCAGGTGGAGATAAAAATGAGTGACGTCGTAAATAGCAGGACAGACTCAGTGGCGGTTTCTTATTGTGGCCGCTTGGCCGCGCGCCCCTCTGATGCCAGTGAACGGAAAATATCACGCGAAAGATGCGCTCAGTAACATATATATTTTTTTTAATTATTTCAGATTTGTAATCTGTTCGACTAAGCGACCATTGAACAAATTGACTGAAGAGCACACAAATTTGTTCAATTACATGTTTATGAAGAGCTGACCATTGACAGCTCTTCTTGTGTTTGTTACCAGATTAAACAGATACACAAATTACAAGACTAAATGGCAAAAACATGTAAACAAATATGAACAAAAGTCACTTCCACCTGCTGCTGTCATGATATAATAAATTCAAAATCTTAAATACTGGGTCTGTAAGGCAGATATACTGGTTGACATTAACACTTAATGTTGACATGAACACAAAATATATAGATATTACAGAACAGATAACGCAGACATTGCAATACAGATAATACAGATTACACATTATACAAGAAGAGGGTTCTTGAGGGTTTTTACCAGGTTTTAAGACCATGATTACTTGAGCTGATTTCCAGAGAAGAGGAAAGTATTCAAGTCTGAGTATGGTGTTGTGTGAGGCAGATAACAAATCAATGCCGGAAGCCTTTTTACTTTCCAATTATACAGGATTATTTCCTTGACTTCATTAACCTTAAAAGGCTTAATTGGTAGAGTCAGTTGTAAATATCTTTGTACTTCTTCATCGAAAGAGGTGTTCTTGCGCTCAGTAACATTTGCGCACACTTTAGATAGACTAAAAAATTTGGTTACGTGTAAGGTATAGTGCAGTCCATTGCAACATAAAAATTATTTGCGAAAGTGGTTTAGGAAATAAAATACGAAAACTTCTGATACATGATCATTTTAAAATAGCTTGAAACTGACTCCTATCGAATTTCTTCCAGGCTTTGAATTGGTAAAACGCTTTAATTATGTTACAACCATTAGGCGTATTTAAAATTAGTTTGATACAAGTTTCGTCAATATTTTTAGAGCTTAGAATAAATTCCCGTCTTTTCTTGTTTGGTGTTTTTGTTGTTTTTTACATAATTCTGAATATTCAATAACGTTTTACCTTGTTTTACATTACGCTGAATATACAATTGCATCTAAAATTACATGTCGATGTATGTTTCCCTTACAAGCCACGACAATTAATATTCCCCTTAAATGCTACATCAGTGGGCGTTCACATTGTAAGCCACATCAATGGATGTTTTCCTCACAAACTACATCAGAGGATGTATCCCTCACAAGCCACGTTAGTGGATGTTTCATTTACAAACTAAATTAGTGGACGTTAACTTTACAAGCCACTTCACTGGATGTTTCCCTCACAAGCCACGTTAGTGGATATTTTATTTACAAACTACATTAGTGGACGTTAACTTTACAAGCCACATCAATGGATGTTTCCTTTACAGGCCACGTCAGTCGTTGTTTCGTATGTCAGATTTACTTAATACTCTCAGAGAAACAGATAATAATTTGTCAATTGTTAATACAATCAGAAAAATTAAAGTAAAGAACTTGAGTTAGTGGCACAGGTGTTTAAATAAAGTGCTATACACTCATAACTGCCATGTTATGATGTTACCGATAAGCCATTTCAAGCTTCTAACTCATATACAGTTATTTCTATATATGAGTGTGTGTATTAACATTTAGATAGAGAAATATGGACAGTAGAATAACTTCAAGCAATTGTTTAAGTTATAGCACGCTTATTTCCGGTTAACGACGCCATAAAACCTACTCACCACGTTTAACAAAAACGATCCCGTTAAGGAAGATTTGTTAATGACGTGTCAACCAATATGTTCAAGAGACTATAAAACTTTTATGACACTTTGAAGTAATTTACGTTATATATTGCCTGTCCCAGGTTTGCTCCGTATACGAAGTATCTTGAACCTCTGTAGATTAATCTCGGAATCAAAACGTTAAAATGCTCCTTCCTGACAGTCCACGTGCAACAAAACTAGCGTGCAGTTTGCCGGTGTCCATTCGAGTAAATAAAAATGTTTGGAAAATAAATTTATCAAATCACAAATCACAAATTACTTACTCATTAAGTAAGTAATTTAATTAATATAACACAGTCTAAAAAGAGTTTCTTTTAATCGTTTTGTAGTATATTACTTATTAAATTATTGGTTAACTGTCACCCGTTTAGCTCCGCACGTCTAATTCCGCATTCATCTTTTACGACTCTGGAAATGTCATTTCCTTATTTCATCAGCGTAAATTAAGGAACCCAATCTGAAACACGATACAAGTAGGCAGCCACTTGCAGTCTCCCCGCTCAGCTGATAACTTCCTCTGCGTCCGAGCGCCAATGAGGAAGAGTGAATGCCCTGGCAGACTGTCTCCCCCAGGGGACATGCCTCGGAGCGTAGAGCAGCAGACACGTATTTACTAGGTTGAAACCAATCAAAAACCACTTACGACTTCTCACTGGCGGCAATAACGTTTTGATTTAACCGATAATGATACTACTTGAAAGAACTGGAGCAATTTAAATACGAGGTGACATAACAACGAATTATGACAGGTATGCAATAGAAATAAAAACTAGGATGACAATAGCAAAAACGGCTTGTGGCAAGAAGAAAATTTGCTTAATGGGAGACTGAACAAATCATTAAAAGAAAAAACTACTGACCACGCTACGTATGGAGCGTGGTACTGAATGATGCGGAGACATGGGCCATCGGATGTAGGGAGGGATATTTCGAAATCTGTAAACTTTCTAAATGTTGACTTAGAGGAGAGTGGAGAATATTGGTTGGACGGATACGATAGGAATGGGGAAGATGGGGTAAAGGTAATGAAATGTATAAGAAAAGGAAAGCCAACTGGTTAGAACCAGTGGCGGCTCAAGCTTAGGTTGCACGGTTGCACAACACCCATTAAATCCTCAATTGTATTTTAAATTATAGAATTATGAATACAACAATAACTAATAATAGTGTTTTCACGTTAAATAATCGTAATTAATCATTTGGCGAATGAAAAGCGCAGAGCAATACTAAAAACCGTACACGCTCTTGCTGCGGTGTACATGGCAAGTGTGCACCAACTGTGACGCGCTTTGTATATGGGGAAAAACACTGGAGTAGTGCTGTGGCTGGCTAGACTTGGTTGTTCCTGTTGCAACGATATAGGTTCGCTTGGTGTGATTAGGGACTGCAAACCCCGCTTGTACATTACGGCGCCACCAGTCTGTAGGTAAATAACACGTGGTGCGCCAGGTGGAATTAGTAAGTTTATGCTGTTATGCTACTTGAGTTAGTTAGTGTCGGTCGAATTTTTTGTGAATTTCGTTATTAGTGTCAGTTAAGTGTCAGTCCAATTCATCGTTAAATGTAAATAGTAGTACATATAAAGGATTAAGGTGTCATAGTTTAGGATATTTATTATATTTAACTGGTAGGATGCAATGAATTCTGTCGTAAACTTAACGAAAACGCTGTTCACTTTACGTCATATTGAGAAAAAAAATTAAATTACGAAAGTAGGTAGGCTACACCAGATCTTTCAAATTTAATCAAAATGTAAAATCAGGTAACAAAAAAGATTTATACAATTCATGGTTATGTGGGTGACACTAAAATTGCATTATTTTGTTTTCGTTGCGTATTGTTTGGAGGGGAGGAGACTTGGACATTTTCTGTTCAGATAATAAAACAATTTAATACCATCCAACCCAACTGCAACCCCCAAAATTTTTCAACCACCAGGCGCCACTGGTTAGGACGAAAGTTGAGAAGCAGTTGCATTGCTAGAAATAACAGAAGAAAGAAGAAAGATAACAGTAACTAACGGCATCAAAGAAGAGAAGCTCTGAGGACGGAATGAAGAGTGATGCGTGGAACAGAGTGAAGTAGAGACGCATCCTGTCACGTGGTGGATTGATGCTGCCACAGAAGTAGACAACTAGCCGACCAATTGGACACTACAGTAGACAGATACTACCATTATGAAATACTGTTTATAACACAGTTTAACGCACAGTTTCACTACAGGTCACTATAGATCTACGAATGGTACAATCTGGAAATGATGATGAATTCGGTGATACTGATGACGACGGCTATTACGATGACAATGATGAGGGACACTGTACAAATTAAAATACCGTGTAAGGAAGAAAATATTAAAACAAGTAAGAAAGAAAAAAGGATAGGATCTGCTACAGGCTTTTCAATTTATTGCTCAAACTCCACAAAAACTGAGTTTAAAAATTAGGAAATAGGTCGTATGAAATAAGTACAAGATTTTCCTACATAGTCAAGGGCCAGTCAACTGGAAAATTGCTCAGCTCGCTAATGAACTTGTCACCCCTCCCCCTCCCACTAACAACATTCAAGAAAGATGTTATATTGAATGCTTGGAAGCTGATGCTTTTGTGAGTGAAACGTATATTGATTAACGGTGATAATGAAGCTGTGTTGGAGAATTTAGGAAGCGATATTATCGCCATTTTTGGCATTTGTAAAGAGGCTGTACATCACTGAATGGTGTATTCCGTGTAGGCAACATTTTGCACGTACAGAGGCTATCGAAATTATAACTTTTGTAGTACAAAATTTGAAGATAACGTGGAGAAATTGTGTGATGCGATATGCGTTAGAATAATATATATGAGAAATGTTTGACGAGCTAGTGGTGGAATGGAAATCATTACTACCGAAAGGTTACATCGCACATGTTCTTGGTAAAGCCTATCAACCGGTATATCACGCTAGCATACTGTTTGTGGCTTAAGGTGAATTAAGGTGAATTGTGGCCACACAGTTTTAGTATCTAGGAAAACACACGTATTGCCACGCCGTAAAGCAGATAAGAAAAGTGTCAGATCGCAAAGGATGAACGTAAGTAAATTGCCACAGCACGACTGCGCAGGACTGGTGTTATGTGTTGACCATTAATAAAGTAAAAACCCGTTTCGTATAAACTGTTTCATTTGATTTCCCACTGTAGAATTTCTGAGGATACATGTTTGATAAGTAATGATGGACATTTGATGTAATTTGGTAAAAAGAACATTGGTACAGTAAAAACTGCATTTGTAATCATATCTTCAAAAGAAATGTTCAATGTACCAAACAAATTAAATACTAAATTTTGACAATGTGTTTTAGTTTCTAAAACTAAAGACAAAGGCTAAAACTTAGGTTTAGCCTCATGACTTGTGAAGAAGTGGAGGAAGTCATCAGGAGAGAGATCGAGGAGTTAGTTGGTAAGGTGAATGTTTCTGTAACAAAAACAAACCGCAGAAAATAGAAGAGGTCCTTTGTTCAGATGAGTGAACGAAGTGTGTTGGAGCTTCTCAAGCGTAATCAGAAGCCTGGATGCTCGCTTCTCACTGTCAGATGTGTGCGACTCCTGCGGACTAAAAAGCCTGCCCCTCTTCGAGCGTTGCTACACTCTGGAACCGCTGCCAACATTACTTGGGGGTGGCGTCTGTGTGCTCACGAGAGGTCCTTTTAATTTTTCTACATTATTTTAGTTTATATCCGGTCCTCTCTTGTTATCTTTGAGGACCCCCACCACATAAGCGCTAATGCGATTCCAGTGATCAAAATTGATCACAGATGCAAGCATCGTCCTTACTATAGTCGTCGGAGCGATGTCGCTTGTTTCCACCATTAGCCTTTGACTTTCCGCCTGCCATATTCTGCACTCAATTAATGTATAATAAAAAATACTTATACAATCTATAAAAAACAATAATATACTTCATTCTTTATGGAATAGTGGTAATTGACTTTCTTGAATACTTAGGAAGTATTGCGTTGTGGCGTATCACTCCACATTTTATCGTTTAATCTCCTTTGTATTTTATGTACGTCTTTGCTTCTCAAATACACTTTCCTGAATTTTCTAATTCCTCACACGTCCCTTCTATCTTACAACTCCCGTATTTTTCTCATATGGGAAATATAGGTGATATATATAATATTTTTTATATATATAATTTTTCTCATAAGGGAAATATTTCCCCTCTATCTTTACAACTCTCCCTTATTACGTGGTCCTCCCATCGACATTGTGTGGCTTGCAAATGGTGACCTTGGTAAAAGTTCAGCCTTTATCTCTTCTGCGCACCTGCCTGTACTCTTTAGCCTTTAGTGGGCTCTACTGTATCTTCTTCTTTCACTGTTTCACAATTTGTCGTCCTTCGATACTCATCTTCTCCTATCCATCCGTTCTCGTCACCACCAGTCTTATTGCTATTTTGAATATTCTCATTTCAATGTTCTTGCTAACAATGGTATAAGGATAGTACGGTAATTGATCTTTCGTTACAAATCTAGTACGTTAGGTCTTTTCAGCCTATTAAATTTAACCGTGTCACTATGCAGTAATTTGGACGACTGTGATGTTGTTATTTCTACTTTTTACTGATGTACGTAATCTTCTGCTTCACGGTAAAATCGATGAGAATAACTTTTGAAAATGAAGGCTAGAATATCAGCAATGTGTCCCAACGTATCGTTCTGAAACCATTTGAAGAACTCTTAGATTTATTGTTGCTAACGGTGACAGGAAAAAGAATGGACACAGGCGAAAATAATACAGTTCTTAACGCTCCACTTGATTAGCCTGCTTATTTAACAACAAATTTTCCAGGACGTTCAGTACATATTTCACAATTCGTGGTTTACATATGCACAAAACACGTTTTAGTTTCCAAACACTTTTCCTGAATTTAAAAATATTCTACATTCGTGCAAACCATTATAAGCTATACGTAATGAAAGATAAAGAGTTTAAAATATTATAAAGAGTATTAAAACATCTCTCTCAAACTAGTCGCACTCTCAGTTATAAACTATACACACTCTCGTACGTGTAAAAATAAATAAATACAGAACACACAGATTTTTATTTATTTATTTAAGCAACAGATTTTTTTATTTTACATAACTGAAATATTAACCAACATTCTTCAGTTTCGAATATTTTTGGTCTTAAATAGCTTCGAAATAGGGTAAAAAATTTAAATATTATTTGACAGACACTGAGCATTCTCCCTTCCAACAAACCAAATAATTCATTTATTTAACCGTTGTAACAGTGAGGGCTTCCTTCTGGGGGGGGGGGGGGTTCAAGAGGGATTTAGATTTTGCGAATGAAACTGTAAAAATTAAAAGGAAAAGTACTTATTTTGTTGTAATCGAGATGGTAAGCGTAGAACAGTTACATTAATAGATATCTAAAATTTAACAGATATCAAACGACAATGACGTAAACTTACCTTTTGATGTCAATAAAAAAAAACTTCTGAAGAGTTGACAGTGTTAAATGTTTGTACGTACTTTTTTTTAAACCTCTCCTCAGTGAGTATGTGTCTGAAAATATTTGCAACAAAGGGAATTAATTCGGCCTATTCGTTATGCCACAGAATCAAAGATTTGCATAAATGGGTGGATGGAATGTGGAAGGAAACGAGGAAAAACTGAGAAACAAATGTAAAGATTGACAAAGATCGGTATCCGTAATTTTCAGAGCAAAATTATGAAAGTTTGAAATCAATGAAAATATGAAGCTGGTAACTCTGGATATTTCAGATATAAATACTTAGCAAAGGCTACAGTATGGTATATAATCCTACAGTAAGCAAAGCTATTAAAGTGGCTGTTAAGGCCATTAGGGATAACAGGATGGGAAATAATAGTTACAATTAACAGTGAGTCAAAGTGATAAAAGAATGTCTAACAGAGAATTATTTTAGGTTAAATAACAGATTTCGAATACAAGAAGGATTATCCAGGTTGCGTCATCTAATGATTATCCCTTATTTAAGAAAAACGTGTAATACACTTTTAATATAGGCCTTACTACTATTTCTCGTTACCACTTTGCATACTACTTGGCCTACGAGCATGTATAAAGTAAGAGTTTATCAAGTTAAATTATTCAATGAAATTTAATATTTATCATATACTAATTCTCAGCAACAAGATATCACACTTACTTTCGTGTACCGATTCTTTAGAATTATCCCAGGGCGCCAGTAATAAATAAACACAATTTGATTGTTATTAACTAAGTTTTTTAATAACGATTTGCATTCACATATTACAAAATTTATAAGTCACTACTTCAATAAATTTACTATAAAATCTGTTAGTGTTTATTTCTTAGCAATGGATTCTTAGACTGATTGAGTCACCAAACAAGATTGACATACATTTAAAATTAATAAGCAATATTAAAATGAGTGTTCATTTTTGTTATTTACGTGTATGTTGAATTACTCTGCGATGCGATGTCCTCACTGCTGTGGGATCCAGGCTGGTGGTCCGACGTTATCCGTTGAACAGTTATCCTCGTTAGTTTGCACTATTTTACACTGGTTTCACAAGTATTACACAATTCACTTAATTAACTTAGTGATAATTACACATGTGCCGTATACTAATACACTTGTTGAATACTCAGTATATCCTTATCAAAGCTAAGTGCGTCCAACACCGGATTGATAACTACTCTGTCCCGTACAATGATGTTTGACACATTAAATTTCGCTATGTAATTCGACTTTTAACGATTGACGTTGTACTAAGTAACACTTGAATATATTACTCGGTTTTACTTTATCTTCTTTATTTACTCTAGAATTATTCTTGTCAACGCTTATTAAGTGTTTATGATGCGTAACTTCCACACGGCTTAATATCGCGTTACCGTAACTGATTTACGTTGCGATTGAAATATACTTATTAAAATTACTGACAATTTCTTAATACGCTAAATACGAGTCTTAGTATTGTAATCTCTCCGTAGACTAACTTAACTTCTTACGCTTCGTTTCTTTATACTTTGCTACAAACTACCCTCACCAACTATCTACAAAATACACGCCGATTGGTCTGACATACCGCTAATTTCAAATTTACCCAATCTGTCTAGCGAACACGTCCCGCTTAAAAAATGACGCTTTCCGTTATTCGTCAACTATATGCGCGTGAAAATGTGGTAGGAATCTTAGCGTCTCTCTCCATCTCGCTCTTCTCGCTCTCTGTCTAACATAACGGTTTCCTTTGTTAGATGCACTTAGCTTTTACAATCTTAGGAAAGTTTTCTGACACCCTTGAAAATAATACAGTTTTATGACGGTACGTCCGCTATGTTACTTTTCATAGTTTTTAGCCGACTCACGGGTGTCAACGCAAGGTCGTCTGTATGAATAACTACCGCGCTCTTCTAAAACATTGTAATATTTCTTACTTTGAAGTACCACCGCTCTAATCGGTAGTTTTAATTTTATTTTCTCCCCGCTTTCTATGAATTTATATTTCTCCCTGGGTACCACATGACTTTGTCCCCGTAAAATTGTTGAGAATGCAATTTTCCGTTATAAACGGATAGCTTTGAATCTGGTCGGATGATGAGCCTAATGGCTGAAAGCGTTTAGCAAGAGTTACTGGATAGAGACAAGTTGTGTTCTACAAGACGAAACAGAAATTGTCAACCCTCTGCTTGTGACGCGAATCTTCCCAACAGGAAACAGAGAACATTATTTTCTCTGGATACCCATCAGTTGCTGCGAACTTTGCTTGCGGCTGGCGATCACAGACAAGCCTCCGCCTTTAGCGATTTTCCGCCGTCAGTTGTGGCTCTGAATGTGGTAACTGCCCGTCGTTTCTAACCTTTTCTATGAAGCCATGATCTTTAACTGAAGTGGTTATTCAACTGACATTAGCGATTATTACATTATTACATAATAATTAATAATAATGTTTACAATAATTATTTAATAGTAATTTAATAATAATAATTAATTTAATAATAATTATTATTAATTTAATAATAATAATTATTATTAATTTAATAATAATAATTAATTTAATAATTATTTAATAATTTGTATTTAATTATTTGTAATAATTATTACATTAGCTATTATTATTATTACATTAGCGATGTAGGTATGCTAAAAAATATTACAAATATATTTTTTCATTGTGTCAATTGACACTTTTCGCGATCGTCAACAATTTACTTTTTTAATTAATTAAAATGCAAGTTTTTAATTAATCACTTAATGCATGAATGTTTTGCTGATTGCCGTAGGTAGTTTAAATTAGTTTTTGTACCTATTACAATTTTAATGAGACCAAAACTGAAAACAGCAACACACTTTGTTCGTGAATTTGATAATTTCTTGTCTGAGATAAGTTTCTTTTTCTATTATTCGGTTCTTTTTTTTACATTCACTTTGCTTCTCAGCTTGCTGCATTGTGTCAGCTTGAATGTTCATTTCTTCACGTCGACCAAAATATTCATATTTGGATGAGAAGTGTAAAAACGTCATTTAACATATGATTTGCAGCTATTCGTCATACCATTCGGTCGGCAGCTGAAATGTGTACATTGCAGAGGGAACTTATATTGCACATTGTTTTTATAGTACTAACAAGACGTACCTGATCAAATCCGAGCGAATTCAGTGAACCAGACAAGAGATGGAGGACGCTAACTGACGAGGGTCTAGTCGGTCAGAGGAAGATATTTTTTCACCTTTCGCTTCACGAAAAACGTACGGTACTTGAACATAGTGTATTGGTAAAATAAATGTATTATAAACTGGAGTTTTAGTTAGAAATAGTGGGCCTGTGGATTGTTTTTCATACACCTAATAACAAGCAACAACCGAGCTACGGTGTTCACGTGTGTTCAAAGTATGGAAGTCACTAGTAGAGAGAATGAGGTCTACCAGTCAATAGCGAATGTTATTTTAAATAATCAAAGCTGATTCCGAATATTTCCTGAAAAACAGTGATACAATAAAACTCACTTTAGGTAGAAGCTAATCACCGTCTCTCGTTTAAACTCTACATCGTTGTCACCGATGCTGACTAAACTTAAACTAATATCGTTAGAGTTATACCGTGTGTTTCAACAGTTCAAGGACTATCCCATAAATATTACATTTCTTGCTATCTTCAGATATTTACAAGCATGGACTCAACACGGAGAGAATTTTGTGTTTTTTTTTGTAGTAGCCATAAATGGGATTAAATCATTATCTTCTTTGATAACGCTTCATGTCGTCGTCTACTATTGTTTATGCGGCTTCGATAAACTTATTCTTATACTGTATCAGCCACAATCGTCCTACTTAAAAATACACGCCCGGTGGAACTTTCCCAGCATGACCTTGATGTACAATTACGCTTAACACTGGTCTACGTTTCCAATTCAGGCAACATACCAAAGGGAAGCCGATCAGTTGGTACGTAGATTTCGGCAGTCTGCTTCTAGCTGTTGTTAGGGCAGGATGTGACGAACTGTTCTCTAATTTTGTTTGTTCTTTGTTCAGTTCAATTGCCAACATTCATCATCAGTGTTTAAACTGTATCACCTACTGCGCTCAGTGTCTACTACTAGTGAGTGGAGTTAATCTGTGAGGGAGTGATTTTTGTATGTCGTGTGCTTTGTGCGGGGTCTGGTTTTTTTGAGTGCTTTTGGCTGCTAGTGGTGTTTAGGGGGCTTATAGTCAATCTCACCTAGTTCCCAAGCATCGGCGTTATTTCGATTTTCCGAAATGGCGTCGAATGCCATATCAGTTTCCCTGCCTGAGCCGTTGGTTTCTCTTATGGAAATCTGCGTGTCTGGTGATACTTCCTCAACACTTCTTCCACGTGATAGCAGTGACAGTGAAAGTAAAAGTGGTGACTGTGTTATTTCTATGTGTAGTGATGGCAGAGGGGAAGGAGAGTTCTCGCTTGTGGAGGGCAAACGCAAGCGGAAACATACTGCTACCTCGCCACCGTTTCTACTACACATGGCGCTACTCATATTAACAGCGACACCCGGCGTAGAATTCCTGCAAATGTGTGTCTCCACCCCGCTATCCATTGTGATTCCTGGCAATTGGAATTATGCGAGTCTTCTTCAGTTCCCCTTGTCAAGATCGAAGCTGTGTCAAGGCTCTTTCCTTAAAACCTTGACGTCCAGCATCTATGATTTCCGTGCCATACGCAATTCCTTACCACCAAGCCAATATCTCCACACCTTTGCGTTTCCCCAAGAGCGCGAAATTAAGACTGACCTATGTGAAATTTCTTCTCGTACCTCCCCTGAGTGCATCAGGCAGGAGCTCATCGCGCTAGGCTATGCGCCTACCGCGGTGTCAGTCCTACCCGTTGAAAAAGGTTAGGAAACCGTTAACAGCTTCCTCGTAAAACTGCTACAAGTAGGCTAGTTCAGAAGCTCTATGGTCTCCAACTTTTTCTGCATGTCAGGACCCGAGGCCGGCCCTCGCAGTGTTTTAGCTGCCAGAGGGTCGGCCATTCTAGCCTCTTCTATCATCAAACTCCCCATTGTGTGAAGTGTTCTGAGCCACACCGCGGCTGTGATAAGCGGAAAACGGGGTTCGCCGCCATCTGCGGTGGTCCTATCCGGCTGGTTACCGAGGTTGTTCACATTTCATTGCTGCCCAGACATTGTAGGGTTTCCTGCCGCCCTGGCGCGCAGAACCAGAACCGGCGAGTGGCTTTCCCATCGCTTGCCGGATCATCTACTCAGGCTCCAGCAGCGACTCCGGTCTCTTCTGGTACCGCAGTCCAGCCCGAGGCGGCTACAGTCTCGGCGACCGGTCCGTGACACATTACTACAGTCTCACTTCTGCTCCCACGAGCTCTAAACAGCCCTTCGTTCGCTAAGCGTCGCAAGCCCCGCTTGCAAAAAACAGCGGAAAACCCCCGCCCAACAAATTCCTCAACAATCTACCAGTGAGGAGACCACTAGTCAGTCCGCCAGCCCTGCGACTTCCACAACCCTGGTTGAGGTCGGTCGGAGTCGTATTCCGGAGTTCCGGGAATCATCTTGGGCTCCGGTCGACTCTCTTGACTGCCTGGGCTGAAACTTTAGTCTCCAGCATCAGGTCTGCTCCGGACACGACCGCGGTGCTAGCTCTGGTCTTCCAGTCTTTGTATACACTCTTTCCTCTACTAACTCTCAATGGCTAGAAATCTTAGATCATTGCGTGGAATACTAATGGCGTCCCCACCGATCCGAACTGGTAACTTTCGCAATGAAATACGACGCTGATGTCGTACTTCTTTGCGAGTATTATCTAGCCTGTTATCATAACTTCTGGCTTCAAGCCTATACTTGTTACCGTCAGGATCGTTCCCAACGGCCTCGCTGTCGTCCTTCAGGAGGAACAGCTATTTTGGCCCACAGGCTGATATCCCATAGGTTACTACCCCCTTTAGACATTTCTGTCGTTGAAGGCTGCACGGTTGCGCTAGGAGCAGACGGATCGAAGTTGCGCCTTGTTTCGACATATCTCCGGCCTAGCCTAAGGACAACGCCGACACCCGAGGAGTGGAACGCTCTCCTCGACCACTCCCTCCATACCATTGTAGCTGGCGACTTCAATGCCAAGCACCCCACCTTCAACAGCAGATTCGCCAACGCCTATGGCAAGTCTCTCCACCGGTTCGTCTCTGACGCCTCGGAAATTCAAGTCATCGGCGCAGAAGATCCCACCCACTCCCCGCATTCCGGTCACCGACCGGACGTTCTTGGCACAATCATTGTCAAGAACGTGACAAGTCAAACCTAGGCCTCTTCTGTGTCGGATCTCTCGTCCAATCATAATCCCCTCTTTATAACTGTGCGAGAGATGGCATATGTGTGCCTGTTTCTTCACCCCTACCTCCCGCTGGTCTTGTTAGGAGAGTCAACTGGCGCTCCTATCATGACGAGCTCTCTCGGCGGTTTCCTTCTGTCCTTACAGAACCGTATGTCACTCGTGGTTATCTGGATCTCCGAGCCAATCATCTTCAGGAGCTAGTCCAAAGTGTTGTGGATCTGCATATCTTTGCTCTCTAGATAAACCATCGCAAATCGGCCCTTCCACCAGAAGCTCACCATGCCATCTGTCTTCGGCGCCAGTTCCGCCGCAAGACCCCGTCGTCAAACGGCGATTTCAGGTCCAGTCTATTTTGAAACTTTTGCAGGACTTAAATTCTGGTAGCTGGGACTCTTATTTTGAGTCTTTGGAAGTCGACCATGCTTCGTCTGGTGAGCAGTGAGTAGATTGACCCGCGAGAAGAGAATTCGCAACCCGCTAGAAACTCCGAACGGGATTGTGTATTTGTCAGAAGGCAAAGGTGTGGGTTTCGTCGACCGCAAAATTTACTGTTCATAAGCGTCTTGGATCCTGCCCACTCGGGTAGTCATTCGGGACTTCCTTCGTGGACATATTTCCCGCCCTCCAGCTGCCCCCGTTTCACGTTTGACAGGGACGATCTCGTTTCGCCCATCTGTCAACTCACCCGCAGTCGCGCCCATGTTCCTGACCACATCGGGGCCACTGCCCTCCATCATCTACCGGCCTCAGGCGTTGACTTCGTTTAAGACCTGTTTAATTCCTGCCTCTGGTTACAGTATTTTCCCCGCCTGTGGAAGTATGTCACTATGGTAATGATTCCTAAGCCCAGAAAACCGCGGATGCTTCCTGAAAGCTATCGCCCAATTTCTTTCTTGCCAGTCATCTCCAAGGTGTTGAGAGTCTCCTGCTGGCTCGTAACTCGCCGTTGTTGGATGATTTCATCCGCAGTGAACAGACCTGGTTCTGCAGAGAGCACTCAACCACCCTTCAGTTAGTCCACGTTATTAGGCATTTGTCTGACGCCGCCAACAAGAAAGGGTCTACGGTTGCTGTCTTGCTGGTTGTGAGTGAGGCCTTCAATGAAGTCTGACACGAAAGTCTTCTCTTTAAGCTCACCCAATCTCCCATTCCTCCGTCCATTGTGCTTTTCCTCCGGTCGTATCTCAATGACCGAACTTTCAATGTGAGCGTCGACGAGTCCTTTTCTACAGTTTGACCTGTTGCCGCCGGCGTTCCGCATGGTTCTGTACTCATCCTAGTTTTGTACCTTGTGGACACGAACAATCTGCTATATTATTTTTTTTTTTAATAGTTCTTCCCAAAGTCACGTTGTCCCTTTTCGCCGACAACACTGTGTATCCCCTCGATTTGCGAGTACAAAGCTACAAGTGTCAGTTGTACCTGGTTCTGGATTGGTTATGGAAATGACAGTAAACGATAAACACTGAGAAATCCGAGGCAATCGGTTTCACACGTAAGTCCATTTCTCCATGTCAGTCCCTCTCCCTAGAAGAGAGGCCCATTGCCCGGAATGAGTCAGTGAAGTATTTAGGCATTCGGCTTGACAGGTGCCAATGCTTTAACGGCAACGTAACCGAAACCCTCGACAAGATTCGTGACGTCCGAGCCAAACTGTCTTTCTTCGTGTTGCAACCTCCTGGATCTGCGCAAAAAAGTCACCATCTATCTCCTGTTTCTTCGGTCAGTACTGACCTATGGGCTCTGGGCCTGACCTATGCGTTCCTGTGTAGGCTGGAACGTTTCCAATCTAAAACCCTCCGTTCCTTGTTGGGATCTCCTTGGTTTTCAGAAATTACGTAATTCGTGGAGGTCTTAAAAGTTCCCACTCTGTCTGGCTTGGTCTGGTCGCTGGCAGCAACTCTCTTTGCTGCTGCCTCGACCTCTTACCTTCCCTTACCTAAGAACCATCAGCGCCCCAGTACCACCACCCCCCCGATCCGGGTCAAACACGCCCTCAGGCGATTCGATGACCCGCCATAAAGAAACCCCTGGACTTGACTTCTGTTACTCCATTTGCAGCTTACCTTCCTTCGCCATGTTTCCCTAACGCTCCCCAGGAACCACTCCTAGCAAGCTGAACACGCTGCTTAACGCCATTACCTGCGCCACCGGTATGGGGGATCTCCGTCTGTCTCGCGGAGAGCAATCGACGCGTCTGCTCACTGTGTTCGAGACTGGTGACACCTGTCGCCTGGATCGACGCCACGGTATAAAGCATTCTTCCTCCGCCAACTAGCGAAAAATCGCGTAATATATTCTAGCTGTAGGAACCAGTTGAAAAACCAGCTTCTGGCAGCCATTCTGCTCGACCCAGATGCTGCAACCAAGCCAAGACACCCCGTTACAACAATCCATTGCAATGCAATAGTTTTCGGCATATCAACTAGACCCTTCCTGGTTGGGTGCATTTTCTGTGACCGGGACGAATCAGCAAGCTACGCGGCTACAGCATGACAGCGTACGTGTACACACTATCTCAGCATAAATTGCTCTGCCAAAGCGACTGGATATGGATATATCAGAAATAACTACACGAGTTTTACTTATCATATAGTTTAATTGATCTTTTTTTAAATACAATACATTAGCTCTGGCGTTTCTCTTCCAGCAACTTCCTTCAACGACAAAAGTAAGTTACTCTGTGTCAAATACACAACTAACTGATATAGTAGCTTATACTGCATTGCTAAAGAAAGTGAAAAACCTGCAGTTACCTGAACTGAGAAAAACGGCTTGTTTAGGAGCAGACACTGCAAGTGCAATTATGATCCCTCTGAAGAGGTCGCATGTACAGTATAGGTTTTTATTAGTTTGGTCAACTGCCCACGGCCAAAAATGATGTACAACCCAAAACATAGTTTTTATTTAAAGATACTGCACTTTTCTTTTCCTTAACACACCAGTACACAGGAAGAATTACTGGACAAAGGTCTGTAAACGATAAATACACAATGATCTGTTATAACGCTAAGAATACAGATGCCTATCCTTGACTGATAGCTGAAGTCTGTTAGGATAAGTCTGTCAGACCAAACAAAAGCTAGATTATTACGTTTGGTGTCTGACAAGTCCGGGAAAAACCTATTTTTGTTTTGTCCGGATTTAGCGGGCGCACCCTGTACATAGTGAGTTATAGAATATCGTTACGTAACTATCGATAAGAGTACTGTACGGTCGCGACAGTCCGAATATGTAAAATGTTCGACTCGTCGGGATTATCGATTTGTCCGTATTATCAAATCTATTTCGTTTTGAGGTATAAACTAGTAAGCTCCCTGAACTGCAGAACTCGCTCACTATTTTGGACCAAAATACAATTTATTACTGGATAAATTTCAGTATCTGATAAGTTCTCATTTATCAGAAAAATTGCGAAAATCCCGTTACTCTTTTTTTTTTACTAAAATAACATTTATAAACCAGATAATCATACAGTAAACACACACAGTAAATGTCTAAATGACAATTCAGTCCTAGCTTTTAAGTTTATGTAAGTTTCCATAGGTAACTATGGGCCTATACCTAATAATTTTCACAAACATACATAACTGATAATAATATGTGCAATTTTTTTTTTTACTTATATAGCTTACAAACTTTTGAAGCCGGTGCAAAATTGTCACGGGATGTTGAGATACATTGATTTTGTCAAGTTATTTAAGACTTTGAATTTGTATTTTGAATAATATTTCTCATTACTTACTAAATGCCCATATAGACTTTTGCACTTCGGATCTTAAAATTTTGGTTCCCATTTTTGGCCAGTAGTTCCCATGAAGTTAAGAAACGTTAAGTGTAAATACTAATTCGGGTTTGGGTTAAAATTTCCTTTAGTCCGATGGCAGTCATAATTTTTACAATTTTTTTCACAATTTGAACCTCTTCTTTAGGCGCTGTTGTCTCAAACGTTTTCCAAAATGGAGTAATATGTTCAGATTTTCGTTAAAATTCTATTTAATTTGACACTACAAATGGACTTGTGCGACTAAAAAGAAATGTTTGCCCCCTAACATTTTTCTGTCTCTTACCTCCTATTGTGTGGGGGTTTTGTGAGTCGACCTCAAAAACAATATGGGCCTATGCGGTAAACGTATGGTTGCATGTTATTTGTCTCTAGTTGTGTGCCGTGCCTACACGGCGCTTCGTAAAAACACCGTATTATATTTCTATAAGGGGCTTTATATTAAAATAATTGTCAGCCGTTTTCGTTCTCGCTAACGCGTAAGTAGGCGTCGGTAACATGTACGATTGCGTTCCTACCGGATGTCAACGCACTCTAGTGACTGATTAGCGTATTCAGCTTTCTCAGCGTAAGGACTCGCGAGTCCAGAATTAACCGGCGGCGTATAAACAGCTATCTGCCTGGCGGAGAGAGAGTCGTTTTGATTATTGTGAATTACTATCTTCCATGCATACTTAAGCTCTAAGCGATCTCCCGGGTTCCTGATATTGGAGGCTTGATTCGCTCCGTGTTGAGGCAGTTGTCTGCATGCATTGGACATGTCATTATGTGCTGGAACTGGTGCAGGCACATGTCTGCGCCCGGGGAGATTCAGCCCTCTGTGAATTCATTTAAATATTGTTATGAAGCTTAAATTATTTATTCTACAATTTTATAACGTTATTCCGGCTCTTTAATAATTAAATTCATGATTGTTTTTTTTTAAATGCCAAGCTCAGTTCAGGATTTCTCATGTTTTTAATATAGAATTATTATTCTGGTTTCTCACTATTCCATTTTATAATTGTAAAATTTATAATATCCGTTTCAGTTTATAGTTTATTTTCTGGTGATTATACCACACTTGAATTTTCTTGAAAATTCTGTATTCTCATGGAAGCATAATGGAGAGTGAAAGTCTACTATTTTATAGACCATACAGACACGTTAATCTTGTGAGGGTAGTTACTATCAGGAGACAAGCCCAAATTTTCAATTATAAATTTGTAATAGGAGAGAGTGTACTGTACAGGCTGCGGGGCCAGTTGAAATTGCCGAATTCTAGTCCTTCTAATTAGTCCAGTTTTTGGATTCGATCATGTTCTTGTGGGGTTCATGAGGTTGTTTTTTTTTTATGAGAATTCATATAAGGCTGTCTGCCGGTTGAACTGGTTATTTTGTTTGTAATGTATATGTATTTGTATATCTATGTCAGTTTATATGTTGCATGTCAGGGGTTTTAGAAGAATATTAAATTGTTTGTATGTCCTGTTTATATGATTACTATGATGATTGATGTTATGTGCCTTTCTTAGATTATATAGATACATATATACTGTTGAATTATATTAACAAATTTTGAATTATTATGAATATGAAAATACTTGAAAATTAACTCTAATTATATGAAGATATATGTATACTGTTGAATCATATTAACAAATTTTGAATTATTATGAATATGAAAATACTTGTAAAATTAACTTTAATTATATGAAGATACATACATATATATATATATATATATATATATATATATACATATATACTGTTGAGTTATACAAACAATTTTTTTCTTGAATTAATATGAATATGAAAAGACTTGGGAAAGGCACTATAATTGTATGAAGAAGTATTAGAGGTTGAATTGTATGGGTAAACGTTAAATTGAAATTCATATGCAGATGTGTAGAAAATGAAGTATGCGTATAATAAAAATTGTTATTGTTGTCTTACAGCAGAGTTTCATTGCAAGTCCCGTCTCACTGAACCCAGCGCATTTTTTGCTTCTCTATAATAAAAATTGTTATTGTTGTCTTACAGCAGAGTTTCATTGCAAGTCCCGTCTCACTGGACCCAGCGCATTTTTTGCTTCTCTAGGCCTTCCGCCTAGTTTTAAATAACTAGTGGCCCCTCTTTCAAAAAAAAAAAAATTTAATTTTTTTTACAGAATTTTATAAGGCATACAAATTTGAAAGAGGGGTTCCAAATGGTAGCAGAGCGTGGTTTGATTTAGGGTTGAACCCGTGGGTCCTTTGGTGTGACGGGGCTTGCAAACTCGGGAATAGTTCTGGCAAATTGGAACTTTAAATATTTTTTCAAAATTAACATCTATGCTTCTATCATGTTGAGTTATATATATTGTTATTGAGTATATTAGGTGAATGAATAATTGTTCGCCTTTTGAAATTGTAAGCCTGGTGCCGCCACGTGGCATGCGTTTTTAGTTGGGATTTTTTCTTTGAGATTTGAACTGCCGTGGGTCTTGAGCGTTGCATGGGCAGTGGACGGTGTTTGTAATTCAGAGTCGAATTATTGCGAGTGAGTTTAGCGGGATGCGGTATGGCCCGATCAAAGGTCGGTACTGTTAGGTGTACCGGCAAAATTCATTGTTTGGAGTTGTAAAAAAAAAAATGTTTTTTTTTAAATGTGATGTTGTGGTAGGTGTTAGGTGTTGTTGGTCTTATGTATGGTGTTAGTGTCTGATGTGGTTTCTCCTCTTGCGTGTCCGAAAGAGAGCTAGTTATGGAGTGGGTCAGGTTTCCACAGCGCTAGGGAACCCGGGGGTCGCTCGAAGGAAGTAGAGTACTCGAGTTTTTTCCTGATTCTTTGTGGCTATGTTTTGCAAGTTAGGTTTGTGTTAGGTGTTTCATTGGGATTTACGTTTTATTGTTGTGTGTTGTGAATTGTGCAATTCTGGCGGCGGTATGCTATCAGAGATTGCCCCACCCCATTTCAGGGGTTCTCCAGAAACTTTCGGTGTTGGATGGAGTAGATGAGGACAGGTTGTTGGTCTTCTTGGACCTGGTCCTGCAATTGGCAGATTTCCCGGGGGTGTCCGATGGGGAGGTCTTGTCTTATATACCCGTATTGCCGGGGTTCATTGGCAGGGCTGGTCACCAACACTCTGCGTCGGGGCGGCAGTGTCGACGCTTTCCATGGGGAAGTGTTGGATTTCTTCATACCCCATCGACGACGTGCCCAGCTTAAGTTTGATTTATTCTATGGCCTACAGACCAACGGAGAGGCATTGGGGGACTTCGTGCACGATGTAAGGAAAGCTGCCCGGGTATTACGGTTGGGGTTGCCCGAGACGGAAGTAATACAAGCAATTCTAGAAGGGCTGACTCCCCAAGAGAGATCCCGGCTGGTCTTTGCAGACCGTCCACGTTGTTTCGCGGATCTGGACCGGTTGTGTCTGGTTTCTAGTACTGTCCAGGCGGGGGACGAGTCCCGGGGAAGAGCTGCTAAAGATGTCCAATACTCCAGTAGTTTAGTAGGAAGAGCTAAAAAGGACAAACATGGTGGTTGGAGAAGAACACAAGAGACGGTCAGAAAAACTGAATATTCCGGAAGTAATGGAGGCTACAAGGGGGTGGCAAGTGTGAGGACGGTAACAACGGTTACAGTAGAGAAAGCAAATAAGGATGAATTTAACAGGGGAAGAAGAAATTATACTAGTAAAACAACATCGGCAAGTAGGGAGCCGGTAGCAAGTCTTTATTCCTATTTGGAGAGAAAGGAAACTTTAAAGGTTCCAGAGGAATTACCAGTGCCTAATAGAGTAGTGGATGAAGAAGGTGAAGCGGAAGAAGAAAAGCGGAATAACTTCTGTGGATCGATACAAGACAACAAGAACACGTCTGTTGATACTGAATTAGAGGATTCACAGAGGACGTCACAGTTGAATCCAGATGCCGTGGAATTTGTTCCGGTATCTCCATCTCGGTTCATGAGGGATCCAGATCCTGTAACATCAACATCGCCTACGCCGGGATATGAGAAGTCACTTGATGGTGTAGCTTTACCATCGCCAGTAGAATTTAATTTAGACATTGCACATGGACCTGGATTCCAGGGTGGGAAATGTTGAGGACGCTATAGTTGCTGAAAGTGGTGAAGGAGAAGAATCGAAGGAAGAGGCAGAAGAGCGGTCTGCAGATGCTGCACAGGAAAGTACAGTTATAGGTGTTAGGGAGTCTGAAGAGTCTGAGTTTGCGGATGGACACGGGGATGTCCAGGCTGCAAAGGTTTCTGAGGTTGCGGATGGACACGGGGATGTCCATGCTGCACGTGTGGTTGAAGGAGATGAGGTAGAAGTTGAGGAGGAATTTTGTGGCAGCGTTGTGGAGTGTGCGAGTGAGAATGATGTAGTGTGTGAAGATGTGCAGACGCCTTCTGTATGTAGTGCGGAGGATTCCGAAGAACGAAAAGGAGTTTCATGTGGACCAGAGGAGCAACTAGAGGATGATGAAGATGTGGAGTGTTTGAAAGCTGGTAGTGGACGTGATGGTGATGATGTTGATGATGAATGTGTTGATGAAAATGACACTGGAGAAGAGGTTGGTGAAGAAGTTTGTGAAGGAGCGGCTGGTGACGAGTGTGATGAAGAAATTGGTGAGGAGCTGAGGGAAGATGCGGTTGAAGATGGATCAGAGGAGCAACTGGAAGATGGTGAGGAGGTGCAGTGTCATGAGGTTGATTTGGATTATGGGGACGAAGAAGGAGAAATTGTAGAAGAAAAGGAAGAAGGAATAGAGGAAGAAAAGGAAGGGTTAGAAGAAAGAGAAGTAGGGAAGGCAGAAGCAGAGGAGTTAGATGATGAGGATAATCCAAATCGGGGTGAAAGTAGTGAGGTAGGTTGCCTTGATTCTAATTCAGAAGAAATAAATCAGTACAGCTCAACACGAGATAATTTCTCAGAGAGTGGTGTCCGAAAGGCACGAGTACCCAAAGTCCGTCACAGAAAGGTGAGAAGAAGCGGTTAACCGGTAGCGGGTAGATGTTCCCCACAGTCCCAGTGGTGTTGTCTACTTCAGGGTTGCGCCCCTGCCCACGCGAGCCTTGGTTTCCTCCATTCATCCTTATTTCCGGAGGGAGCCATGTCCTTACCCTTAGTCCTAGCTATTGACCTTTCAATGATCCTTGCCCTTTTCATCTTCTCGATTTTCCTACGCCTTCCCGTAGAAAAACATAAAATAAAATAAAAAACAAAACAAAACAAAATTAGAAAAGGAAAAACAAAATATCAAAGAGGAGTTAGAGAGTGTGCCCTTAGGTTGCGGTGTCTTGGAGATCGTCAGTGTTCCCCTGTTCTGGGAAGTTAAGATGGAGTGTGATAGGGTGGTGTTGTTTTCGCTTTTCTTTGTTGTAGTTGTATGTTGATTATTGTAGGGTCCGAGCCATGCCGCATTCCCCGGTTGTTTTCCCTGTTTTTTTTTTTTGGGTTGAGAATGTGTTGTTTAGACGGTGCCGTGGAGAAGTAACCCCCTGCTAGTTACTGTGTGTAAGCAAGATGAAGTAAGAGTTGAGATTGATGCGCGCGTGCCCTCTATGCGGTCTTCTCTGTCGGGCTAAGCGGGGCCGTCCGCCCTAGTGGAGGGATGTGGGCCAGTCATATGGCAAGGATGGAGATGCCTTGTTGGTGCATATGGCTGGTCGGTCCAAGAGGTGGACGAGAGGTAGTACGGTCACTCACATACCAAGGTGGGAGATACCTTGTTTGGTCTTCGGACGGGTATGTGAGTGGGACCGGTAGAAGTAGGTGATGGTCACCGCAGAGGGTGACGTGTTGGGGCGGTCCCGTGGGGTCGGCATGGCGGAGAGGGTCGCAGTGGTGGGTGAGCCTCTGTTCTCCTGAGAGCGAGGACAACTGCAAACACCAATGAATACCCGTGTTTTAAAAGAGACTATTGGGGTACACTGCAGGGTACCCCTTGGTTTAAGTATGGGGCAACCATGTTGCCCTTTTGGGGTGGGGGTGTGCCGTGCCTACACGGCGCTTCGTAAAAACACCGTATTATATTTCTATAAGAGGCTTTATTTTAAAATAATTGTCAGCCGTTTTCGTTCTCGCTAACGCGTAATTAGGCGTCGGTAACATGTACGATTGCGTTCCTACCGGATGTCAACGCACTCTAGTGACTGATTAGCGTATTCAGCTTTCTCAGCGTAAGGACTCGCGAGTCCAGAATTAACCGGCGGCGTATAAACAGCTATCTGCCTGGCGGAGAGAGAGTCGTTTTGGTTATTGTGAATTACTACCTTCCATGCATACTTAAGCTCTAAGCGATCTCCCGGGTTCCTGATATTGGAGGCTTGATTCGCTCCGTTGGGAGGCTGTAAACCTGCCACCATTACTTAAAGAAAATGTGACTGACTGAGCTCTCGTGATTCTGGCCGCCAGGGAGAAGCTGCCGTTCATCATGTCGCAGTAGCCCCGAAATATCTTCAGGATGAAAGCAGGTGACATTTATGCCTTTTATAAACTCTAGGCCGTTGAAGTAGACTCCATGTGCTGTGCAATTCACCAGTAAAAGCAAATTCACTCAATTGAGATAACTATTGTGCTCACGTCCGTCGGGACATTAGTGGTTACGAACCTTCTCTATTTAACTCATTATGTAATTACGCCTCAAAAGAATTGTGAACCCGGGGGCAGGCAATGTGTCTGGCCATCATTATTTTTATTACTAATTTTATTAGGTTGCAGTTGCGATACTGGGGGGGAGTAAGAATTTTAGCAGATTTGTGTGGGTATTTTTGATATATATATATATATATATATATTAATATAAAAAGGGGTTGGGTTTTTTTAAGGGGTTTTAAGGGTTCTGTTGTTCGGTAACCTGAGGCCACCACCTGTTGAGGCAGTTGTCTGCATGCATTGGACATGTCATTATGTGCTGGAACTGGTGCAGGCACATGTCTGCGCCCGGGGAGATTCAGCCCTCTGTGAATTCATTTAAATATTGTTATGAAGCTTAAATTATTTATTCTACAATTTTATAACGTTATTCCGGCTCTTTAATAATTAAATTCATGATTGTTTTTTTTTAAATGCCAAGCTCAGTTCAGGATTTCTCATGTTTTTAATATAGAATTATTATTCTGGTTTCTCACTATTCCATTTTATAATTGTAAAATTTATAATATCCGTTTCAGTTTATAGTTTATTTTCTGGTGATTATACCACACTTGAATTTTCTTGAAAATTCTGTATTCTCATGGAAGCATAATGGAGAGTGAAAGTCTACTATTTTATAGACCATACAGACACGTTAATCTTGTGAGGGTAGTTACTATCAGGAGACAAGCCCAAATTTTCAATTATAAATTTGTAATAGGAGAGAGTGTACTGTACAGGCTGCGGGGCCAGTTGAAATTGCCGAATTCTAGTCCTTCTAATTAGTCCAGTTTTTGGATTCGATCATGTTCTTGTGGGGTTCATGAGGTTGTTTTTTTTTTATGAGAATTCATATAAGGCTGTCTGCCGGTTGAACTGGTTATTTTGTTTGTAATGTATATGTATTTGTATATCTATGTCAGTTTATATGTTGCATGTCAGGGGTTTTAGAAGAATATTAAATTGTTTGTATGTCCTGTTTATATGATTACTATGATGATTGATGTTATGTGCCTTTCTTAGATTATATAGATACATATATACTGTTGAATTATATTAACAAATTTTGAATTATTATGAATATGAAAATACTTGTAAAATTAACTTTAATTATATATATATATATATATATATATATATATATATACTGTTGAGTTATACTAACAATTTTTTCTTGAATTAATATGAATATGAAAAGACTTGGGAAAGGCACTATAATTATATGAAGATATATGTATACTGTTGAATCATATTAACAAATTTTGAATTATTATGAATATGAAAATACTTGTAAAATTAACTTTAATTATATGAAGATACATACATATATATATATATATATATACATATATACTGTTGAGTTATACAAACAATTTTTTTCTTGAATTAATATGAATATGAAAAGACTTGGGAAAGGCACTATAATTGTATGAAGAAGTATTAGAGGTTGAATTGTATGGGTAAACGTTAAATTGAAACTCATATGCAGATGTGTAGAAAATGAAGTATGCGTATAATAAAAATTGTTATTGTTGTCTTACAGCAGAGTTTCATTGCAAGTCCCGTCTCACTGGACCCAGAGCATTTTCATTTTTTGCTTCTCTAGGCCTTCCGCCTAGCTAGTCTTAAATAACTAGTGGGCCCTCTTTCAAAAAAAAAAAAATTTACAGAATTTTTATAAGGCATAAAAATTTGAAAGAGGGGTTACAGTTGAAACCGCCTCTTTTATTTTTCCTGTACTAGTAGTTGCTAGCTGTTGGCTCTGCGAACCAGCCATCCTCATCGCCTGTAGTCGCGCTCCGCGTGTAAATTCTATCACAACATGGCCAGTAATTTGGATTAATTTCGAACATGGCGATGTACGCAGCACACGGGTACCCACAGAAAACTGAGGCGAGCACTGAGTTTGCACCCCCACTCAAAAAGCGTAAAGTCATCCTGTATGTAACTGAGCTATGCTAAGACAAAACCACCAAAGAAGTTTTATTCGTAATTTAGAGATATAATTTGACACTCCAAATGGACTTGTTCGATTAAAAAAAAATTGTTGCCCCCTCACATTTTTTGCCTCCTACCTCCTATTGAAGGGGGTCGACCTCAAAAACAATACAGGCCTGTGAGGCAAAAGTATGGACTCGCTTGGCAGACTGCCTGCCATATTGATACAAATCGGTTGATGCGTATCGTGAAACGTACCCTAAACAGGGCAAATGCCAAACGGTCGAGATAAAATACTGACTGCGCAATAAACAAAGAAATTGCACTTTCCTTGCTTTTCGTTTGTAATTCTGTTTATGATACCCCTGAGGTTTTTTCACTTTTTCTACAAAGTACGAGCTGGCGAAGGATACGAGGTAGTTGACACTATTTGAATAGCATTCCGAAAATACACTTTCATCTGTATATTGAATAATAAATTCGGGATCTCGGTATATTTATATCGCCATATGACAACCTAAGAATTGTAAAATATTTCTTGGTAAATATAATAAAATAATTAACAAACCAATTAAATTTTTATTAACTGATTAACGATTAGTTTAACAATAAAATGAAACGTTTCGCAAAGTCAGGATATCGAATTTTCGATGCCCCGTTTTCTATCGTACCGTGCTACAAGAAAAATGTTGAGCCATTGAGTAGAACAAAAGCAATGGCACGTTCCATAATCTATAATCAACCTGCTATAACCTTGATACGCCTCTGGTAAGCAGAATCTCTGTTTATTAGCACAAAGTTTGGCAAACTATTTCACGATTTTCGCAACACTATCTGAATTTCAGAATAGACGTTATTGCTACTGCATTTCCAGAGATGTTAATATACGAGCTTTGATCAAAAAGTTCAGGAAATTTTTGTTCATTTAAAATATTGTTCATCTATATTGATGTTTTCCTATTCAAAATAACCTCCATCGAACAGAACACATTTATGACAACGGGTTTTCAATCTTCCAAACATTTGTGGAATGTTTGCACTCTTTTATAACCTTGAGCTGGCTGAGCGATTGTTTTTTGTTTCCGGTAACCACAAATCATTAACATTTATAAGTTCTTTTATTCTTGGGAAGATAAAAAGTTGTACAGGGCCAATACATAGGAAATATACTTGTTGCACTGATATTAAGGTATTGTTAGACAAAATTTTCACAACACGAAATGACGTGTGTGGTGGTGGTGATATTTTCATGCAGTGTTTTTTCATAAATCCATCTGTTTTCTCGTAATAGCTCCGTGCAAGTGGACGAGCGAAGCGAGTTCTCAGTTTTAACTCAACCGTTCGGCATTTGTTTGTCTGCCAGATCTGTCGTTTGGGGTGTGTCTCACGATATCTCTTGATTTTGGTAAACCCTGGCATGCTTGACCACACTTTTACTCTACAGATCCCTATTGTTTGTGAGATTGATCCCACTCCCCCCAAAAACAATAGGAGACCAACAGTAAAAAATGTAAGGGAAACGAAATTGTGAAAAAATCGCAAAAACACATGTGGGGTATCAATTAAAGGGAACGTTAACCACAATCTGAAGATAGTGTTCATTTTAAAAATTTCAAAGTTTATAGACTGAGAGCCAAAAAAGTGGGCGAAAGGTTTGATAAAATCGCAGAAATTTATGTGGGGTATCAAATTAAGGAGACTTTTAACTAACATCTGAATATGATGTTAAGTTTTTTAATTTCAAAATTTTGGAACCCAGAGACCAAAAGAAAAAAAGATCAAAAATTTGAGAAAAAACTGAAAATCTAGCAGGGTGTCAGAATAGTAGGAATTATAATCCAAATCTGAATATTTTGAATCCGAATATATCCGATTATTGTTTGATTGTGAGCTATACAATTAATAATAAATTAATTGTAACTGCAAATAGTGAGCAGTTGTCTTTATTACTAAAGAAATAGTAGACTAACTGGGATTTTTGTAATTTTTCACATAATTGAAAAATTATTTGATATCGAAATTCATGTAATAATAAGTGCACTTCGTTCACAATAGTGAGCGAGTTCTGCAGCTCAAGGGAGCATACCAGTGCTATTAACCACTGCAGTCTATTTTATTATTCGTAAGAACTCGTGGAACACGGCATCACGATCTTCACCTACTATCATCTTCAGTTATTTGACTGAAGCATCTGTACCATTTGTAAATCGTTCGTTCATGAATAATAGAAATGAAAAAGAGTCTTCTGCAACATTTTCACCATGCTAGAGAAACTTGTCTTATAATTTCCAAAAAAAGTAATGCGATTTCTAAGCTCTTCTATTATAAAATGGTAAAAAAAAAGAAAACGCCTAACATACAAAACACAGCTTCTATGCATACAGTGTGAAAAAAATGTAGATAATCGTCACACATGTGAGTATCACCATCACAAATAAAAAAACAGTTTTATAATCAGACTCGTCTATCGCAAGAAATTTACAAACTGTACAAACTTCTTTTTATCAAACCTCATACCATTTGTGAATCTGAAAACAGATTGTGTAGGAGTGTAATCAAATTAAAAAAAAGTTAATTCTAGCATCCGTGTGAGATTTTTATAAGCTTTTAAAACCAATTTTGTTTCACAAAGGTTCGTGTGTGTAATATATTCAAGTGTGTACGTTTGTGGGCAGCATTCTGCAGAACTAAGCGTAAGAAAGAAAAAAGAAAAAAAATTGTTTGTAATTGGTTTCATAAAAACAAACTCTGCTGATGTTTCATTACGTCTGTTATTGTTTGTAGTCTTTTTTGCCAAAAATTTTCATTAAAAGATTAACAACAGTCTTATAACAAGCAATATATCAATAAATAATATTAACAATGGTTCTTTTTTATACAAGTGAAGTTGTTTAGGAATGTCAGGTACGTTAGCCTGAGCTATACGGCTCTCAGTCCATAATTAACCTTAGTGTTATGCTGGTATTAATTTCCTCAAGCCTGCGTCGATTTGAGGACTGAAAAGTTGATTTTATACAGCTGCCCGGGACTTGAGCCTAGGATCTACAGTTAGTAACCACGCTCCACATCAACTGGTCTACGGAGTCCCGTAATAAATAAATAAACACACACACACACACACACACACACAATGTAGTCAAAAAAAATATTATGTAGGCCAAACTAAAAAAAATGTTTAAAAGAAAGTTTTATACAACATCGTAGAAATCATATTAAACCAGGTATTCATATTTAAAACCAGATATATACAAATAAAATTAACTACACGCTCAATCAAAAATAATTACACATTTCCAAATTTAAATAATACAACTTTATTAAAACACATTGCCAAAGGTCCAAATATGATCTTATTGGAAAATGTAGAAATATTTAAACATAAAACATATAATAAATTAATACCAGAACAAATTCAGATTAACAAAAAAATGACACTATTTTCAAAATTACTAAGTTAATAAAATAGTAAATATTTATATTATATTTCACAATTAGTTATATATTGTATATACATATATGAAACATTAAATTTAGTCTACATATAAAACAGCTGTTTTGAACAATTGATTTTTAAAATTTATTAATTTGTATAGCCAATGATGATGTATACTATCGAAACAGTGTTATATTAAAAAAATAATAAAAAATATATTCTTGTACGAAAAGTTTTATTTATTATTAATAATACTTTATATATATAAAATATGTAAACAGTCGGACACCGATGAACGATTCGTGGGCACAACAAAATCTACTGAATCTGTCACTTGTAACAAATACTCCAACAAACTTAAGCGATAAAGCTTTTCTATTAAATGTACACAGTGGTTTATAGCTATAGTTTAGTTTTGTGCATTGAACACTGTGAGTTGTCTTGTCCGTCGGCCCATCCGTTGTCCGCGACGAGTAGTTTTTGCAACTATTACTACTGCAGCTACAGTAGCCAGGTACAGTAGCAGCGGCAGTAACAGCTGAGCAGTTGTCGCCAGTAGACTGTTGCTTCAGTAATAATACCACTACTACTAATAGTAATAATAATAATAACAATAATAATATGAATAATAACAATAATAATAATAATATGATGATGATAATGATGATGGTGACGGTGGTGGTGCTAATAATGATAATAGTAACTACGACAATAACAACAATAATAATAATAATAATGTTAATAACACACCATCAAGACATTGGACAACACCACGACACTAGCGGCAGATAAGAAAGCTGATCACGACACGTTTGTGGAATTTGAAAAGGCACACGATTCCAAAGACCGGAATATGCAGATAAACGTGCTCGAAGAATTCAGAATAGACGATAAGACGAGAACGCTGATACAACACGCATCAACGAACACCCGATCACAAGATAAATCTTGGGAGAACTGAGCCTTTTAAAAGTCTCTCCTCAATCCTGTTCAACTGAGCCTTGGAGAAGGTAATCCGTGAATAAGTCAGTACAACATTCCGAACGAAATCAGAAAGGACTGGGTTTAAATTTAAACGTCTCGCCTTCGCAGAGAAATAGTGTTCTTCGCCACGAATTTAGAGGTTGCAACCGAAGAGGTAGAAGTTTTGAAACGAACAGCAGTGAAGTCAGGTTTAGACATATCTTTTGGAAAGAGAGAGTATTTGAACCTGGAACCAGACATCCAACCTGGACAATGAGGATTAAATATGGTGATATCATGAGAGCTCAAAAGTGCAAGTACTGTACTTGGGTGAGATAAGACCCCGAATTCAATAACAGTGATGAGATATTGACTGTAGAAAGGGCGAGAAAGATGGAGATACCAGTTCAGACTATACCAGAAGACTTTACAAATCCAAATCAATATTCTATCCTATCAGACCGAGTTCAGACAATACTGTACGGAATCTTGCAAATATAAAAGAATGAAAGGAAATAACGAATATCCTGGGACCCAAAAAAGTATCAGCAATTACGTTTACATTTTATTTGAGATCAGACCAAGAGTTGTATGAAAATTTCGTCCACGATAAAAAAAAAAGGCGAATAGCGTTCTGTAGGCATCTTCGAAGAATAGAACCAGAAAGTATACCAAACAAGATCTTCGCCTTCCAAGATAATATTAATACAAAAAAACCACGAGTGAATGAAGTCTATCACGACCTAGAAAATGTAGAATCAGGAAAGAAGATATAGCCCCTAACAGAGAAGTGTTAAGGACTAAAATTGCGAAGGTGAAGGATTTGTCCGAAGAGAAACAAGGAGAACCAAAAGTGTGTTATCGGAAGAAGAACGAGCAAGAGTGAGCCAGAAAATGAAGGAACACTGGCGAAAGAGAAAATAACTTCGTAAAGTGAAGGGAGTTGTGTAATCGAAGGTTGAAACGAAGAGGAAGAAAGTAAGGCCCAACAATGATGACGATGATTATTATTATTATACAAAATTCCTTAAACAAAAAGAACTTGGTAGTTTCACAAAATTAATTAAGAAGGATTTGTTTCAAGCAGCGAGGCTATTGTTTCAAAAAAAATAACAGGCATGTTATGTATGTCTGTCTGAACTTATTATCATAAAATTTCACAAATAAATAAATTACAATGTGTAAAATAAGATATTAATTAACACAGCAATAATCATAATAATTAACGTTACCCTTGTTTATACCTTTAACAGTGTTTAGGATTGATATGATTTTACTCTTATAAAGGGGCCCTTTAAATATTAAAGTTGGGAAGGAAAACATAGTCTTACTAGACGCGGATGTATCTATCTACTTGGGTAGCGACGATGGACAAAGCAGGAACCCCTTACCTCAAAGGTGATGGACGCCTTACTTGCGTAAGGGTCGGATGTAGCAGAAAACACACTTGTTCAAGCCACAGTTTTGTTACTGTCAAATATTGGGTTATGAATTTGGAAGAAACTCTGGCGTTACATATTAAGAGTATCGTCCTATGTTGATGCGATGTTTGGGAATTAGGGAAAACTGACAAAAGAACAGTAGAAGCGTTTGGTATGTGATGTAGAGACTGTTACAATAAAAATGGGACAAATGCGGAGGATGAAGTCTACGGAGAACCAAAACGACAAGAAGAGACAGGTTGTGGACTGCTGGCCGAAACATGCAGGATTTGATGACGGAGGATGCAGTGATAGGGAAGGCAGAGATGGAGAACCACATCAATCCGATCAGACGATTGTGGGTGAGTGACGCGATCTACCATTCTTATCCATTGGAACCGTTTAACAGCACCAGAACCGTACCTTCAACCTTCAGAATGTAAGACGGCCTACTGTATGACCATCGACGATCTACATACGGACTGTATGTACGACGGTCTACGGTCAAAAGTATCCGATAATGTTACTTCTGACAACAGGATGGAATGTGTTTTTGTCGATGAACTACAATCTAAACACAGTCTATAATAAATAGAAACTTATGTCCAAAATATTCGATGCTGGTTGAAAAAGTACGGCTTTGAAAAGTTTGTATCTTTACTGTTTGTAATTTGCAGACTAGGCTAATAGTTCTAAATGTAAACTACAATAAAAATGGAAAGCAGACCTTTAGCAGAAAATAAATCAACTTCGTTAATGTTAAAGTTACTTTCTTTATAGTCTTGATAGGTTTCAAGTCAACGTAGGCCGGAACACATTAGTGTGACAGTATGGTGTGCAAAACGTGAATATGACTGGTATTTAGGACGTATATTTAGGGTGTATATGATTAAAAATTTAGGACGTGGAGGGGATAACTACCACATAACTTAGTTATTTAGGACGCTGAGCCATTTACAGATTTACAATAAACTGTAAACGAAAGCAATCCGCAGATGTTTACTATTAGTATTTTTAATTCTTTTTAATATGACAAGATCTATCTAAGACTCAGCGGAGTGTCTACAAACTGACGGAGGATCGTTCATAACAACACCGAAGATGAAATATCTGAGAAGAGTAGTTGGTAAAAAGTGGAAGGGACAAGAAAAACTGAAGTGTAAGCTTGAAATGATGCCAACTATAAACGAAATAGTAAGGAAACAGTAGTAAGGTAAATCAAAATATTTTTGAATTGAAAGTAGATGGAAGAAGACCAACGGGGCCGATCCAGACTGCAATCAGAGATCTGGCAAACAGCAGAGGAAAGAACATCACGTAAATATAGAAAAAGAGCAAGACAGAGACAGAGAAGTGTCAACAGAAGGTGGCTCGAGGGCCCAACTCCGTAAGGAATAAATCGGAAAAGAGGAGGAGGAAGAAGAAGAAATAGTAGTAATGTTGGATCCGACGTAAATCTGTGGAAGCGAGGTATGAACCTTAGCAGCAATATGGGAGATACATTTTTGTCTCGTTAGAGGTTACTTCTTTGCTATCGCCTACGTAACTAAGTAATTAGAAAATTCAGAAAAAAGAGACTTCACGTGTTTCCAGTACTAGACCGTACGAAGTAACTGTCAAAAGCTACTTGAAATTATGTAACTGTGGAATGGCAAAAAGTTGTCTGACGTTTGAAATGTATAACAGTCTGGGAAAGCCATTGGCCAACAGATCGGATCGGGAGCAGACATACTCTATGATGTGCGACTAATACAAATTTAATTTTCTAGTCGTTTTAAATAATAAATTACTTAATATACAAAACAATTAATAAAGCAGTGATACATACTAATCAGACTGCAAAAATAATGCGCGCGCGTGCGCGCGTGTGTGTGTGTGTGTGTACGCATGTTGTGAAAGTATGTGTAAAAGTATATAATGTATTTTTATTGTATCTGGTAACGTATTGTAATAGTCTCCAGTTCTGGCTTCGACGTAGCTGAAGATGATGTCACTACATCTAGTGAGAAGATTTGGTTCACTTACGGGCCCTTATCAGTTCTCCGTCCAGTAGAAAGAACAACACTGGACCAAAGAATGATAAGGGCATGTAAGGAACGTCAGAATTCTGGTGTCCTCGAACCCATCATCGGCGTACAGGATCCTGCAATAGAACAAACTTTATATTAGACATTTCGTACATGTAAAAAACAAATATAATTTACATTGTAAAACACACACACACAAACAATTATATATCTACACGTAGCCTAGTGTTATTAAGATCTCAGCACTTATTGAACAGCCGAGGCTGTGCAGATTTCACCAAGATTTTTTGTTTAATTCGTTCGCAGCGCAGATATTTAATTATATTTCACTTGCGAAAGTTACAGTGTAATACTACACGGTGCCGCCGCAATCCGTGTAATTCGCGTTTTCATTTAACGATGAAGTTTATTTTCGACCATAGCTGCTGGATTTCCTGTCATCTTGCCGAGCGCAATAATCGTTATTGCAAAACTTTCCACGGAATCGATACCCGGCAGACGCGAAAGCCGAAGTCGCACCGTCTCCGAATGCCGAGTCTCGTTTTCTCTGCTTATTACGTACTTTTACACGAAAATGTTTTCAACGCTCTAGCTCATTTGCCTTGTTACTGAGTCTCCTGTAGACTGCCGATCGCTCATATATTGTCTTATCTGGATTACACGATCACAAACATGGTCAATCAAGAAAAGAAAGGTGGTTGTCGATTAACCTTAAAATCTGACAAACAGAAAATCATCACGCAACACTTTCGTTCTCGAGATAACCAAAAACTTTTAACAAAAATTACTGGCTTATGCGGTCAGCATATTTTGTTATATCCATATAGTAATATTTTTTTGCTTTTACTGCAAAATGGCTTTAGAATACTTTTAGACGTTCTACGGTATGTGTTAAAAAAGGAGAAATAAAAGTTTGTATTCAATAAAACGGTAAAACTAGCATATCGCTGTTGTGTCCTGCGATACTTTCGTACCATTCAGTTTTTGCACATTAAAAGAGGGCAGGTTTTGTCGAAAATACTGAAGTTTGAACGAGTCTGACACTGCAGAAAAATACTGCGTACTGAAACGTCTCCCGACTTATAAGTCCTAAGATTACTGATGGTGGAACAGGTACGTAACTGATTCTGAAAATATTAAGAAACGAAACAATCTGTTCAAAACGGAATAAACCCACAATCTGCTTGTATTAAAAAATACAACGAACTCTAATGGCTGAGTCATCTCTTCCGTGCAAAGTGTGCAAAATACTCAGCTATGTCATCAAAGACATTAAAGGAAAACTATTCTGAGAAAATCCTCAAGCTGGGTTTAGTAGACAACACAGGCCCGCTACTATTCACTTGTTTACAGTTAAAAGAAAGGCTTGGGAGTACAACATGGATTTTTTTTCCAGGCAACGATTACGTGCATAGGGAAGACTTTTAATTACAATCAAGTCACTCAAAATTAACTGACAAGGCTACAAACATTTAAGCCGAATGAATGTAATATTTTATTCCCAGTACGTCAGCGGTTGTTAAATCGTCTTCACGCGTTAAGTAATTCTCTCACGTACAGGCGGAAAGAACCCGTAGTTAAAGTAATATTTCTCCGATGCAGTGAAGCAAGTAAAAGCCTATTCATGGAACATATACGAACTACCTTCTGCCCATTTCCAGACAACTTTGTCGAGTTTGCCGAAAGTTCGCGAAAATAAGAATATTACATTTTCGTACGATTAAAAGAGAAAACGCTTTCTCCTTTGTAGTCTACATCGACTGAATTTTAGAAAAGTAAATAAATGAAACTCAGGATTCTATAACCAACGTCATACAAAACTGATATTCGTTAGTTACTGTTACGTATTAATAGGCCTAAAAATGTGTATACGTTCTCCAGTGAAATTGTCCTTGATCTCTCTCTCTCCGTCCCCCTGTCTAGCTCTCTCTCTATATCTCTCTCTCTCCCCCTCCCCCTCTATTGCGAGCGCGCGCGCGCACACACACACACTTGTACATGACAAAGGGGACACACGATGTTTGATAGTAATTAATACGACGCTTGATTATGTAATATATGATCGGGTCAATAAAGCCCTGCGTTTGAATCGCGTGATTGCTCAAAGATTTTAATTTAATATTAACTGAAATTTTCCATCATTTTTTTCGGTCACAGGCGTGTGCGCATTTTTGGAAAAATAGAATCTCCAGTTTCATCGTTTGGTACGTTCGTGGTCCTAATTCAGCTTAACGTAAGAGACGTGGGGTGTTTGCGGCGAAAACATTTTTCGTTAGAAAAGTTCATTGTTACAACACGCCAGACGAGTAGTTCGTAAACGTAATAAAATATTAAGGGCCGCCGAAAAAAAGAAAACATTACTTTATACGCACATTGGTAAAATGTAAATCACATGAATTATAAACAGCACGTATAATCCACTTATCAAAATGCGATTGCAAACGCTATGAACTTCGACGGAAAATCAATTACTGACGGTAATAAGTGGACAGTATTAACATACGTTAATCACACAGAACTCATAATCTGATGGCAATTGTGGTCGAATCGATTATTTCGTAACTTACGAAAAACAATGTACGCGTATTCAATACACTACAATGTACTGTATATTTTTTAACATCCTGTATAATTTATATATTTTAGGCGTACAAGGAAAAACAGGTTAAAACTTTGTGGAACGGTCAATTTTGTACAAAACGAGTATCAGCAGTTCCATGACTTGTTTTGCCGGGGGGGGGGGGGGGTTAAGTGAAAATACGACGTCTGTCCCGGGAAAGACGTGCTCTTAGGCTTTAAATATTATTTAAATTTCCCACACTTCAAACCGTCACCGGGTGTGCCTAATAATGTTCCAATGTTCTTTCAGAGGTAGGTGAATATGTTGCGCGTAATCCAGGAGGGTTCACAACAAACAATGAGACGAAACCGCAGCCCTAGCTGCCTTCTTGTATGTGGATTAGAACTGCTGGAGAAATACGACGCGTACTCGAATCGTTATTCAAAGCCGGTCTAGTTTAAAATGCACACACGCACAAACACCTCGACAACAGTGCAGGTGTCATGCTTCCTCGGTGCAACGCGCTTGTATTCAACGTGAAAGCTGAAAACACGTTTTTCTGTAGAGCAGAATTTTCCAATTTTATTAACTTTAACATTTCCAGTTTTTCACTTTCTGGTTATGTCAATGTGGTTCATTCGTGATGTGATGATGGTAAGCTTAACGTCGATCACGTTTCCCTAGGGGAAGAATAAAAGTGCCTCCATGAAGAAAATATTACACCATAACCGGTAGAGAAATTAGTATTAGCCTTGTTTTAATTTTAACTTTATTAAACTCTATAACTTGTTGAGGCATATAACGTGTCAAAACTGAAGCCCCCATAGAGGTCTGCAACTAGTTTTCAATTGTCAGAAAGGCGAAAGAATTTATCAAAAATTACAATAATATCACAAAAATAAAATTACAAATTATCTTCTTGGTAAGTAGGAAACTATTATACACTTCCTGGGTGTGTGAAAATCGTTAATTAAAAATTATGATAAATTGTAGTTAGTTGATGGATGTTAAAATAATAAATTCATTTGATAATACATTCAGTAAATTTCAGTTTGGCAAAGTCTGCAATCAGCTCATTTAGTTTAATTTCTTGGGCTAACTCTCTTTCAGTTGATATTGTGATCAGTCCAGCAAGTCTTTCCTGACTCATTTAATTCCAAATGTAAGATTTTATAAACTTAAGTTTGTGGAAACTTCTCCCAGAGCTTGCGACTGACACTGATAGAGTCAGATGAACTCGGAGAGCTGCAAAAAACTTTGGAAAACCATTGTTCTTACTGTGATGACAGTAAGAGCTCGTCACCGATGATGAGCGCTATTTCGCTGCCACGTGATCTTTAGGGCCCAACGATCTTGTCCAGTTTTCCCTCGAGGTGACTTAAAAATAAAAGTTTTTTATACAATTGTGAAATAAAAAAAAAATAAAAAAAGAGTTTATTTACAGATTTCCCGAGCTCAGAGGCCTGAAAATAATGTGTATTTCTGCGTGTTAGTGGAGGGTTTTCGGTACATCCTTTGTTTCTACGAGACTGCCGTAGTAGGGGATCTATCCACTAACTTTGTGAAAGGAACGTCTTTGTGGTGAGACGATTAGCTGGGCGATGTTGATCCTGTCTGTGCGATGTTAAGTATATCACTAGCCGAGGGAATAATTAGGCAACCCCATGAATGTTTCTAAGCAAGCTACATGGCCCAGTTAAGGAAAACTATGCCTGGAAACTACACTTTAACTGTGAGATGCAACAGTTGTACACGGACAAGAGATTGGTGAAGTTTATCAAGACGCAGAGATATAGAAAGGACGCAAGAGGTGAGGATACAACAATCGGAAAGTAGAAATAAGGGGAAAACCACGGACACTGTGGCGGGACAGCATGAGAAAGGCTGCAAGAGAGCTGTTGTGTGTGGATGTCCAGTGTCACAGAATAGATATATTTGGAGGCGGACGCTGTAGCAGGATCAGTAAAGGAGTGTCACGGCACAGGAGAGAAGAAGAAAAATAGTCAAAAGTAATTTTTTGTTTAGGCTGGAAAAATTCGTTTTCCTTTATTGTTTTGTCCTGGCCTACAGAAAAACAACGCGCAATCGACCTACTTCAATCCGACCAGGATGGACGTGTGCGCACTACGCTGCCTCCACAAACAGCTGATAAACGATTTCTATTCTGCGGTTGGAAAATGCCGAGTATTCATAAAATCTGGAGTAACTGAATTGCTGTAAGCTTGATGAGGGCTTACTGTACGAGTCACACCAACGTACAATTTTCGCATACATTTATTATCACCTCGTAGCTAATCTTATCGGCCCAACCGCCACAGACGCGACGTGGTTAGTGGCAATGTGCGGTCTGGTCATGAGACAACTGCAGTGGTCCCGCCCCGCATCACATGACGCTAATGCCGTGAATATTTTTTGTGAACATCCACGCGTTTCGTCGCGCCATCTGTGACAGAACGTGAACGCGTTAGTTGTATTATTTGATGAGATGCATTTCCTTGAATACGGAATTGACGTGTTAATGCATTCAGAATGTGCAAGGCGCGCGCGCGACCGATTGTCGATGCAACGGAGAAAAACTTCCATTAGGAATATGAGAACAGCGAGCCTGGATGTTGCGGCAAGACACGACGCGTTCTAATCCGATTTGTTACAAAACAATACTTATTTACGCGATTCGCTTCTTTGTCGTCCAGCGAAACTCGACGACTTCATTTATAAATATAATTACGATTCCACGTCTTGACTAATACCATCGTACCAATACGTCGTAAGCCCGTTTAATCTTCGATTATACCAGCTACTTCCTCATATAACCGCTCGCACGTATTTACCAACAAAACAGAGAACACTAACTTGGATATTGTTACTGGTAGAAAACGATCTTTCATGGACAAACGTAAAATAAATACTTCTGAAACGCTTTTATGTACTTCTGAAACGCCACAAATTTACTACCTACCTGTTGTTTGGGCTTGTCTGAGCAGATGTTTGACGCGTTATGATTTACAATAAAAGCGAATTTCTTTAGCTCCATCGAAACACGACCGTTTTCCAGTTTGAGTCGGTGGTGGTCGACCAGATTCGTTAGTATACCTGTCCAACGAACTATCCGTGAACACGTGAGAATACACACTGTAGCGTAACTGCGGGGAGGGGAATCAATCTCCCCCCCTCCCCAGAGCTACTGCGGAATGAAAACAAGTAGACCGATTGATTTGCTATTTGCTGCAAATATTTACAGAAACGCACTCACTAAGGCGAATTTAAAAAAAAAAAGTAAAAAACATTTAACAATATCTGCCTGGAGAATTTGTGCCAGGCTTGTGGTCTCGTTTATCTTACTGATGTGTCGTCTTTATTGTTTCATGAGCTTACTATTATGACATTTTAGATATCTACTCACGTAAGGCTCATGTTTCCACACTCAACTTTTTTATTACAACAAAGTAAACAGCAAGGTTTTATTTTTATTTTGGTTTTGTTCACAAAAAAGAGCCCCCCCCCCCCGAAGAGCTCACCAGAGCCCTCCCTCTTGCGACCCTATATACAGTTACGGGGTACCGCAAAACAATTACTCTGACGTTGATTATAAGGTTTAATCTAATTTAATCGCACAACTGAACGCTTTGATTGATTAAGGTAGCTTCTGTACCGAAGTACTATATAACACTGCCTTGTTTCCTTGAGCCATTATTGTTCTGGGGTTCCAATCCGTGCGGCCAATTCATGTTCTTTTTCTAATATTTTAAGCAAATAAAAAATATTAATTCTCGACGTAACTTTGAAACCTATCTTGCCATTGTTCCACAACAGAATTTGCATCATGGATGTGATAAGTTTTCACAAAAAAATACCCGTACTTCTTCTGTAGTCAACATGTTACAGTCACTTACAATTAGTAGACCTGAAAACACCCGAAATCAAAATGGCGCTGGACTATCAATTTTACAAGCTCTAAACACCGTACTAAACACTATAGGCACAAACTTTTGGATAACGTAAGATTGACTAACTTTTTTATAGGGAACAGTGACTTATGGTGCAATCTGTATACTGCAACACGCGTACAAAATCGCACGCGATTAAAACGAGGCAAATAATAATTTTCTGTGCCCTTAAAAATCAACTTTTGGATTACTAGTGTTCGAGATGTAGACATCCTCGTGTATTTAGAAACAGAATGTTTTATGTAGTTGTATACTTCCATTATCTAGTGTGACATCCTGTTCCTGCCTTAGGAAACAAAACTTTAGGATAGGACTCGTGATTTGATAAGTTATCCGAACAAACATTTATATTCAATGCGTCCGCGTTTCGATATGGTTATGCGCGCACGTTTGTGCGAATGCTATAAATTTATGAGATACAAACAATGCCCACACACGAAAGTATAAAATCCAAACATAGTGGTTTTGGTTAATGCAAATTAGTTAATAAAATACCTACGAAAAAATAATTATTTCCTGGACAAGAATTTGTGCTCCCCATGGAATTTAGTGTACACCAGACGACACTCGTCAGTCAGTAATCTGATATCGTTGTTGTTGATATTATTATTACTACTACTATCGCCGTAGTTAGTACAAGTGCGTTAAGGCTACAGCCTATTAATAATTTATAAGTTTTTATTAAAAAAAAGAATGAACGTTGCAGTGAGTTGTAGGAGACGGTTTATCTCTGGAGACGCGTACGAACACTAACTGTGTGACATTTTGACTCGACGGCGAACGTTTATTGATTCCAACAGCTGCCGCTCTCCAGCTTGGCTCGAAAACAACAATCAACTACTCACAAACGAATAAAATTCTTCCGCGGAGAACGAAATTATTAGATTCTTCTGTTCGAACTGTCGTGGATTTATTTATGCGCCGACGGCTTCCGAGAAACTCTTATGGAAGATCCAACAGCTACGTACAGTCGTACTGAATGATGACACTAATGTGTAACTATAAGCGGGTATTGAACACACTACGCCACTTCAGGCTAAAGAGATAGCGTCGTAATTGTTATGTACATACATTTGTTAGATAAAGCAATATGTCTTCGCAGTAATACCATTACCATTACCATACCTTCGCCATTACTATTATAACCATTTATTTAGTGCAACTACAAACGACTATTGCTGACATAATTAAAACCATTGAAAATAACGCTACAACGTTATCTTGAAAAGACAAAAACTGTTCCACTGTCACGCTAGACGGAAAACAAATATCAAAGATGGCTTTGGCAAACATATATTTGCTAAAGGGGGCTGAAATTTCAGCAAACATATTGGACCCATATGAAGAAACAGTTAACCTTGCTACCCGAAACAAGCTAAGTCTATAGAAAGCAATACTGAAGTCTTTCTGGACTTACGGCACGCTCATTCGGAGCTCAGCTTACAACTCAGACAAAATATATAGTTTTGTTTTATTATAAAAATAAAGTCGTCCGAACAATAGTAAATTATCGGGCAAAGTTCTACATATAGACTTATTAACGATTAGAGAAGGAATTAATACAATCAGTGGTAGGTATAAAAATAGCAACACATCGTAATGAACTTGGATCCACCCTTTTTGAAAAAGCAGTGCAGAAAAGGTTAAACTCAAACTAACAAACACAAGACGTCTACGACGTTTTGGTTAGGGAAACAAATTTAATAAATAAAATAGGCCGAACATTTAATAATAGTAGAATTATGTACATATACAAAGCAGCATTATTATTTATTATAAAATGTTATCATTTTCATACCTGAAACGATCTTTAATTAAATACGTTTAATGAAGAAATTTGTGTTAGTGGTTGAAATCACAAGCAGAATGATCACTGTTGCACACCACTATAATTTTTATATAGTGGTGTGCAACAGTGATCATTCTGCTTTTAATTAAATAGGAAACAATTAAAATAAAAGGCCGCTAATATGACTACATATGTAGGCTATCCATATAATACTTTTCAAACTATACATAACTTAAAACAATGTGCATTTTTTTGTAAGCACAACTTACAAACGTTTAGAAGGTGGTTCAAAATTTGCAAGGGGATTTGGGAAATATAAATGTTATCAAATTATTGAAGACACTAAATCTGTGTTTTGAATAAAATTCCTCATAACTTGATGCCCACATTGACTTTGATAATTTTAAAGGTTTTTCTATTTGACTTTAAATTTCCGTTAGTCTGATAACCCACGTGTTTTTTTTTTGCGACATTATCAAAATTTTGATCCAATTTCTGGCCCCTGGGGTCCTAAAATTTTGAAATTTCTAAAACGGAACATTATATTCAGATTTTTGTTACAATTCTCTTTAATTTGATCCTCACATAGATTTTTGAATGATTTTTTTGAATTTTGACCTCCTCACATTTTTGCCTCCCACCACCCCGAGAAATCTTGAAAACAATAAGGGTCTGTAGGATAAAAGAGTGGACATGCAAGCCAACTATTACGAAAATCGTCTGATATGTTCAGAAGTTATCATGAGCCTTACCCCAAACAGATAGACAAAGGCAAACGGTCAAGTTAAAACTGAGAACGTTCTATAAACAGGTGGGGGGGGGAGGTGAACTTTAGGTGTGGGAAAAAAGCAACGGCATCAAAACACGTGGGTCACTTGAGAGTACACTTGAGTTCTCGTACTCAGGAAGTAGAATAACAAACGAAGAAAGGAAATACTAAGCGGAATATGTCAGGCAAAAACGGATCTTAATAAGAAATGTATCAACCTATGACAAAATTTAAGAAGAAATTAAATAAGTCCTTTGTGTGAAGCGTCTATTATACTGATGTGAGTGACGAAAAAAGGAGTGCAGAGGACTTAAACCATTCGAGATGTGGAGTGGCATTGGGTTGTTCAACCCTAGCTGTGGTTACTGACCAGAGGGGCGATGATCTGTTCGTACATTAGAATAACTAACACAACCGGTATTACTTACAATACTACTGGCGTCAGGGTTGATAGGATGATGTAAACTGTGAATTTGGTCGACCCAGTCCGTCTATTGCGAGCAAGAGTCCGGATATTATATCAGTGTTGACTGACTCCTACCAAAAGGTAGAATATGTATGAATCCTGAACTGACTAGCTTGAGCATGGGCGCAATTTCGGCTACAAATGTGTAATACGACAACGATAAATTTTCTTAGTATACTAAACTTACTTGATAATCGTGACTGTATAAATATGAAAAGATGATCGAAGTTAAAATGTACTTTCCATACTCTAATAGGACCGGTGGTAATACAACGTAAACACCCAACAATTATAACTACGGATTCGGCATATTCTTCGAAAAAGATAAATCCAAACAGAGAGCAATAACAATAATTACAGCTCTCGGTAACATTCAGCCTTGCGTGAAACTTCCTCTTAACTACCTCAAAAAAAAGTGTTACCAAGGGAACGACCGTTTGCTTACGTAACTATGGCTATTCTCGTGAAGCACAAATCAAAATTAAGGCAACGAAACTTTTTTTATTTGATTGTATCATCAAAACAAGTGACTATATCATTAAGACTCATTAACTTGTTGATAGTCATTAGTATTCAGAGAGTGCGGTCTAAGCAGAGTGTTAGACGATCGTCCTCGGTTCTCCACCTTGATGCTTCAAATACTACCCTGACTGCCACCCTAAGCTACTTCGATGGCCCCAAAAGGAGCGACTGTTTTTCTGTAATCAGCCAATGATCATTTGTGTTGCGTTGGACAGTGTCAGAATCAGGATCTTTGGAATACGCATTTTGTCAGCAAGATCTCTGTAACTGATTCGGAGAAGCAGCAGCGGAAGAGTACCGGTTACACGAGTTTTCTGGAGACTACGACATGTTCAACTTGAAGAGACTTGTAGGATAATGCGAACGGTCCTGGCTAAGACGCTGCAGACCAAAACTGAAATTTAAGGAGAAGGATTTATAACAAGAGACAGGGGTAACCAGGGGTGCCCACAGTGGTTGAGGGGATCATGGTCTATGTTGGGCCGGCATAACGTTTATGAATCTGAACGAATACATATCCTACGGATATCCTTATCTAGTTACATAGACATACAGATACTCTTATTTCCTGGGATATATCGTTGTTATCGTTTACTTTGCTTTCCACGTGACTGAAATCTCGGACAATATCGATTTTATCGTCTGCGATGTTCCAGTTCTTTCCTGGTCTTCTTACATTTCTCATTTCCATCTTGTTGGGTTTCCAACATTAATTTTCACCCGACGTTTGCAGTATTTTCTTTCAACTTTTCGTTTGTCTCTGTGACTGATAACTTTGACCTTCCAATTATGTCGACCACTTTCATTGTTAAATACTGTCTAAGAGACCCAGGCAGCAACACTTCCTCCCCTTAAGCTTTTCCACAATCGTTTTTCTGATGCGTCCTTTCGAACACTCGCATTATAATTCCATGAAATCGCCTGAATTCTTTCACATCACCACGTCTTAAAGGCATCTAATCATTCCTTGACTCTCTTTGCGGTACCCATGAATTAGAGATCCATAGAAAACTATGTCCACGCAAAAAAAAATTTTCCATTGTCTTGAGTCCAATATTTTTTGAGGTAAGTAGCTTTTATGAATATTCTTTTCATAAAAGCTACCCTTTGTCTGTGAAATGTCAGACTTAACTATTCCGTTGACCTTCCATTCATCGCGACTCGACTGTTCAGGTATTTTACAGCCTACTTATCCATCTCAAATTTGTATACCTTCCAGTTGAATGCTCATTTTCCCGAATGTGAACACCGCAACGTACATATATCCACTACAACGTACACAAACGAACTGCAACAGCCTGTTTCACTAATTCGGGTGTTTTAGAATTTAGATGAACGGTAAACACTAAAGACTAATTGTACGAATTATAATAACAAAATTGGAAAGAAAATGCGTTTGGATAAATCTTATACAGCTCGTTACGAACATTATAGTTCTAGCTTTGATAAGCTCACGGCTCAATGGACGGATACAAATCGGTTTGCTTTGTTCAGTTCCTTCCTAACATTACATGGTATAATAAGTAGATTTACAGGATTAACGACACTGCAGAAGTTAAATTTAGATTAAACGGTAAAGTGTGATCACTATGGGTCAGAGCTCGTGGGCAACAAACTAAAGCACGAAACCGTTGCCCAGTGCAAACCGCTGACTGGGGCGGGTAATGTAGCCTTACTACTAATCTAGTAGTTCCGGGTTCGATTACCGGACAATAACTTAAAATCAAAGTGAGTTTTTCACCCCCCCCCACCCCACCCCCCGAGGAAATTGAGTACCTGGTATAACGCTCTGGATTAATATTGGGCGGCCGAAGCGTGGTGACGGTTACAGTGTATTCGGTACAGCTGACGGTGCAGCTTATCCTCCTAAGCTACTTTGTTGGTACATATGTTTCATGAACAAGAAGCGATAAAAATAGAGAAAAAGTCTCCGCATTGGGCGACAAAATTGCGTAGTCACTTTAGCATTCTAAACAAAAGCTTCGTCACGAAGAAAACGATACGCAACAAACGGAATACACACACTCACACGCGCGCGGGTAGGAAATGTTTATATATTCGGACGCGAGCATTAGCATTCAACGGGGAGTGTACATATTAATTTGACCCGACACCGAGCTCTAACCTGATTTCCTGCCTTAAGTATACATAGGCTTTTGTTGTAGCCAAGCCTATTGTATTCACTGCATACAAAAACCCCAGAATGGTTAACCTCCGGGAACACAAGACGCAGGCACTAAACACTCTGCCGCTTACTAAAATAGCCTTTCACTTAAAAAAATGAATGTTCTCAAAAACGATTTTCGATCATTTTTAGACGTTCTCCGCTTCTTCTTACAATATTTTTGTGTTGTTTTCTTTTTTTTTATTATTCGTTTCAGTTTATCCGCCGCGATCGTGTTTCACTTGAAATAGCTGAAACGATTTCCACTTGTTTTACTGTAAGTTGGCTGGGATTTCTCGGTAAACGTCCGAGTAATGTCAATATACATACATCACACATTGTAGTCAAATACTTTAGTTTTTAAATACAAAAGGTGACTTACGAAATGATTTTCATCTCAGTCTATCCTTCTATTTTTTCAGCGTTCTATCATTTCAGTCTATCAGATAATTCCAAATCAATCGCCTTAGGAGAAAGCAGTAGGCCTACTCCACCTCTTCCATCCAATTTGGTTCTCTTCATCCAAATTTCATCTCCCGCGTGAACCAGTTTGGCTCGTTGAATTTTTTTAAAGGATCTGTAATTTTGTCTGGACTCCTGTCTTTGTGTGACCAACTTTTACAATGTATGTGAATGTAAGTCTCGTAGGTACAGACTATTGGACCGCTTTTCTCTGTTTCTTAAACTTAAAATACGATATTGTTCACGGTGGGCTTCAATTACAGCCTTAAACACGCCTAATTTAAAAATATCACTGAAGCTGCTCTGTCCGTCTGAAAATAATCCCTCTTGCTTTAGTCTCAAAATTAGTTTAAAAAAAATTGAAACACATCTCCAGTAACGTAAAAACTTTAAAATTAGAGATGTAATACAACATTTTAAGAATCGTCAAAATCGATTCATTTCCATATAAATTTCTTTCGAGGTACAAAAAAAAAACAAGGAAAACCTTTGTTTCTAGGTTTTTTTTTTGCCACAGGTTTAATCCTTTTCATCGTGGTTGAGGATAATCGAGTAGCTTTCGCAACACCTAATTTTTTTTGTAAATTGATTACAAATTTTCCAATATTGGCTTCCCCTCTCATAAAACCAGTGTTAATTCTTTACACTGCCCAAGTATTTCCTGTCTTTCCCAAATCGATATTTTCTTTTGGAATTAAACGATGATCTTTATTCGTACAAAAATAACTTCACAACACATGAAAACACTATTCAAGTTTAAAAATTACTGAGCCTGTCTAAATAACTTAATGCCCTAAAGGCAGCGGCCGACAGAACGAGTTTTCTCTTTACTTTTTTAGTCAGACTTTTGTTCCTCTAATTCTGTTAACGTTATTTGCTGCACGTCTGAAAAGTTTTGTTCCCAAAGAAGAAAGGAAGTGGCAACGTTCTGTCAAAGCAGTGATTATAAAACACACACGTGTTATGGTTCTGGACAAGTAAATATATCGTTACTGGTGTTTACACAACGAATGCCAAACATTTGTTCCCCCCTCAGCGTTAGGGCGCGTTTAATTGCCTATATGCCTACCGCCTAAACAAGAACTCGTGGGCCCGAGTGATACGCGGACCTAACAAATGTAAGGATTCGGAGAGAGCCCCCCCCCCCCATCAGCCCACATGGCTAGACAAGAACGGTCGACGTTTGTCTGGAAAGTTTCAGAAGTCCCAGACAGTAACACTACAGACAGCATATGTCACTTGTTCTCAGTAAAATCTGCGTAGCGCTGAAGAAGATTGCTAACGCAAAGTTTTTCGAGACTTAACTAAGTATTATTAAAATACATGCGGTCATAATCGATAGTTAAAAGTTCACCGAGAGCTCTGCGGCGAATTCCGTAACATCGTACAAAGTTTGCTGTACGTATTTCAGTAGTTAGAATAAAGAACAAAAACCGAGGATCTTTCAGTCTCAGCAAGACAGTACGTCAACGAAACAGGTTACATGTGAAACGAAATCTAAGATAAAGACGCTGAAAATAAAACTAATGCGACACGATTAGAGTAAACCTGCGCGTACATAAGAGACGCTCCTAGCGATGAATCCACGAAGATTGAGGGTGGCTGAAGTCCTTTTATCGAGACAGAAACAACATTTCAGAATACTGTGCAATCATTATAATTTAATACAATAAATTTTTAAATTGCAAAACGCAAAATTTCAAAATTCAAAACTATAAACAAAAATTACAAAATTATTAAGAATGCTTCTTAGTATGTGAGAAAATGCGGGCCATTCAATTCACGACCGATCTGGCTATTATTTACCCACGCTCATTTTTCATCAAGAACTGGACGTCCTCATTTAGACACTTCTGGAATTTTATAAAGTAATGGAAGTTTCTGTTTATTGAAAACTGGGCTATTATAGAGGAATCCGCCTAAACAGACCTACAGATCCTCCGACTAGGTAGAGGCCTATTTCATCCCGACCACAAAATTAAAGACGGCTTCAGTGTTAGTTTAGATTGGAATCACATCGTTGTTATAGGGTTAAAACCCTTTTTCCTACAAGATGTTTCACCTGTTTAACTTTCCTATCTCGTAGCAGATAAAACATTGTTAACATGGTAGAGCTGGTGAAATATTATTGCTCACGGTGAGCGAAATTAAATACACATGTTCGTATAGAATTTTCTTTGAAAACTGGCGATTTCCAGAACTGTGCACCGGTATGCAAAAAGCGCTATTACGGTCCGAGCAAATGCAGTACAAAGTGAGAGGACTGTGCTATAAAGCTATCAATTGAACTATCTCTATGTGACCGGGAGTGACTGGAAAGGGAGAAAACAAACCTGTGATACAGTTGGATATGTTACACTGTGCTAAACTGGATCAAATCTTCAAAGACGTTTGCGTACGTAAACGGGGCACAAAAATCACGTTTAAGGTTGTAAACGTGTTCACTGGTTACAGGGACGATCGACGTAAGTCTTCCATTAATGGCTCAATACTCTTATGTACTTGTATCCGAAAATATATAATGTAAACGGATACTGTAAAAAGCTTTTATTTATTTGTAACTGTATTAACTGCGATCATGCGTAAAATATTTTACAAAAAAACTGAATACGAATTTTACAGGGAATTATGAAGTAGGCCTATATTGCCTGCGGTGAACAAGCAGGATCTCTGACACTTTTCTTTACTACACGAAGAATTTCACCCGAATTAAAAAAAAATGTGACAAGTTACGGACAGGATCGTCTTAAGTTGCCTCCGATTTCAAATTCTGAATTATTTTTAATTTACTTTAGATATTTCTCCTCAATTAACATAGCGCCGTCACATAGAAGGAAAACCTGGCAAGTTATTATGCCTTCTCCATCCGACATGAACAGTCAAACAAGCTAGTTCCGGTGAACGAAATTTCTGCTAGACTTTATGTTCTTATTTTATTGTTGCCAAAGAGTGCACTGTAGAATCTCACTGAGGAACTCGCTGCCAGCGTAACACAAGCCTACACAACAGTGGAACAGTTTATCTTTTCTGGAATATTTTTATCTGCTCAACTTCCGGATTCTTTCTAACCGGTCCGGAAGTATGACGCGCAAGAAAACTGTGAACTTCAGATGTCAACGAGGAAGGCGGTCGCAAATTCAAAACGAGCAATGACACTTTTCTTAAGAAAGAGACACATTTCTTCAAATTTGTGAAATATTGTGTGTATTAGGCGCACTGATATGCATTGCACGAAACGACTTGGTTTTAATCCAGCACCAGCGTTCTGGCGATTTTATTTTCGATAATTATTACGATCGTGTAGCTGCAGCATAGGGGCTCCACTTGTAAAGTTAAACGACACATGGATGGACACCACAGGAAATCAACAGTATTAGATTCGAATTGCGCTCGTAAGCTGTATGCAGAAACTGTTCAAAAACCATAAATGTGCAATGGTTAATACCGACCAGATACGGCACTGAACGATATACGAGGTAGTCCCAGTAAATAGGTCTCAGGAGTAAAGTTATGGTTGAATTTAATGTCGCCTAAAACTATGTAAACATTCTACAGCTCTGAAGACCAAGATTTTATCAAATACCAGCACAAACTGAACTGTTTGATGGGCATGACATTCCTCAGCGGAGTGCATCTGGCAACTGTTTGTGGGCATGACATTCCTCAGCGGAGTGCATCTGGGAACTGTTTGTGGGCATGACATTCCTCAGCGGAGTGCATCTGGCAACTGTTTGTGGGCACGACATTCCTCAGCGGAGTGCATCTGGGAACTGTTTATGGGCATGACATTCCTCAGCGGAGTGCATCTGGGAAACAAAAGAAGCGTTACTTTAACACACACAAGTGTCACAGCGAATCTAATGAAACTCATTTCTTCGGGTCATAAAAAAACCTAAGACACCTTTGTGTTAATCGGAGTAAAACTAATACTGCTGAGGGTTGCGTATGGCCTTCAGTACTAAAATTCTATGGAAGGTGCATATAAAAAATAAAAAGGCAAGCAGACAAGACAAGACAAGGATATATACGGTTTAATACCACACTCAGAAAAATGGACTGGCCTCCTGATAGAAGGCCTTGGTTGTCGCTTCTTAACAACCGCTCTTTTGCAATCGAAATTTTGAAACCCGTTTTGGTATACGGTGTTCAACTCTAGAGCCGTATGCAATACTAAGACGGTTCGATGGTTCACAAATACTTTGAGGTGGAAACGGTGAAATCGGGAAGTCCGCTGCGTCAGCACTAAAATGTGGAAGTTGTTAGTGCTTTGGTGAGACGACTTCGAAGAGCTAATGATATATCAGTGACCTGGTTATGTTTACCCATTCTGTGTTGTGTGGTTAATGTTTTGCAAGTCATCGATGGAGGGCAGTCCAGCAGTGAACTATTTGATGAACGAGCTACCACTTAAACAATTTTGTTTAATTGTAGCAGTAAATAAATAAATCAAAATAAAACACGTGTTGAAAACACAGACTCGTTTTTTCATCGACAGACATCACTAAATCGTAAACGTGAGAACACCATAGTAATTACAAACAGAATTATCACTGTTGCACAACTCTATAGAAAAATTATTCCGATTAGCGCTTTCAAGCTTCTCAGCTCATCGTCAGATCGGAAATAATCAGATTATTATTTCCGATCTGAATAATGCCGATTATTTCCGATCTGACGATGAGCTGAGAAGCTTGAAAGCGCTAATCGGAATAATTTTTCTATACTGGTGTGCAACAGTGATAATTCTGTTTGAGATTATAACCACTAACACAACTTTCTTCATTAAAATACCATAGTAATTGTTTTATGTTTATCTTCAGTCTGCTACAGTTCGTAATGCTTCCGTTATTTCTTCTATTCCTATCAATGTATCTCTCCTTTACGTTCTTTCTCGCTGCCGTTTTCCGCTCTTATTAATATTATAGGTCGACTGTTCGTTATTATACGGTGCGTAGTGTACATTAAAATCGCTGAAATGGAAAAAAATAATAATAAAATTAAAAAATAATAATCGCCGCTTTAAACGCGACGTTATTGGCCCGAAAGATTTATATGTCTGCAGTAGTCATAAAACTATGATACTGCACCAAATCGACGTTTAACGAGTGCCGGTATTATAAAAATAATAAACATTCGGTAAATACGTGGTTTGCTACAGACGCGTAATCAATTTGCAGAGCATAAACACGATGATAGAAATAATAAAAAAATGTTTAACTCGCTGAGGAGCGTTTGAGGTCGTACGCTGTAATGAACCATCCAAGCAGTTCAAAAGTTATTGACAACGCTACGATCTATTTGCTCACAATAATGATATTGCCTTCGAAGATCACACAAACAGTATTAAGCGTCACGAAACACGTGTTCCTGCTTCGACGCATCATTTTAACGAAGTATCGTGTAACTGCCACTGTTTTATTGGGCGAATTGCGGAACATACTTTCGGGTGTTTTGACCACCGTCTTGAAACTTTTGTTCTGTTCATAGGATGTTATCAGTCTCGACACTCGGAGGACTGACTCAGACTAAACATGTGGCTGCGACACGCAAAGCTCCCGACGTGGAAGGTCAGAACTAGGCTGTAGATTAAGTAGCGGACAAGTCTAAACCCATGCGAGAGTAACATGAAAATGCTGCAATATAAAATTACAATAACAGTTAAGTAATAATTTTTAAATAGGCCTATTATACAATTACAGTACTACTGAGTCTTACACAATCATTGAAAAATTCGTTTGTTCGAGTTAATGCAATATTATAATTAGGCTCCGCCAAAAATTTCCCTCAGATAAAAGGAGAGAGAGAGAGAGAGAGAGAGAGAGAGAGAGAGAGAGAGAGAGAGAGAGAGAGAGAGAGTTGTTTTTTAGTGCGTTTGACAAGAACACAGGTTTCGGAACTTGCATGCAGTCAGGCTGAGACACGCTTTTCGGCGTTTTGTAATGCATTACGAGCGGTTAACGGTTCAACCAGAATTCTGCTCGCGAAGAGAAAACTTTCAAGCAGTTTGTGCGACACTTGAAATTTCACGTACGAAATTAACTTTTCCAAACACCGAACTCGTGTTTCCGAGGGTTTTACAAAACACGCCCCCTCCCCCTCCAAGCTTAGAACGTTACACGAATTATTTTCACAAGCGATATGACTATTACGTGCTGACTAAATACTTAGTGAACAGAGAATAGTTGTTTCGGTCGTCCGACCAATTGTGTACTTATGACCGAACAGTAATGGTAAGAACCGATAATCGGTGACTATTCTGCCAAAAATATACCACACTGCCTTTGTTTCAGACGAACGGAAATAAAGAAGAGAATCTCTTTGGTCAACAAAGCTTATTTTGCCCTTTGCCGAGCTATCAAATAGAAAGACATGAACAGAAAAACAAACTATAAAAATACAAATTTATTGTAAGGCTAAGTCTTTGCCTATGGCTCTGAAATACAAGTACTTGGTGAATTATCTAAGGAAAAATGTTTAATGCTTAAAGAAATATCTTTCGAGGAACATTAGGACCACTGAACGAAAATGAATTTTGGAGAATAAAATTCAATCATGAATATGCCTGGAGTGTAAGCGGTATCAGAGTTTGTTAAACTACAAAGGTAGGTCATGTATAATACGGACGGAAGGGCATGGAAACCCACAGAGGACACTTCGGGGCAAACGGATGGGAAAACACCAAGAGGTCGAAGTCCAAGGAAAACGTGGGAGGAGGGAATTGTAGAAGACGCAAGAGAATCAGAAATAAGTATTTGGGGGAGAGCACAGGCTGACAAAAATGAGTGAAACAGAAATTGAACGAGATCAGTGCTCTACTTTGGACTGTAGTACTATAGTAGAAGTAAAATATTAAACTTTATAGGACACATCATTCGACGAAACAAACTATCAAAGATGAATGGAAAAGAACAGATAGGTCACTCAAAATTTTCCTCGACGGTCAAGTGTCAAACCGCAGGCGACAGAGACGTCTGACATAATATGATCATGAGTCATGACGTTCCGGAGCAGCATTGTCTATCCGGCTGTATATCCGTATAATAAACGAAGACAGGACACACTGTATTACTCATCGATCTTCAGTATAATCACTCTGTTTTAAATCATCGACGCCAGCCGAAGACGTTCATGCGATAACAGCGGTACGTGTAGCCTATTTAAAAAAATTTCTTACGCCAAGCTGCTTCTTACTTTCACTTCTCTTTTGTAAAAGCCATTACTATGAATTCGAAGATTCGTCACTGTCGAGTGTGCCCGACTATCGAGGATTCCGAATTATGAAATTCCGGATTGTGAAGGTTTTACTACACTACGCTTTGTCCAGTTATAAAGAGTCGTTTTTTATCACTAAATTATATTCCAAAGATTTGGATTTGTTGAATCGTGTTACATTCTGAAAAGAAAATCCACACACTTTTATGTATAGTTTTGGCTTTACACAACACGCGCGCGCGCGCGCACGCACAAGTAATGTGCACGCATGAGTTTAATGTACTTGGTGTTGGTGTTATCGTCATACGAGCAGTTACTGCATTAATGCGGAAGAAAGCGTACATTAGATATCCGGGAAGCGACCGTTTACGCAGGCACTAATGAATTCATTTGCCCTAAACAAAATGCATCTCGTGGCAAACATATCCCGTACCACAACGATTCTGACAAAAGTAATCGAGACAGAACTGGTAACTACAACAAACGAAATAATAATATTATTATTGAATTAATAATTACTTAACATGTGGCTGCGAATAATGTGTACTTGCTAAACCGGATGAGAGCAACAATAACTTAACGGGAATAAAGTATTTAAGAAGAGTGATATGATCTATTTGGAAGGACAGGATCGGACGTGATCGGATGAGAGAATAACTAAAAATAGAAGCCGTACAAGAATTGATTTAGCAAACACAATAAACGGCCCCACAAGCACGTAGGTGGAGAAACCAAATCTGACTCGGTACATCGCAGTAAGTAAACGTTTGAAAAAAGCGTAAAAGACGGGTTGAAGGAAATAAGGTAGAACAAAGTAGTTATAATTGAACCATGTTCCTTAAGATCTGAAATTAATTAAACTGACACTTAACAAAGGTCAAAATCTACGTTTTTGTTCTTTATGCACTAAATGCATATACACTAATGGAACAAAACCGGCATGATTCTAAATGAAACAAAAAATTACAAGAACAGTTAATTTTTATTAACATTAACAGATTATGTAACATTTTTATTTAAATTTTATTACTTTGAACAAATGTTGGCACCGCTAATTAAATGAATTTGGCCCACTTATGGTCATAAATAATGTTGCTTCTTAGCTGAGTAGATGTTTAAACTGTGTTTATTCGTGTTTAGAACCTAAAAAAAATCTGTGTTTACTGGGAGAGGTCCCATTCCATTACTGTAAGAAGTCTCACTGCCAGTGAGAATGGGCAAACATTTTCAGCACGATGGGGTTTCTTCACACGGTCACCATATTTATAAATTTTTAAATGAACATTTTTCTGGAAAATGGACTGATCATGGAAGAACTGTTAACTGGCCACAAAGATTTCCCCAAGTAACCACAATCCCCCATTCCTGCCTATGGGGTTCAACGAAATGTGAGATTAGAAAAAAATAATAAACACCCGAGATGAACTGATCACTGGAATTTTAAATGCTGCCGCCCTCATAAATAATAATTATTATTACGTATAGGTGATATGAGATGGGCAATACAAGATCTTCAGAAACGAATTGAGAAGTGCATTGATTTTAATGGTGGATTTTCGAACGTCTTTTAACAAGTAATGAAATTTATTTTACTTTTTCTTTTTTAACATTACGTTCAAGCTAATTCACTATAATTTTTGTTCTCTTTCATAACGATAACTAGGGTTTCCTGTTTAAGTTAGAATCACAACATTTTGCGTTTATTTAAATCAAATTTCTCAAACTTAATTTTTAATTAGTGTTATTTATATAAATTTTCTCAGAATTAAATTCTCTACAAACTCATTTGGAAATTTCTCTCTTTGTTTATTAGTAATTTAACAAAGTTATTGAACACCAAATCTACGAAATTGTGTTTTGACGCTAATTTTGTTACACTTTTCCGCAGTTGTATTGCCAACTACTAGTGGCACACCTCTGCGACTTTTCGTTTGTACATTTCAGGTCAAACATAAGGGCCTAGTAATTTTGTCTCATAAATTGTGTCCCGGAATATAGTATTTCAGTTTTTACCTTCGCAACAGAAACATGGGCAAAACTTTCAACAGACCGTAACTTGAGAACAAAGTGTTTCCAGACCTACGTTTATATGAAATTTGTTCTTATTTTTAGCTCTAGACTCATCTCGTGAAGTAACGTCCATTCCTCCCAGACAACCCTGAATATGTTGAAATCATTTATGTACTAATGAGTTTTGCTCATTTTACAATTCTACTAGTTTTAAGTTACAAAAACCCCTACCTCACCAAAAGGAAGTTCTATATAAATGGAAAGCAACTTTTTCTTCGTCTTAAATCGCGCGCGCGCGCACACAGAGAAATGAGCTGCCCTAATTATATGCCGGATTGTTATTGAATCTGAAAAGCGTTGCTTCAGGAAGCGGACCAACACAGGGAGTCGACTAACAGTGTCCACCAGAGGGCAGACAATACGTTTGGTTCTCCGGAAATACCGTTTTCATTCGATTCATGACCAGCCTATTCAGTACTTTACAGCCCCTTATAGGAGACTTCGTTTCCTTTGGTTAGAGACTACTACTGGCTACCATTTTTCAGAAAGCACAGCTTGACTCATAAATTCTTGTGCGCAACACTTCAGATATCCTTAGTAGTGCGCACGGCATTACTGACATTCTTTGTTCGCACACAAACCTAGTTTGGCCCACCGTACTGTACAAAGATAAAAGCGAGACAGACATTCTGTACTAACACGGTTCAAAATTGATCACCATCGATTTAATCAATGTTAGTTTCCCGTCACATTCTTTCCGTCGATCAAACAGCTGATCCAAATAAATCGGTAGCCGTATGAGGATTTAAAGGATTATTTATGAACGGATTTCGCGTTCTGCATGCGGTTAATTTATCGCCTACAGACAATATATATCATCTACGTTGTACTATCATATTCTGTGGAGTCTGTTTGTCGTCGTTTTCCTTCGTCTGGTCATGAAATTTTGTACGATTTATTTATCTGCTGATAAAACGGATGCGTATTTCAATTCAAACTAGCGCTATGTTCATTACAGCAAATAACTGTGTTACCAAGACAGTATGGATAACAATAATAATAATTATTAATATTGTTATTAAATTTTTATTTTCTTAACATTGTTTTGAAAAGATGTCTTCAGTTTGTCTTCAAGTAAAAGTAAGGACGCTGTTGAAAAATAAAACCCGTGTTGTCTCTACCACTTTTATTGAATTACATGTACACATACGTTTTGAAAAAATATGCTAGGATTTTAAATAATCGGCTTAAGAAAACGACTGAAGCTTTGATAGGAGAAAAGCAAAATGGATTTAGGACTGGACGTTCAACAATGGATAGTGTATTTACCTTGCAACAGATTTTTGAGAAAAGGAGAGAATTTAATCTCCAGACCCATGTTCCATTTATTGATTTTGAGAAAGCGCTCGATCGAGTGAAGAGGAATAAATTATGGTCTATTATGGAATGTCGCTGCTATCCATAACATTCAATAAATGTGATTAGACGCCTATACTGCAACTCTAAAATAATAGTAAATAAGGGGTGTAATATTTCGCCGCTGCTTTTTAATATATATAGACATCATCCAATCATGGAGGACCAGATGTTGCCTCAGGAATGCTACATAACCAGAACACGAGTTTGGATATTTTACTGTATGCTGACGATGCAGTCTTAATACAGAAAACAGAGGATGAGTTACAGTATTCTTTATATCGTTTAAATATTATTTGTAAACAATACGATTTTCAAATATTTAAGCAGAAAACAAAAATCATGGCTTTTTGGGGGAAGTTTCCAGTCAGATCAAAATTGTTCTCGAAGGAACAGTTTTGGAATGAGTCTGTGACTCCAATTACCTGTGTTGCACTCAGTATTGGAAATGACACAGGCCGAGATATCATTAAAAAAATATCGAGGTTCCAGATGATGTGTGGCGTCATACATAGAATGTTGAGGGAAAAGTCAAGGAAAGAGATAAGGCTTAAATTTTATAAAACAATGGCAGTGTCTGTTTTACTATACAGATGTGAAACGTGGGTTCGTACAAAGAATATTAAAAACCAGGATTCAAACTTCAGAAATGAAGTTTCTGAGAAGAATAAGTTTCTGCCTAATAATATAGGCCTAGAAAATTTTGTTTCTGCCCACCTCGGGCCTTTACAGTCTAGGATGTATCACCTCTTTGTGAAGATTAATTTTGAGTATAGGCTACCTTCCAATAATTAAGGCAACGTCTAATACTATTCTGAATTGGAGGCTCAACAGCCCAAATTGGGCTCTGGCCTCCCCCGTAGTTTGTGCTTCCATTCCCACATATCCTCCCAAACTGCGAACTTCCGTTAACGCGCTTTCTTTCACCGAGTCTTCCGGTTGTGTTCTCGGCTTCCCGTCAGTCTACCGTCGAAACGTCTACCCGTACCTCCTTATTCGTTCTAATTAAATCTCCGTCCCATTGCAGACTTGGAATTCTAATCTGACAAATTACGTGAAGGGTTCCGTAAATGTCTGGTACATTTCATGGTTTTTCCTCACTCGCCAGTTAATACTTTTCGCTGAAAAATGTTTACTTTTGTTGCCGATTTCTCTGCCAGAACCAGCGCTTGGGCGATCTATCTGTTAACGTTTTGCGAGTATAAACTCTTTACTTCGAAATGGTCTAGTTTTGGCTAATGGCTTGGGCCTTTATGCCAATTTTCTGACCACTTTTCTTGTTCTCGTTTGGGAAATGGTACCCATCTCACAAATCACTCACCGCCAAGAAACAAAAGGATACACATTAGGTTAGTATGAGTTAGATTTCTGTGTACAAGGATGCCGCGCGTTTCCCACGTAAACTGGACATGCGGATCGTTGAATGAACTTTCTAGCGGAGCGAACACGTTATAAATCATATATTCTCTCGTAATCAGTTAATAACTGTTCACTGACACCAAGCATAGCAACTACATTTCCTAACGCCTATGTAACATTTTGGCAAAAACGTTTATATCTGACCACTTGCTACTCTGAACGTCGCTTACTGGTAGACTTGCGTGATCCGTGACACCGGCATTCTATTCCTGTTACTATTAACAACTTTACCGCTGACGATGGCACATTGACACATCGTAGATTTACCAATCTACGCGTGGTCAGGAAGTAAAAAACGGTTGGAAAGTTTTAATTACTGTTCGGTCGATGACGCATACTTAAAACAATTGGATTCTTTATCATTAAGGCATTATAATTTGTTACTACAGTTTTTAAAATGTACAAATGGATTATTTTTATTAAGTAGGCCCTACCAAGTATTTATTAAATCAGAACATACTGTTTAAAATTTACAGTTTATTATTTATTTAAAACATTATTTTAACCCTTTTTTTTAAGAGCTTACGGCTCCTGTAAAGCCTCGTATGATTTCCAGGCGCCGGAGAACAACACTGTCCAATGTATTGCTTTGTCGTTATGTCAGAGACTTTAAGAATTAATTCTTCACCGCTGAAGAACACGTTTTTGTTAATACGCTACACAGTGTACGTTTTTCATTCGGCCGGAAAGACGGGTTGCATTGCGTAGTAGGCCTATCAAGGATAACGCAGAATATCCACTCTGATGTACACGCGCCTTCTGTACAACACACGATAACACGAGAGTCTTATCACCAGGTAAAGTGATAAGTTTAAGTGTTTTATAAAAGGCATTTGGTGTCGTTATCAGCTAATACTGTATAGTAGTAACAGTATAAATCACGTTTACACAAATAACGCTGTTGACAGTCTTCAAACGTGAAACGCGATGGCTTAACAAAAATGTCGGCCCAACGTGTATTTCGTACGTTAGGCCTACACGGTATTGTCATTATTGATTAACACGTTATCCTAGTTTTATTGTTCACGTTTTGAAGCCTGACATTATTTTCGTTGGAATCTGACTAAGCTTTTTGACCGTTTTTTAATTTATATTTTATTGTTTACCTTCTTTCTCTTTCTCACTACAGTCATTTTGTTATTCATTTCCGATAAACAGAGAAGCTGTAAAAGGATACTTAAAGTATCGAGGACACATAACATATAAGAGACTGAACGAAAGAAAACGCGCAGTGACCCGCAGCAAGAAACTGAGTGACTACTATGTAATAAAGACTAATTAGATGGTTTTATTATTCTTGTTGCTATTGTTTTCATTATTTAAGGAGCGAAGTGAGTTCTCAGTTTTGACTCGACCGTTTGACATTTGTCTACCTGTCTAGGGTATGTCTCGCCATAGCTTTTGAACACATCAACCGATTTTTGTAAAACTTGTCTTTTACCCTACAGAACTCTATTGTTTATAGACTGATCCTCCAAAAACAGGGGGTGGGAGACAACAATATGGGGAATCAAAATTGTGAAAAAATCGCAAAAGCCCAAGTGGTGTATCAAATTAAAAAAAACAACATTCAGAATAGTGTTCATTAAAAAAAAAATGTGGATATCAGGGACCAAAAAGTGGGTGAAAATGTTGGATCAAATCGTAAAAATTCACGCAGGGTATCAAACATAGGGCATCATATTAAAGTGAATTTAAACCACTATCTGAATATAGCGTTCATTTTTGAAAAGCTCGTAACTTTTGATCGTTAGAGCCCCAAAGTGGATGAAAATTTTGATAAACTCCCAAAAACTCATATAGAGTAGCAAATTAAAGACGCTTTTAACTAACGTCTAACATCTGAATGTAGCGTTGTTTTTAGAAAATTCAAAATTTTTGGACCCTGGGCCCCCCCCCCAAAAAAGATAAAAAATCTGAATAAATTGTGAAAATCAGCTGAGTTTCAGACTTAAAGGAAATGTAACTCAAATCCGAATGTCTAGTGTTTAATGTATGTGTGTGTGCACTACAGTTGTTATGTTACTAAAGAAACCGGGCAGAGAAATCGGAATTTTTGTAATTTTTCCTATTATTGAAAAATTATCTAATATCGAAATTTGTGTAATAACAGCCTACTTGGTTCAAAATTTTGAACGAGTTGAGTAGTTCATGGAGCTTACTACTGTTGTTGATATTCGTTTCCGCTGGTGAGCAGTTTAATGCAACGCAATGTCCGGGGTTGGTTTCTAACCGTTTTCAATTAATTTAGCGCGGAACCCGTGCTCGTAATTAGGTCTAACTAAATTTTCCGAATAATCATTTAACAGTTCTTTGTCGCGTACGCGTGTCTAAATAATTTCCTACAATTTGTGTCTAAAGAGGCGTTGTCATTAATTACGATTTTTCCCTGATTTCACTCGAACACACACATCAATGTGTTTTCTGTCTAAGGGAATTCTCTCTTTACGCTTTCCTATCCTGGGCTAGTCTCTTCATTCATTTTATGATATGGAATCCGTACATCGTCCAGTAGACTGGACTCTCCTCAGTCCTCTACTCCGCTTTCCCATTTACCAGCCCTTCCAGCGTTTCTACCATCACATCAACTTCTGCTTGCCGCATACAGTGTCCCGACCAATTTCTCTTCCTGCCCTTAATGATATCAAACTCTCTCCTTTTCCCTCCTACTCTTCCAAGCACCTCCTCATTCGTTACTCTATCCTTCCAGGAAATCCTTTCCATCCTCCTCCATGTCCCCATCTGGAAGGTCTGTAATATTCTCTCCCCTTCTGTCCTCAGAGTACAAATTTCTGTCCCGTCCAGGTTTAAGAACACACACAGTGTTTAATAAAAGGGTTTGAACGTTTATCGCACCTTCGCAGTAACGGGTTTCTGTTTTCTACAAGTATAGCGTATAAATAGATGTCTGAGCGAAAAATACTGCAATATTTGTATACAGAATATCGGTGACTCGATTATGGGTGACGGTGTTCAACGCAGCTGACAAACTTTTCTTGTAGCCTAATGAAATGATTTTTAACTGAGAATGAAATGATTAATACGAAAGTGACGATGATCAGGAGGAATCAGCAGAGGTAACAATATAACATCAGGCTTTTGTTTACGTTGGTGATCTTCTTGGCTGTCTAGAACGTCAAAGTGATTCACACCTTCCTGATAAAATAATGTTACCGAAACTCCGTTCTCAAATAAAAACGAAGTGTTTGAAAAGTCACAAGCAAACAACCTTACTGACCATTTAAAAACAAAAAAATGTGTGAGTGTGTGTGTGGATAATTTAAAGTTGTGTTGAACGAGGGAACTTAAATTGGTTAAGAAAATTATTTAATTTTGTGTTGTTTGTGATGGACAGTTGTTTTGTGTACTGAATGTGTGTATTTACGTATTTTGGGATTTTAAGTAATCATTTTTATGTGCCATGTGTTTCAAAGTAACAATTCGAATCTTCTAACTACTTTTTACAAATTTTGAATACATTATCTGCGTTTTGAAAGTACTTTTAACAGACTTAGCTTCTATGCAAGTAATCATTAAGTTTTCTTAAGTCTTCATAATTTTTTACGAACCAAGAAAGTCTGCTTATTCATAAAACCTTATGTTTTTAAAAGTAAATTATGAATTTGTTGGAGTATTCATAAGCGGGAGAGGAGGATGATTTATCTTCTGTTTTTGCGTGTTAGACAGACACTACCGCTGAAAATCGGGAGTGTACTGTATTAGCCAAACCAGACCAAGGCTCATAGCTAACAAAGGTCGACACTGGAAACAATTACTCAATTAAAAAAATTGTGAATACATAAAAACAACACACACACATATGTACCTACTGTATGTTTGCATACAGTTAATAAAAGTAGAATTTTTTACAGAGACTTCACACTAGGTATGTATACGAAACTTATCATTATGCCACCTAACTTTGTGAACTAACCCAATTTCGTAATAGTAGAGAAAATTATAACAACTGATTAGAGGGGCAATACACCTTTTTAAAAACGTGACAAAACGTTCATCGTAAACTATAAAATGACAAAACTAGAGTCAAAATTTGAAAACGGACGATAGCCGTCGCTATTTTGCTAGTGGCTACTGTCCGTTTACACGTTTAAACACTAATATTACGTCACTGTTAACGTATAGAGATGTTAACGTACCCGGATTCAACATTAAAATTAGGAAATTAGAAAACTTATAGAGCTATAGAGCTCTATTATATACTGCTCAGAAGATGGCTATAGATTTTCAGCGTAGTCCTAAACGTTTTTTTTTTTTTTTTTTTTTTTTTTTTTTTTTTTTTTTTTTTTTTTTTTTTAGGAAAATCAAATCAGTATTGAATAATGTCTGTTTTCAAATTTAAACAAAAATATTCCATCATAGCTAACGTTTGGGGCTTCTGCAGTTCCCAGACGAAGTTAACCCTCAGTCACTATACTATTCCAAATACATACAAATAGGTACTAAATCTACAGTCTACACACATATTATGTTATGTTCATTACGTACCACGGATCCGTGCGTCAGTGTAGCCTTTCCTATTTTTTCTACGCCCATTGACACTTTGTCGCGAAAACGATGTAAGCCTAAAGAAAATTTTAAGTTAACAATTTTTGTTTAAATTCAATGTCTGCGCGTTTAAATTTTGTTTCTGCCTCAAATCGGGCAGATAAAAACATAAAACACTAATTAGTACACATTTATGGTTGTAGATAAACGGGCGGTAATCTTATCGAGGTAATCGATAACAGCGTAACGGTCGAATTCCCTACGCCGGAAAGCGCGCGCAAACACACGCACTGTTTAGACATCTGGTACTCTTCTGTCATATAAAGGTTTTCAGACAACACAAAAAACCTGTGAAGATTGAACGGGGGGGGGGTTCAAGAATTACACAATCCGTCCCTTAACCTTGGATTGGACGCAACCACAGCCAGGCAGATGTTCGGCTCAACAAAAAACGCTTTCAAGATTCGGATTTGGTTACCCCCTCCTATGCAAACTATTCTTTAACATGGGGGCTTATTCCTTGCAACCCAGTACCTACCGAAATACTCAGACTGTGTGTGTGTGTGTGTGTGTGTGTGTGTGTGTGTGTGTGTGTGTGTGTGTGTGTGTGTGTGTGTGTGTGGTGCGCGTGCGTGTGTGTGCGCGCGCGCGTGCGTGTGTGTGGTCTGACCCAACAAGAACGTGTGCTTTGTGTGAAGCGTTGTAGGCTTGAAAAGACGCCAGAATAAATACAAATCATAAAACTATGAAAATCGAAAGTCGGATAACTAAACGTGCCTCAAATCAAGAGATAATCAAGTTATGTTAGTATATTTCAAGACTTTTCCCAAGGCTCATTTTGTACCCTCAGCATTATGTTTTATTAAAGACAAGTTTTCTTAATCGCGGAAAGGTTATTTACAAAACTGAACGTGTCTATGCTACGTATTTTGGGTTTTAAGTAACCAGTTTTATGTTCCATGTGTTTCTTAACGGTTTCTTGGTTACACCCAGCAAACTCTCTTTTAGTCGCGGCACAAGATTTTATATAATCCAAGTACGTTACACAGAAGACACGCGCTTGATTTTCAGTTCTTAGTGACATTCGTACAATTTCTAGATTATTTTATAAATTGATTTTTTTTATTGTTTTGAAATTTGTTGTACCAGTGTAGGTTAAGTTTATGTATATTATTCCGTGTAAAATAATATGCAATTTTTTTGAAGAATTTTGATGAATTTTATTATTGATTTCGTCAATTGTTGTAAATGCTAGAAACGTCGTAATTCGCTGGATCTTGTATAATAATAGTCCATGTTTTTCTGATTAACTTAGAAATACTTTGAGCTTTCTGTAGACTGAATCGTAGACGGTTGTTTTTATTCGTCCATTTATCACTAAAATTTTGTGTAAGTTTTCTATACATGGAATATTCCCACTCATCGGTTCGATCCATTACCTCTTGACGTATAACCATATTTTTCATACCAGTTAACGTTTTTCGCCTTGCAAAAACCTGTTGAATTGAATGACACTTTCCATTATTTTTTCTTCATTCAATAATGGAAACTACACACGGTTTCTGATATCAATTTCCGCGAGTATTTTACGTCTGTTTCATGTTTACCAAGTAGTTTACGATTTATATAGCATAAATCACATGAAAATATTCACTATATTTATGAACTAATGACTCTATAAAACTAATAAAAATTCTTTACAGAAATAAAGAAATGTAAATAAAATTGAATAACTTCTTATTGTAAATAATTTTGATTTCGTTTTTTTGTATGCAAAAAGTTATTAATAAAAGTTTTACTGTAAATTAATCTGTATTTGTCGGAGAGTTATACAGAATGTGGACAGGCGTATTCAGAATCTCGAGTTTGAGATTTTGAATAGGTATTTGAAACTTTGAAGTGATTCAAACATACGATAATGGCAGTCGATGGAACTGCCGAAACGTCGGTTTTTGGAGAAAACAATGGACCACTGCTAAACAGCCCGGGAATTTATTTTAATAACATAGACACATACAGTTTTATTACCTACAGTCATGCGTACACACAAAAAAGTATACATCTGAACTTAATACTAGTGACACTGAAAGTTATACTTATTAAAAATTTAATTCGTGGAGATCCCCCGTCCATTCCTCCCCCACCCCACACACACCAGCAAGAACGAGCTATCATTCTTTGAGAAGAGGACAACATTCACTAAATTAACGTCCGTACGTAAATATGAAAAATATTCACTTCTGAGAATGACTCTTTTGTATTAGGTGTAGCCAACAACAATCTTTTCCGAGGGTACTGCTTAAATAAGGCGCGTACGTCATTTAACACAGCAAAGGTAAGTGATACATGCAGAAAGGAAACTTCAGTTACACTCGTAGACTTGCGTGGAGAGAATTGTTACGGTTTACTTTTGCGGTTGAGAACCATGTTTACGTGTTTCGCTAATCTTATGATGTGGTAAAGCTGAGACTGAAGCAAGGAAGTTAAAAGTAAGAAGACCCAGAAAGATTTGGCCGAGTTGCGTTAACAAAGTAACGAAAAAGAGATTCAGTTTTGTTAGTTTTATTAGCAGCCATCTTAACACCAACTTTGTCACTACTTATTGCCACTCTGCTAAATACTTCGTTCTTGACAAAGCCTTTCGGTGTCTCCGCCATCTTCAGGTCTTAAACGACGTCTTCGTTTAAGACCTGAAGATGGTGAAGACACCGAAAGGCGTCTTCAAGAACGAAGTATTTAGCAGTGTGGCAATAAGTAGTGACAACGTTGGGGAAAAAAAAAATTAAAGGAATATATATGGAATGTGTGTGTGTGTGGGGGGAGAGCGATTAAGACAGGGAGAGAGAGAGAGAGAGAGAGAGAGAGAGAGAGAGAGAGAGAGAGAGAGAGAGAGAGAGATATGGCAAAAGTAGTCTTAGTCTTAGCTTTAATACTACTGAGGATGGTGCCACGCTGCAGAATGGGGAAACGTTTCCTGTTAGCGACAACGCCAACAGAACTTCGTTTTTAACAAATAAAGTGTTGTTATCAAAGGGAACTTTACAAATACCAATACACGCACAAGTCTGGTACTGCGTTTGTTCACCTTTCAGGGAATACACTGACGTTTCACGAACACGTAAACAGTACGCCGAGGATGGGACGCGAAGCTATATAGTGTGATTTCTTGAAACAGGTCCACGAAAATGCGAGCTGCCGTTTGTAGTACAGTCTGTGCAACAATTCCCCACGACAGGAACTTACATAGACCCGTCACAGAAGTGTCAACGTACAATATTGATCACGTTTTAAAACAGGATGGTTCTCTACGGAAGGGTTGTGAGCAATTTTAATGCGCACAGCGGGCAGAAAGTTTAAAACCCCGTCCGCAGAAACGACTTCACTAATCTGTAGAATCATATTCACGAAAATCTATACATATCAACTTTGCAGGTTTGAATCTGTTTAGTTTTCTGCGCGTTGCTTGTTCAATTACTGTCAATCCACGTTCACCCCGGCGTGTCACCTCTTTTATACCTGACCCTGATTTTGGTAATTTTTCTCTAATTGTTAGCATCTTCAAGTCTTTGTACAGACCATGTTCGTATGCGCCACGGAGTGCCGACTATTGCCAGGATGACGCCATTTGAATACCTTTGCAAATTCAGACGATTCAATTACTATCTGAGCTCCAAAGAGCTATGTCGCGTGTTCATACAGCCTTTAAAATTGTTTCGTAGAGCTTGTTATTTATTGTTAACTGTGATTTCACCACAGAATTAAAATAAAATATATGTAATTATGTAATAAAAGAATAAATGTAAAATAAAAGAAATGAATAGGCTTTTAAGATTTCGTTATTTTTTTGTAAACCTGGACGACAATTAGATTTTGAAAACGCATAGCTGGAAGTAGAGTGCATCGGACGGTGCCATTTGAGGTTTCCCTCTAATTTCACGTTAACGTTTGGAATACGTTACTACGTGTGAACCAATCGCAAGCTACTACCGGAAAACTGTACCACTCGATAACCCCAGGATTAACGATAACGCCTTCCTTGGAAGGAATCTCCTCGGCTTCACATGCCACAATTCGTTTTACACTCGGTTCTGTTAACTGTAAAGATTCCTACATGTTAAGGAACGTGACATAATCTTGGCAAGGTAATACTTTCACGGTGACGGAGTATACGGGATCGGCTGTTTAAAACACTGTTCCGGAGATGAATAGTGTCCTTATGGCATGTAGGCCTACTGGTAATGATCCCATCAAGTCTGTTATCCGAGTCAGACCAAACAACCGTCACTAGGAGAAATGAGTATTTTGCAGATATCGTGGCTCGGCACTTAAATAGACGCAACACAGCAGCAACGTTAAATAAGAAGACAGACAAAATAGACAAAAGAAATGTTACGCAAAGAATAAGCGAGGACAAGGGTCATGTTGCTCCTGAAGTAGTTTTGAAAACTTTAAACGGAAAACGATCACGAGTTCGAAAACTTTAGAATATGGCCACCCACCAATCTTCATAATTAAGTAGTAAGAAAATATTTTGCAAAAACACAATGTCAGTGAGTCTTGGAAACACTTTTTCCTTAGGTAAAACAAATAAGAATTGAGAAGAATCTTCATCCCTTTTCTGTCATAACGAGTGCAGAGGTCCGTATCATCATCAACTCAACGTCGGTATACATGCTTATGACGGTTGACTTTTATAAGTGGAACCAAGACGATTGTATCCATTCGATCGTACAGCCAGGTAAAACAAATAATTAAACGAGCTAAGCGAGTTCTCAGTTCGGCATTTGTCTTCTTATTTGGGGTACCTTGGGGGTCACGATAACTCTTGTATACAACACTAATTTTCGTAAAGCTTGGCATGCGTGTCAGTACTTTAACCACACAGATGCCAAGTTTTTGAGACTGATCTCCCCCCCTTCAAAAAAAAATTAGGGGACGGGAGGCAAAAATGTGGGGTATCAAAATTTTTTTTAAATAACAAAACTCTGTGTGGGATATCAAATTAAGGAGAATTTTAAGCAAATTAAGAATACAGTGTTCACCCATAATTCTAAAATTTTAGGATACCATGACGCAAAAAAGGATCATAATTTTGAAAAATGTTTAAATCCATGCCGAATATAGATTAAAGGAAATTTTATCTCAAATCCAAATGTAGCGTTTACTTTGAAAGTTTTGAACTTTAGAGGCGCCACAAGCCAAAAATGGAAACCAAAATTTTAAGAAAATTTTTGAAGTCTATGTATGGCATCAAGTTATGAGGATATCTTTTTTTAAATTGACAAAATTAGAACATTTATACAGGCCGTGCAAATTTTGGACCGTCTTCAAATCGGAGACATCTCATTAACCCTATTAAAACCTGTTCATTGGAAGTATTACTTATTACACGGTGTTGATAATAAATCAAACTAATTCATCAGTTTTTGCCCTTGTGACGGTAAAGAGCCATGGCACACTTCACAGCGTTCAACCGCACTTCCCGTTCTACAAGCTCAACCTTCTGGATCGCACCCTCACTCGTCTATCCTCTGGTTTTCTTTCGAAGTCCCTCCTTCCTTGATATTCGTTCTACATTAGTGCCCCAGCCATGCCAGCTGATTATTACTACTGTATGAGGTTCGACAGAGACCATCAACAAGCGACTAAAGCCACTACCCGAATTCCCTTTTCTGGAACACAACGGCTTCAGGAACGGCAGATCAACAATTGAAATATTGCAGCAGTAAAACAAAATAATTGACAAGCGAAGGGAATATAATCTTGAAAGACACCTGACGTTCATTGATTAAGAAAAATTATTTGATCGGCTTAATACGAATTTGTTATGGGAAATTTCAATGAAAATAGGGTATCTTATATATTTAGTTAGTGTTATTAGAAACTTGTATGACAACATAGTTATTATAATAAATACTGGAAAAGGCCGAACCAGTATTGAGCAATAGAGGTGTGAATTATCGGTGTAGTCTTTTACCTACCTTGTTTTATATACCTTTTACCCTGTAATATATATTTGAACGATATGGCCAGGCAATGGAAAGTTTACGCCAACCCAGGAATAAAGCTATATCCTGCATACAGATGGATACATACTTCAATGTTCGCTGATGATTAAATAATGCCAACAGATAATACTTCAGGAAAATGGGAACTCTTTGCTACGATCTATACACCGGTTTAACCAATTGTGTGGGACATACAATGTTTAAAATCTCATAAGAAGAGGAAAGTTATGGCCTTTACAGGAAAATTCGTAGTGTGTTCTGAAATAGCAGTTTAGGACAACTTTTTTAGAAACAGATATCACTTTTTAATTTTCCAGGTTGTAATATAAGTTCTGAGTATGATGATGATGAGAATTAAAAAATCCAATAGGTATCGAATAATGTGCGGTGAAATTGTATAAAGTGATGGCGGAGCCCGTGCTAGTGAGACCTGGACGGTAACAGGGAAAGACAAGCGGGTAATACAAACAGCTGAAATGACATTTTTAAGGGCTGAACTAAATATTATTTTTCTACGAACGACAGAAAAGAAGAAAGAAAACGACAGGGGATGGAGCCCATTTACAGAATGGAAGATCGGCGGCTATCAGCGGACTACAAAACCTATTGTGAGAAGATATGTGGGAAGACATGGTTGCCATGAAGACAGGGCAGGTTATTAGCCTATACCATAAAATGAAGACGACATCAGGTTCGTTACAGCCTCTCGGCTTCCACATTTCTGCGTATCTGCGATTCACCTCGTTCAGACTCACGACTGTCTGTCCAAACATCCGAATCTGTTTTGCACTGCTATTAACACCCATGTTCCCGCTAAATACAACCCCAGCTAGATAGACTACTGACGGACTGATATTCAACAGTCGAAATAAACTTAATAAACAGAACGTTCAATGGGATTAAAATTTTTCCACTCAAGTTATTAAGTTCAACAATTTGACGGAATCTTCCCCGTCAACGACTCAATAAGGCAATATTTGAGTTCATAACATATAAGCCGTTTGGATTCGTAAAACATTATAAACTTATGCTTAATGGAAATATACGAGAATCGATTGATTGTTCAGACTGACATAGTCGTCGTTATTTAGAACTTCATCTCGTAAAATACTAAAGATTATAGCAAGATACGTGAAGTCAGGGACGAAGTTCGGTTAGACTTAACTGACAGACGAGAGGTGACGGAGAAGATTTTTCAATCATCCGAGTGGAGCCTTTGTTCATTTCTAATACCTTTCACTGCGGAGACAAAAGCCTCACCCCTGTCTCTCGGTCGCATTCGCCCTGTAATGTGCATAGCAACTGGTTATTGTACTCACTAGCTTTATTATATTCGTTTTTTCTCATACAGTTTTACACAACAATTTCAACAATACTCCTTTTCTGAAGTTATTTCACATAAGGCAACGAACGCGTCTCTTGCAGCCCGTCAACGCCAGGTATCGCTAATCGTTATATAATTACACCAGCGTACGTTTCGTTCACATTAGCGATTCTTCGCGCATACCTGCAACGGAAACAAATATTCAGACTACACAACAGACGAACCGTAGGAATCCGGACAGTTGGATAACGTAAGCGAGTTATGTACATGGTATCGTTTGTACGTGTAGTAAACGGATCGGGTCCAAACTTTTATAAAAAATAGAGAGAGAGAGAGAGAGAGAGAGAGAGAGATGCCTAGGACGTTTCAATACGGAGCGCTTGGGTGTCTGGAATGTTATTGGTTAGGATCAATGACATCAGAGGACGTAATGTCGCAAAAGAAACCTACACGGTACTCTAAGTAGACTTAATTCAATTTTGACACGGGAAAGTCTGTTTATTCTTGGACTACGGGCCGACGTTGAAAATATTCTTGGTTTAGGAAATTAAACTCCGAGAACGTTGTGACACACGATCGTTATAGATTTCTTGAAACCGATACCCGTCACACTTTTTCAGGCTTTGGACCGCCTTTCCGAGAAAGCAGGTATTACACTCGTGCTCATTAAGCTTACGTTCGCAACACTTTGATATGATAATACGTTCTTAGACTAGCAACACTTTGATATGATAATACGTTCTTAGACTATCACAATTGGTGCGCTCTTAGAATTGTTGTACCGCTTGTCTGCGCCAATCAGACTGCCCCGTTAACAAAATAACATGAATTATATACATGTGTGTGTGTTTGTGTGTGTTGGCAGGTATATAAATGGATTCAATGTACGTGGACTTCCTGTAGCGATATTGCCACAAACTGCCGCAGTAAAAAGATTTACATCAGAAAATTTCGATATAATAATCTGTTCCTACAACGTTGACACTGTATCTCTGGATCAATAAGATTTTCCTGTTAGTGAAATAACATTATCACATTCAGCCCACGTGGAATTGCGTTGGCAAAATTAGTACTCATCAACCGAAGCCGACCTGTCGTGCCTTCATCGTTCAGTCATTTGCGACTGAAAACGGTTGCTTCGATTGCCGCAGTATCAAGGCTAGACTTAAATAAAACGTACCGACTGTGCGCGAATTTCTAACCGTATGTGTTTTTCTTGTGCGTATCTTTCACACATCCGACGAAAAGGCGTGTATAAAAATAACAACCGAAGACACCGAACGGAATCAGTTACTCTGGAGCCAAAGAGCGGAGGGGAAGATAATGAGTCAGTCGCTCGCGGGAAGATAAACCACAATGGCGTTTCGCAGACGTAACTCAATCGTATCAGAAACGACAGAAAAAGACGAACACGTAACGAAGAATAACCACAGTAGTAGCGACCCCATGACCCCAGAACTCGATTAAGCGAGTTGTTTCCGATGTCGATCACGAGAAAACCACACGTTCTCGGGTTTGGTATTCTGTTTAGTTGATGTTGTTGTTCCCTTTCAAATAAAGTTGTACCATGTCTGCCAGGAAGAAGAACTACAACTACACACCGTATCCGGTAAAATGTTGAATCGATGGAGGTGCTCTTCCGTGTTCTGATAATAATGGGTCAGTTTATGCGCGCGTGCGTGTAAACTGAAAATGTCCTTCGGTGTCTTCTGATTCCTAATCCCCAACAATTCCTATATAGCCGCTGGTTGGTTTTGTTCTAACCTTCTTTCTTCCCTTCCCGTGGCAGTTCCATAGAATCCCCTTCCCCAGTGCAGTGTTTGTTCTTCGTCCATGCCAGAGCAACTTTCGTATTTTTACAGCAGCTTTTTGGACTCTCACGTTTATAACTCCGTATCTTCTTGAATCAGAATTCATTATTAGCTTTTTTTTAAGTCAGGTCCACTTTCTAAGAATACATTAAAATACGAATATGATTTATTGTCGCCTAAAGAATCTAGAAATATCTTTATTTATTCGTATAAACACCACAGACGTCCACGCGCATTTTGTGAAGTATCAACAGCTTTCTTAGTTCACTGTCATAAAAGTCCGCCGCTTGTGCCTTAAACAATTTAGTATCGCTGTCCTATAGTTATCATAATTTTACAACTGTTGCAACCCTCGCGCTTAGGGTGAACGGTGGCTTTTTAAAAATTTCCTGTAAAGATTTTTCCAACCCTTGAACAGTTCGAGCTGCTGTGCGAGGTTGAGCGCTACCGATTACCATTTTGTTTTTGGTGGCACGTCTTAAGTTTCAGCAGACTTTTACAGTACGCATCACCATTATGGTTTGCACCGCGTAAAATCAATCAAGATGTCTTTATTATACAAGAAAACAGTGTCCATGATTTTTGGAACAGAACCACTCTGCTTTCGGAGATGATTAGCGTCGCCGCTTGGGATTTGCCGTTGTTGGATTCGTAATTTCTGAAGAATACCCGTAGTTCTCCTCCGGTGACGATGGATTCAAACAGCCCGCCCCCGTCACTTTCAAAGCCGAATGTTTCCGCCTTTGTTACAATGTCGTAAATTACTAAGACTGAAACGTCAGGAAACTAAGTTGACAAGTCTGAAACCTTAAATTGCCGGTTTTAACATTCGCTCATGGGCGACCGCTAAGTCTTCGTCATAAATATTAGATCGCCCTTCCTTAAATACACGCACCATTGCCTAATTTTACTCAGCGGTACCATTTTTTTTTTTTAATCAATACTTATCAGACTTGTCCAAACGCGAAGCTTACAGTTGGCGGTATTCCCTATCGAAGACGGGCCCAACCGGTATTATTCCACTGGACGTTAATGTAACACAGCACGACAGTCGATTATTAAACGCCATATCGAACGGTCCCACTTCGATGCCACAATAGGCTCTTACAAAACACGCCACGTGTTATGAACATTTTATAAAATTTCACGTTTTTAAATCATCGCTCGGTGTTCTGCGTACGTATTTTTCTTGGGGGGAAGGTATCGAGACCCGCCTGTATTTGTCGCGGTACGAGAATTCATAACGCACAAGAATTTCACTGTTTATAAAAGATATGAAATCGCGCCCGTGGCGTACGCAATATAAGAAGCTGGTACGTAAAGAGTTTCCGAAATACCGATTACAGTTCACTATTTATAGACACAATCCCGCCCTCCGTCCCTCCCAACCGTCAGTTTCGCCATTGCAGTTATCTCTCGGTCTGGAGAGAGGAGCGTTTATGTAAATTCCACGTGTTCTCCAAAACTGTAATGTCCAGCCGGCGCCGAGTATAATTAGACAAGCAGTGCCTACCTTGGGTCCCTACTGACTGTTTACGAATTACGTGTGTGACTATTTTACTTCTAATCTGTGTCGAGGGCACTAATGTTAAAACCTAACACAAACCATGCACAGAAACCTAAAAACCTAACGCTCCGGTAGAAACTTTAAACTGCTATAAGGCTTTTAGAGTAATGGTAATTTGATAAATGCTTACTAACTTTTACTTTCTGTTGCATACAACCCTTTTATGGTATTGTTTTAGCCTGTCTGACAATGCCTCTAAATTTATCTCTGTTGTGTGCTCTATTTCCCAGTTCTATTAATTCTTCTAGATCTATTTATACCCAACATTCTAGATATCACGGTATTATCAAATAGTTTTCTTTCGTGGTCTTCCTTTGTTGTAGATTATTGGTTTACATGTATTTTCTTGATATGTCTCTCATTTTCTGCTCTCAAAACGTGACCAATCCATTCTAATCGTCTAGCTCCAATTTCGCTTGTTATGAGGGGCTGACACCTGTTACTCTTCCTAACTGCCTTGATTTTTCTTACTCCCGATTTCTCTTATCTTTTGTTACTGTTTGCCCATGATTTTCTTCAGTGCTCTGTTCTCAAAAGTCATTAGGTTCTGTTGTTGGCTAAGTGTTATCGTCCACTTCTCACAACTCACTGTGTTTTACTAGGCTATTTACCTATAAACTTTTAAACTGGCATTTTCGATGTACCTTTGATGAGAAAAATTACGTATGGTTGAAAATTCTATATTTCCAGCTTTGATTCTCGCAGTAAAAATTTGAAAACACGTATACTTACCATGTTTGTTATCGTTAAGTTGAAGCAGTAGTCCGATGGAGTAGTATTGTTCCGACTCAGTATCCCATCTCTTCCTTCGCTTTCGCTTTCCAAAACCTATAATTAAATGCCAGGTTCGGATATCTTTCGTTATCCATTTTTTTTTTTTTTTTTTTTTTTTTTTTTTTTTTTTTTTTTTTTTTTTTTTTTTTGAGAATTTGCCAGGAAAACTACTCTCAAGTCTTCTGCAACTCGGAAATGTTAACTCATTTCCCTCGCCTTTTGGCTATTCCTTCCATCCGTCTGTTAGTTGTTGATTGGTCTTTACGAAGGTAAAGGGTGGTTGTTTTGGGTCCAAGATTTCCACACGTGTAATAGTACAGTTGCTGACATGTAGATTCACATAAGATGTACTCTGACTATTCTCGCTGATGGAAGATTCCTATTTCTGTTAATATTACAGTCCGAAGTTTGGCAGATGTGTCTGGTCTTAACGATTGACAGTTTCCGCGTTCTGAATTTTCTCACTCTTACGCCCTTCCTAGTTAAGCGGGGATCCTGCCACTGGATCCGTGAAGTCCTATGGCAGCTTAGGAGAACCGTGTTCAACAGCGAGTACTGCGGTCTTCTGGTAATTCTGTGGTTAGTTAGTGGGTGTCTACGGTGGACGGCAGGTATCAAATTTCCTCTTTACTCTAGTTTTCCTGTCCACTGTCCTTTTCATTATACCACAAACACTTTATTCTAATGTTTTATTGTGAACTCCTGGTCACAGTCATTTGGACAGTTAAAATGTGACACCTGTTCCAGTGGCTTCCCGCTTAACACGATTTTCAATCTGACTGTTTCCTTCCCTCTAACCGCCATTACTTTTGATTTATCTATTGATATGCTGCAATTATAAATAATTGCTGGCTTAGTTGATATATAGTACACTGTAATTTGTATCCTGATGTAAAAATAATGGCAAAGACATTATTGTTTAAACACGATTCATAACTCGACGGTGATCAAAGCACGCAGTAGGGCTACTGAGTTTTACGATTGTACTAATCCGTTTCTCAAACACTATGACATTAATTTTTTCTAATTACAAATTGGATACAATTAGACCAACGAAGTATCCGATAAAAAATAGGGAACATGATATCGCCTTCTCATAATTAAAAAGACGACACGATAATTTTATTTATTATATTAATATTCTGTTTGATATGTACTGACATATTTTAAATGGTGTGTCAGTTACAAGAATAAGAGGCTTGAAAACTGTTCGTAAATAATATACTAGTCTGTAACCAAATTGTTAGTAGAGATTTAGTATTATCTAATCATGTTATTGATAACAGCTGGCATTGAGCAAAGTATTCAACTCTGACCTCTTTATAAAAAAAAAAAAAATGGCTTCACACAAAAACTTATTATCTGGTGTAATATAAGCTGGCAATTGAAATCAAAGATAAACTAATCTCTCCGACATTAACGAACCTTTTACTTGGTCCAAATGTACGAGAAGAGAGGGCGGTATTGTTGTATACCGTCAATAAACCTTAAAATCTGTGGCGCCATTTAATGCTTTACATTTAAATAACGTTATAAAACGCACAGTGAGTTTAATTATCGTGTGCACAGTTAAGTAACCTTGCCCCAGCGCGAACCACGCCACGTACCAACGTCCATGTTTCCAATCGTCAACAAGAAAATTATTTATTTTATTTTATCATAAGCCTTTCCGCCACAAGGTATACAACACGCTCAAATTATAAACAACCTTATCGACAGCAGTAGTACAAAGTAGATCAAATAAAACCATAACGAAATTCGACGTTGTTTAGCCTATAACACACTACTGTTCGTTTACCGTGTACCAAGTTCCGGTCAGTACTCACAATTGTACGATTTAACATTTTCCTCTCCACGAGCTTCTTTCGTGCGCCATTTACTTAATGCCTTCTCATTTTATATATCTGTCCCAAATTTTTCGTTTATACTATCTATACATGCATGGGCGCAGAGGTGCAAAAAACTTGGGGGGGGGACAAAGACTCGTCTCATATACTTCATTCCCAAAGCTTATATATACACATACACACACGCGCGCGCGTGCTCACACACACAAATATATCTCTTGCTCTCACTGAACACCCATACCTCAGAGCCAAGTGTTAAAGTAGCCAAATGCCTTAAACACCGTTCTTTTCATTTCTATTGAAATTTACCACTTACTTAATTGTTACTCGGGGCAAAACACATTTTCATCGGTTTTTCTATGCTTTCCTCGATTTCGACATTTTCTCGATCCTCGCTCACCTGCTACGTACTGAAACACTCTCTAATCTAGGAGGCGTTTGCATGACTCCTAAGAGCGGGTCGAAGTCCACGGATGTATAAATCAAACACGGACTGCGAGATGAATGCAACGTAGAAACGGCTGGTGGTCTGTTAAATTCTCCGTCACTCGCCTTCAGATTTCGAAGCTGCTACTGAGGCCATCAGCGTACTAGACGCCAAACAATAAATCCCATTTTCAGAGTTACGACGTATTCCTTGTGTGGAATACACATTCTGCTGTCAACACGTCTGCCTCTAGTAATTATTTTAATGCCTGCATCTCTCTCCTTCCCCTCGGCGACTCTCCCCCCACTCTTGCCGAATATCCCTACCTCACTTTAGGTTACATGCTTGTACAGACGTAATATAAATTACGGTTTTGTGTGTATATATGTGTTTACGGACGCCAGCGGTTAATTCGAAACTGTTAACAGAAAAATAACTGGAAGCATAATAAATTTAAGCGCGGAATCACACTGGGGTGCTGGCGACACCCGTCACCCGGCACCAGCCCCGGCCCCGGCCCCGGCCCTGCTGCTGTCCGGTCTTGTGAAATTTATTGTGCTTGTCATTTTGCGTCGAGTGTTGCGTACACACGTCACGTTTATTCCTGATATTAAACGTTTCGTAAGAGTGTTCGTGCGTGCGAGACGCGGCCAATCCCGTCCGTGCTGGCGGTGCAATTCGGATGTGGCCTAGAGTACAAGCGACAATTACCGTTCTCCACAGTTCATTTTGAACATTCATGTCGAACAAACTTAACATCGAACATCGGTCAAGAAGAAAGAGCTGAAACACTGAGCAAACAGGAAAGAAATTGGGACGGATAATTGGGACCAGACTCTCTCTTTGAAAGTTGATGGTCACTGTAAACGATGTGTGTTTCTCTTGTGTTGTCGAGACGTGAGACGAGTCTGGCTCACACAAACGTGGAGTGATCGACATCATCAGGTGACAATCACTGAGTTATTTAAATATTTTTAAAAAGTATAAAAGGAGACGATAATAGTAGAATAAAGAATATGTCTACTACTATAAATCTGTAGATAGGTTGTATAAATTTTAAATAGCAAAACTGATATAACATTTTACTTCGAGAATGCTAAGTGGGAAATTTGACATGAAGATGTAATGATAGAGCGGAAAGGCAGTCGTCCTGCTGGAAGGAACATTTTACTTCGAGAATGCTAAGTGGGAAATTTGACATGAAGATGTAATGATAGAGCGGAAAGGCAGTCGTCCTGCTGGAAGGACTTATGTACAGGGCCGTGAGTCCTTCCACCAGGACGAAGCTCCCTTATGACAAATTCAGAAACTCTCCTTCTGGCAGTACTTGGAGTTGGAGCGTAATATTTTCACTGTTAGAAATGACGGAACATTTTGCATTATTTTAAAACAATTTATTATAAACATTAATACAACGCATAGTTTAACCAAAATCGGTTGATGCATTCAAGCGTTATCGCGAGACATCCCTAAATAGACAGACACATGCCAAACAATCGAGTTAAAGTTAAAAAAAAAATATTAATTAAGTCGCTTCGCTTAATAGAATTTTGAGGGAGCGAGTCTCCAGAACAGTCATTAAGATCCATCACCATGAGTCCATGATCTGTTCCATCCATGAACAGACACAACTCTGGGGCTGTTGCTGGTTGTCTTTTGGCCATCCATTTGTTTCTTCTTTAGGCTATCTCAGCTGCAATTATTCTGCCTTTGTTCTTTTTATTTATTACCCAGATTTCGGCATCATACGTAGTTAAACTGCATGCCACGACGTTTTATGATTTAGCATTGTTAATAGTAACGCATATGACAATTAAATGGATACAACTGTTTAATGAAACTTCTGGTTTATCCAACTGTTTTTTGATGTCGTCTTATGTTGTTTCATTGTGTGATATAAACTTCAAAAAAAAAGTTCTCTTTATCTTTATGTCTTCAGTTATTTCTAAATGTTACAATACTTCCCCGTTTGTGACTACAACAAAATTCAGATACATACCGTACGAAAGTATGTTTTTCAATATTTTTCTTTTGCTGTTTAAACACAAAACTAAGGTCACCTCCATCTTAAACTCTTACTTCATCCTGGTTGCACAAAAAAGGTTTTTCGTCTTCATCGTTTTAGCCGTCACCTGGTGTTAGTGTGCGAAGACGTAGAGAGCAGTGCGTAATTTGTTGAACTAACACAGCTTTAGCCGCACAGCCCGACCGTGAATGGCTCACCGTGCAGTCGAACCGGCTCAATTACGCGACCGTAGCTCGTGAACCGAATCAATCCAGGGAACAGACTGGCTCCGTGCCTTCGGTAATGGTAATTTTTAATTAAACTGAGACGTCACATTACTTCACTGCTTTTTTTACAGGACGTTAAAATCTTGTGAACGATCCAAAACGGTTTATAGCCTTTATGCTTCGTTATTTACATGTCAACCAAGAAACGAGGCAACGACATCAGGTTCCGAGTAACAGAAGCGACTGGGTTTATCATTAGTTATATAAGCAACCGGTTCATTCGTGAACAACACGTCATTTTGCCCAACTAGAAGTTAGTGGCATCAATAGTTGGCTAATGCTTAGTTAGCTCTATATACTATAAAATGAATAACTGGTTTCTACAAACTAACGAAAATTTTAACAAACGTGTTACATACGCTGAATAAAATTTACCTACGGAGAATAGACTTATCTGCAGTTAGCAGAGTACAATGCATCGATTACAATTCTAGATCGACTCAAAACAAAGATTTCTATAAAACCACCTCAAGAATTGCAGTAGTAAATAGTTTAGGTTCTATTAAATATTCTTAATGCGTTAGAACAGCGAAGGAACCCTCAGTGTTAATAACGACGAAATCAAGTTAAAGAAAGGTCGGGTGTGTGTTTATTTTCAACAGATGAAGAATTCAATTCGCAGTGAATGGATCGTTAAATCCGAACCCCTCGCGGAGAATGAAGTACACGGATTGTTCCTGGACTCATTGTCTGCGCCGCGCAGTCTGCGCGATTCACTAAAAAAAAAAAAAAATAATGACTCAAATAATTCTGCCTCATCAATTTCGTATAATATAAAACCGCAGATGTAGACGAGTTGAACTTTTTTTTAGATATTTTACACCGGAACGAAATCTGGACTGAACGAGCATTTACGCCTGTTATGGGTATTATTTAGAAAAACCTTCGAGGACAGAACTGGACTTCGAATATTCTCTCATCGACTTGTCTTATTGTTTTATTAGGCTAAGCTCTAAACATATAGCCCGACTACAAAAATCCAAGGCTGGGACTCCACACTGTTCGCAATTGGTCCACACAGGGCTGATGAAACCGTATGAGTTTGTATACGATATATCGAATTGTTTCGCTTCACTGTAATTGAAAGTTATATACCCAATGATCAGCATTAAACCTATGTCAGTCGGTTTCCATTTCCGTCCGGGTAAGTTGGTGTCTCAGGGTTCTTTCGTAACCCGATGCCGATGATTGTCCATTATATAGGCTACAAAATCAGTTATCCGAACTAATCTCAAGCAGGTGAAAATTTGTACAGATGGATAGGGAATTGTCTCGTAACGCCACACGACGTGGGTCCGATTCCTGTCGTGGGTACAGGCAGCTACTATCCGCAATGCATCGATTACAATTCTAGATCGACCTCGAAACAGATTTCTGCAAACCACCTCCAGACGATGGTAAACCAGAGAGTGATATTCCTGCCTCATAAGACCTGTGTGCTTATTACATTAAATTATAGGTCCCGCATTCCTATAGCTGAGCCTGCGACGTACGGAGAGATTATCAACGCTTCCCGTGGCTAGATGGCATGGATCCGGCGAGGGGACCAAAGCCTTTTCCTTCAAGAAAAATAGTTTTTTCGCTTAAAAAAATTCTGCACGGTAGTAAGTAATGATTGTGAAAATGTGGACTTTTAAAAGAGTTCAAGGATGCCTTACAATAATTGAACAGTAGCTGTGAGAAAATAAGTGAACGCCTTAAAAAAAGAATATCCATGACTCTTCGCTAATGAATTTTTAAATTACCCCTTTAATCACTTTCTGGAGCCAACTGTGTCACCATAAGGAAACGGTAGCAATTCCAAGACTTGATCCGTGGAGCGACTACAAAGTGTACTGCGAAAAGCCGTGGCTCGTACCTTACCGCCACAAGAGTTTCGTCCGTTATCAGTGCTCTAAAGTTACGTGTTTTTAAATTGTTACTTAGCATTTGATAATAATGTGTACTTTCTTGAAAGAGCTGCTTCAGCTAGCGAATCCGACACTGTAAGGAACAAAAGAAGCGAGGAATGCCAAGTCCGGAAGTGTAGTTTTAGGCCCAGTGGTCCCGAACTGCGCACATTACACTGTAAAAATTTCTTCAGCCACTTATGCACGCTTCTTTCAGACTACGTTACTTATTAGACAATGATTGAAAATACGACTAACGAAATATCAACAAAAACGTGCACAACGATAATGGCGACGATTCTTTTTTGCGTGAAATTATTCAGAAATTACTTCATCTAGATTTCTTTTAACGATGACATCATCTAGATATCGTTGTTTTATTACTGTTCAACGCGCAGTGATTACAATGTCTGCTTGTTGATGTTTGTGGGTATATCCGTTATAACTGGTAGTATTACACGGGCACGCTCGCGCGCGCACGCACATTTTACTTCATCATTATAATAATCACAGCTTTCCATTTTCATTTTCTATTTTTCTAACACGTTTTCTTTGAAGGATGATTTTCTTGACAACAGTATTCTTCACAGAACGGAACGGTCAAGACCATAGTTCGTTCGCTCGCCTTCGTCCTGGTTATGGAACCTTTAATAATACTCAGTACACCCCGCGTTTATTGCATCTCCGTGTGCATATTCTTTGCCGCGATTCTGTTTCTTAATGTCTCGTCTTTTATTTGTTCTGAAATTTACTCGTTACATTTTATTTTGTCTATTTTACTTTCGTCAGTTTCATCCTGGCCCACGTTTCGAATATTTCAAGTAAACGACACCTGTAGGCTACTTCTCAGTAGTAAGTAATGTTTGTAAAAATGTTAAATTTTATGCGACGTTCAAGAATGCCTCACGATAAATAAACGGCTGAAGGTGATTTGCTACTAGGTCGTTTTAGTATCTAGAAAATATCCGTATTGCCGCCCCGTCAAGCAGTAAGGAAAAGGATCAGATCGTGAAGGATGAAATGGAGTAGACTACCACACAACCGCGCGGGGAGGTAAATGACCTTGACAACTGGTATGTGTTGAGCATTAATAAAGTAAACCCTTCTCGTATGAGCTGTTTCATTTTCTTTCCCAGTGTAGAGTTTCTGAGGGTACATGTTTGATAAGTAATGATGGAAATTTGCTATAATTTCGTAAAAGGAATATTGGTGTACTAAAAATTCCATCACTTGTGGTCACATCTGCAAAAGAAACGTTCAATGTAACAAACAAATTAAAGACTACATTTTGACAATGTGTTTTAGTTTTTGTTAGGTTGGATTGAAAGTTTTTAAAAACTTGAATAATTTGTAAAAGTAATTAATCAACTTTACTGACTTTTGGATATGGAAAATAATACTTTGTGTGTGTGTGTGTGTGTGTGTGCACAGAAATTAACTGTAATGCAATATTTATAAAATTATATGGTAAGAATCCTGAATTTCTCATTAGCCGTGAGGAAAACAAGGGGATCCAGCCTTGAAGTCAGCCTCCTACCCCCCCCCCCCAGCAACAGATCCTGGTTACGCCACTGTGTTTAATATCCATTACTATTTTTTCACGAATATTACTTACTATGACTTGTATTTAAGTTATTAAAAAATAGTTTCATTAATGTTCATACTTTGATTAAACACCCTTACAATCTTAAATGAAAACTTACTACACAAACAGCAATGACTGATTTTTGAAGTTTCTCGCATGGAATATGATGGCACAATCAGATTTTGATGCTTACTTTGTGAAAATGTATGTGATGCATTCAACCGAAAGGTAAGGTTTAGCAGGGTAGAGTTATTTTAATATCTAAAACTAAATCAGGTGACAATTCTTTTGGACGGTACGTAACGGTAGTAGAACGCAAACAACACATAAGGTCTTCTTATCTTCTTACGCGGTCGTGGTGTGGCAATTTACTTGCGACTAACTTGCTTGGCCAGTGTGGCAATCGCCAGCACTTCCAGATTATTGAAACGGTGTGATACAATTTACCTCCACACAAATAAAACAGTACTTGTGAGAAAATAACCGAACGCGATAAACAAAGAATATGCATGATTATTCGCTAATGAATTTTAAAAGCTCTTTAGTTATATTCTAGGTCTACTCCCGCTGCAACTATTTCATCATAAGAACTAAGACCATTCCAAAGACTTCATTCGCGAAGTCTACTGGAGAAAGCCTTGAATGCGTCTACGGTATCCTGTTTCGATCGTCATGGTCCTCGTTACTGATTCACAAAAGTTAACACGCCTGTTCCCGGTTTTAATTCACTTCTTTCTTGTTATCGAGTTAAACTATAAAATGCAAACGGTATTGCTGTTTTTGGTGACGGTCTTCCGTTCGAGTCCACGAGGTATTTCTTAATTTTTGTTTAAGCTGTAGCAAAATATCTAAACGAAACAAACGAAATAAAAGAAATATGCTAAAAATAAACGAAGACAAGACAAAATAAACGATTGTATCTGGATCACAGACTCGTAGGAGTACATCAGCTTTGGGAACTACTGATTTGAGACAGTGTAAGCATTTACTTACCTACGTTCACTTGTGACCAATGAAAATGTTATGGAGGAGGAAATCCTAACAAGACTCGTTCTTGCTACCAGGGTTACTTCAGCTTGCAAAGGAAAATTTTAGTCCAATTGCTGTCAAAGGCAACAAAGAGCCTTCTATACAAGACACTGATTGTTCCAGTGCTACTGTATGTATCGGAGGAGAGGAAAATACTGAGACAAATATAGTGAAGGAGGGAGGTATCTGGAGGAAAAGAACTAATAAAGAGTTGTATAACCTGCTACAGGACGTGACTATAATCAAAAAGATAAAGATAGGGCTGCCTAGATGGGCAAGTCATGTTGTCAGGACGGATCCCCAGGACCCTGTAAAGCGCCTCTTCCTGTACGACCCAGACGGCAAAAGGACAGTGGGAAGACCAAAGCTGTGGTGGCGAGATGGAGTGCAGCAGGATGTAGAAAGGGCAGGAGTCCGGAGAGAGAGACAGTTGGTGAGGTCTCAGGCCAAGACCCGCCCAGGGTTGTAACGCCCTTATGATGATCGACTTAACACGACGTCAGATTATGTCTTCTTATTTCAAACGCCTTCTGTATTTCCCCTTACTCCGTGTGTGCGTGGATTCAGTTGTTTCAAGAGCTCGTCATTCGTTATAATTTCGATCAAATTAACTCTAACGATACGGTTACTGCGTTCTTTTCAACAGCTAAACAATAACAGGGGTTATCTATTTCTGGAACGGCAACGAAGACAGTACGTGTCGGGTGTGTCACAGAGTTACGTGTGAATCAACTTTGTCCAATCCAGCGTAAACAGCGCTCACGTATATGTCGTAAACGAGGCTGAGACTTGCTCTAGCGAAAATATATAAATAGGACTCATTGCTCCGCGCGATATTGTCGTGCATTTCCAGGCCCTCAAACTGACGATTACCTTCATAAGCTGATCACGACATTCTCGTGGCACCTTTCCTGGCAATCGTTCGATTCGGTACAATGACCGCGAACCGGTCAGAGTGCTCGAGACCTCACGGCACGTCTCCTGTATAGTTTTCCTCGCCGCCAGACTATAAATAAGGGGTTAGGACCGTCCGCTTGGGGAGACAACATCCTCGTGCAGGACTTGTGCATGCCTTTGAATAACATGCGGATTTAAAAAATCGTTTAAACATGATAGTATCATACAAGTATGTTTATGTTTTTTTTAGAATAAATGCTTGTAATTAAAACGCTGCAATCAATTTTTTTAATTTTTTAATTATAAAACTGGTTAAAACTAGAAGAAACTGTGTAAGAAAATGTAATTCCTCGTACAACCCCAACGCAGACGAAAAACTTTGATGGAATATATGTCTTCTTCTTCTTTCCTTTCTCATTTTGCAATATTAAGTTATGACCTTGAAAATGTTTAATCTGCAAAGAATATCTAGTGATGTTTTTGTAATAAATGAACGTAAAACGTGAACGTGAAACAGGACTTCGAACAGGCAATTGCAGTGGCAGAGCTCACGATTTTTTAAAATGTTTATCGCGTTTATTAAACTTATACGCAAGTTATTTTATAATTTTGTAAGTTAAATTGAGATACGTTCTGGGTCACCTCAGATAAAATGTAACGCAACCGACATTAAGCTGGGCACTCCCACAGTCTTATCATATGATAAGGATAAACGTTTCACACACACGGAAGCTTCAGCAGTGACAAGGTGACGCGGCAACATCGATAAATCGAAGTCGTCGCGAATAAATCAGTTTCATTTTATCGCGCGTACTTTTTCATCGCGCTACAACCCTTTTCGCGGGCAGTAAAACCGACACGCTTTTATAAATCCCCTGACGATGAAAGGAACGCCGCTGGTGAAATGCGCGCGCACGGTCCGCGGAATAAAAAATATATATTGCGACTGGAAATGATTTATTTAGTATGACGTACGCCAGTGCGTGTGCACGCGGGAATGTGTTTACATATGTGCCTACCGTTATTTATATTCACATCGCTAACAGTAAATTGATATCTAGGCGCGTACGAAATCCGAAAAATCCTGTTTCTGGTAAAATCGTCGTGTTTTATTAACTGTGTAGTACTTTCCTGGCGTCTGATTAATCGATTTCGAGTATCGTTTAATAGAGAAGTTGGTTCTGGTCGCGGGTTCGTACTAACGCACAAACAACGTAATCATAGTTTGTGTGCAACAAACATACGAAAAAACATAATTTTTGTTTAAAATTTCAGCAGCAGGATCTATGCAAGCGGCTGGTGGTGGGTCTGGTCTGGTCTGGTCTGGGATGACCCGTTTCAACTAACAATGGTTTATTGTCAAAACGGATAAGGAAGTTTGCGCCAGGCATTCAAACGCAATAATAAGACCAAGATTCTCCCTCTACCCCCCCACCGAACAGATGCCCTCAACGCTTTCATTGTTACGCCGTTACAAAAGGCATTCAGGCGGCTACAGTATTCTCGTTTGTGTTGCTTCACTGACTAAACTACTGCTCAGGCTCCAGACTTTTTTTTTTTAGAAATCCCTGCGACTGTGGGTCAGAGAGCGTTATGAATACAAGTCAATTACTGTCGTTCAGTAGTCATATGTTACCCGAGTCTAGCGTCAGTGTTACCAACCAATACTGTGTAACGCGTTTCTTGTTTGATGTAAGCGCTGATAATTCGGATATCAAAGTTTGATAAACATTCGGTTTTGTAATTATCCAATTATTATTCCTGTCTAAATTAATACTGAAGGTCCCTACAGTTTTAATATAATAACTATAAAAAATCTTCGGGGAGGTGATTACAACCAGGGTTAATAAGTCACGGTTCCGACGGTTTTTTTTTAATAGGCTATCAAAAAGATCAATAGAATCAATTTGTATTTTAGTAAATGTTCAAAACTGGTTGTTAGCAGATAACACTGAATACTTGATTAAACTGTAAGTGTAGTATTTATCTGAGATGAATCGGAGCTCATTTGTTCAGTAATAAGGATTTTGAAGGAATGTTGGGGTTTTAATTTTCTATTAATTATTTTTTACAGTGTTTTTAGTTGTATTATCTGCTCAACTGGAAACAGGGGCAAACCTAGGATTTCATTTCGGGGAGGGGGGATTTTTTTTTTACCACATATCGTTTTCTTAAGAGTAGTTTTTTTCTCATATTATAATGAAAATCGTACCAACAAATTTAAACTAATGGCTGTAATTCACTAATTTCATAAAAATCAATTAATAACATACAGTTTGACTTGGAAGCCTAAATACCTATCTGTGGAATACAAATACTTTTAAGAGAACGTTAAAATTAAGAAAGTACGTTTTGTATGTGTATGTCTGTGTCTGTGTTGTAGGGTTAACACATGCAAGAACACGAAAAATTTGTAATGGACTTATGTTTAATTTTACAATATTTTGTCTCTTAGAGCTAGGTAGAGTCTACTACAACCCATGTCCATTATGAAAAATAATGTTAAGAAATTAAAACTCATTCACATTAGATATGTGTTTTGTGATTGAAGTTATCAACATGTAACATTAAGTTAAAACATAAAAAGATATGTCACTATTTATCGTAACCAGAGGAAAAACGTACCGTATCCTACTCTCTTTCAAGCCGACTTCTTTTCATTTTTCACCACATCTTTCAACATCTGTTATATTTATTATTGAGTATAAGACCTATTATTGCAGATTAGTTAAACTTGTCATTGACCTACATAGTAATTTTTTAAAATTGACAAAACTGGGAAGTCAATTAATTACATTTCAAGAAACATAACCAGTTTAAAATTTTTGGCTCCATTAAAAAAAATTTTTTTCGGATTTCGGGGGATATATCTCCCATATCCTCCCTAGGTTCGCCCCTGATTGGAAAGTTAGTAGTAAGGGTTGCTACACTCTGATATATGTATGAAAGCAGACAGTTTCGTCCGGTTGACGAGAATTTTCTCTCGTTTACTTAGTCAGTTAGGGCAAGTAGGCCTATTGTGGCAAAGGACATGTAGCTACTGCGTCTAAAGTAGTCGTTCTGATTTTGTTTAATGTATACTTTATTGTTGTTCTGTCTAGGGGGCTACGCTTATTATGTGCAATTAAAGCATTCACTATGTACCTATTTAGGTAGCTCGTTTAATTTCGAATTGATGACAGTACTTACAATATATAATTTATTCACGGGAGATAAATATCTGTTTATGCATCTATCTATGTATCCATATACTTATCTACCTGCCCTATAACAGAGGCAGCATTTACTGCAATAAATGCCACATTAAATACAATTTTATAGGCAGACGTTTGACGACAATCGGAAAGTGGAGAAGGTGCTTCTACAAATTTCCAATTAAGTAACAGAAATAAATTCAGGAACTCAATCCCCAAAATAAAAATTACGATTTCTCCGAGCGGAACTATCGCCTTAGAAGACGGAACGTTGGAAAAGCAACAAATGTTTAATACTTGCGTCGCAATATCCCCGTCAGTTCTAGCAAAGGCCTAGATTAAAAAAAAAAATGGAATCTTTAATAATATCTGTGACACCATCAGACGGTGTTTAACTTTTTTTACATATTTGCAATCTATCCTATTGGATGTTGAGCAACGACTCTTTAAGATCATGACATTCAGAGCGTTCGTAGTGAGCGTACCGTCACGGAGTCGAGTCTGTGACTAACGTTCATCACGCGGTAAACATACGGTTTTCCCTTACCGACTTCGTGATATTTTTTTTTGTTTTTTTGTTTTTTGAAAATGAAGGATCCCTCACCGTCCCCAAGCCGAGTTCGGGACCCGCCATTGCTAGCCATCAGCTAAATCTCCGGGGTCTAGTCTAATGCACAACTAGTCTCATTCATCTCTTTAGAATGCATTCAATAAACACGCACGCACATACTGACTCACTACGTAGACGCGCATGGTCTGAAAACTCCGGCAAATTAGAAACAAATTTCAAACAATTCGAAGATAAGGAAAAACACGGAGCATTCTGTACTACGTATAAACAAATATGTACTGAACATCGTAAGAATCCTTAAAAAGCCGAGAAACGCTTGTACGTGTTCCAGTGCGATAGCTGCTACGCGAAAGTTCGCTTAAACCACGTCGACTCGGATTTTCTGCGTCGCTTAGTACGAACACCGGAAACCCAGGATATCTGACTGACGTAAAGCTTTACGCTACTCAACGTTGCCACGAAACACACCTTTTGGAAATGTACAACAGTCTTAGAAAGTCAAATTTAAAGTTAATATTTTCTGCCTAATTTTTCTCACGTGATGTAGGCCTACATATACACTCTCAGGGTGATGGAACAGTGCAGGTTAGTGACGCCTGTGTGAACAGAGTAATGCTGTCACTAAAAACGTGGAGAAATACTGATCTTTTGCACCTATTAAAACGAACAGCCCTCATAAAATCGAACTTGTTTCAATTTCAATGGTGACGCTTCCGAAATGAGTACTGCCTCAACGGCCAGACTGCTTTGAAGAAATCTGTAGTAATCGCGATAGTATCTTTCTGCTGCTAAACCATCCCTGAATTACTGGCATTAGATGTACTACGAGTTTGCAACGAGTCAGAAACTGGTTGGCCGACACAAACTCTTGGGTTAAGACACACTGTAAGCTGTTAAAAATATTCCTTAAACGTAATAGCTTCTTTTTTTTTGCAGCAAAATAGTAAGCTACAAAGAACCAATAACGTACCAACTAACGTGGTTCACGTCCAACGAACAGGAGACACTGCAACATTTGAGAAAAAATTAAGAAGAAGAAACGGTGATTCGAGGAGGTTCGGTGAAAAACACTGACGATTAAGGACTACAGAAATAAAATACCAAATGAAGGTATTATTTTGGTATCACAAAACATAAACTGTGAGGTTTATTAAGGCGCGAAGGACATGGTGGTTTGGGCGTGTGTACAGGAAACGAGCAGAAGGAAAATGAGTGCGGAGGATGTGCAGACCGAGGATCTCGGAACTACAAAGTTACGATGGACACAAGTAGGATGACAGTGAAGAGCTGGAGAGAGAAAAGTTAATACTGGAAGATATGGACGGAAATTACACAGAAATCAAAAGAAAGCACTCCAGCCTGTAGTACATAAATGAAGACTGAAGACAGAAGGCTTATCTGCTGCGGAAAAACGGTATCTGAAGAGAGGCCACAATTTCTTTCATGGAATGCAAAACATAAAACCAAATAGCTTCTTCTGCTCCTTCTTCTTCGGACAAATTATTAATATTATTATTATTGTTACTACTACTACTACTACTACTATTACTACTACTACTACTACTACCACTACTACTACTACTACTGTTTTGTTGTATTATATAATAAAAATCATCATCATCATCATTCATTTCAACCATTACTACTGATTACTCTACGTTAGAGAGCCTAACGTATGACAAATTCTTCTAATCAGTGTATACGTGTATGCTCCATTTAGGCACACTTCCAGGATAATTGATTTTGGAACTGCAGTTGTTATACTTTTGCCATTTAATCGAAGCTTAGGTAGGTTAGTTACCAGGTTTTTCTCGTTTGCAAGGCCCATCGCTGTAATTATTAGTTGTTATCAGACTGTAATTTGTGAATCTGCTTCCATTCATCAGTAACAGGATATAAAGAAGATTAATAAAATTTAGGTTGTTGAAACAACGCTACTGATTCCACTGACATTACTATTATTATTAATACCTGAGACTAGGTCAATTAACTGGACACAATTGAAAACATTTGCGTATTTATTCGGCTCGCGAACGCTACCATGAGGATTACTGTTATCATTACTAGGAATACACAAAAACAATTAACACAAGTTATATTTAGTATCAGTTAATCAATAATTTAACAAACGAACACGTTTTCGAAAGTACTTACTATCGTAACCTCGATAGCAATTCGATCTTCAAACCTAATTTGCTCGGTATGTTAACAGTATTGAACCAGACGTTAATCATCATATAATTCTAATAAAAGCGACGTTTCGATGACAATAAATCTGTAACCGTCTTCAGGTGTTATGAAAATTAACCTAACCTTTGTTAATACTAAAAACACGTACAGTGTTCGCAAGTACAGGAGCAAATCGTCATTGAAAACTGAGGAAAAAATATTAAAATAATATAATAAAGACAAAAATAAATAAAATAAATAAAAATATTCCCGCTTACCAATGACAAATGCAGAGCAAACTCGCCAACTGCCAATCGTTACAGTTAACGGAAATATGATGTCCTGTCTATTTTCATAAATATTTTGTTTTTGACAAAACATCATTTTATGTTTAATTTTTTGTTTGACCATCCTCCTTTGTATTTGCGGATATCACTGGTACATCAGATTTTTGTTAAATATAATAATTTACCAATCTGCTCTGCAGATTGTCAAGAATACGTGTATTTCTGTATTTGTATTTTTTTTAAATTATTTTAATGAATATTTCCCCTCGTGTGCTCATTAACGATTTGTTTCTTCTGTATTTTGCAAACAAATCGTTTTACAGAAGATTTGTATTCAAGGTTATATTTAGGGTTTTAACGAAGGTTAGGTTAATTTGCATAACACCTGAAAACGATAGCTTTATAGTGATCGAAACGTTGTGTTGATTAGTTATATACGGTGGTTAACGTCCGATTCGGTACTGTTCAATAGGAATACTAAAACGCGACACACAGAGGCCCAAAAGTAATCCGAAAATCTGGGTTTCCTTTCATTATCTACACTAGCGACGGTGGTTGCCCCACTTCGAGGCAAGTCATACGGGAACAACAACAACGTTAACAAGTGTCTGTAATGGCAAATACACGCTGCCAACTGTTGTCTCTGCAAAATAAAAAAACTCTCCATTACTGCTGGTTGACATTTGACTAAGACTGACGTCACGGTTAGAATCACCAAGAGCTGATAACCACGAATCAATTTATCAGTCGTTTCCAGAAGTGAATTGACGCTTGGACGTGGTCAACAGAGCGTAAGATCCGACTGTATATATAAAACCAAAATCGACGTTTCGTTTCGCAAAATATACGAATTCATAATGAAAAGTCAGAGAACGAAAATATTAATTTGTCGCGTTTGGATGAAGTCTGTTGAACTTGCGACCAGAATCAGCGACTGTGTAGCAACAGGTCTCAAAGCCAATGTTGTTACTCAACGAAAAGTCGCTTCGTGTACGGTTTCAACAAAGGTTAGGTTAATTTTCATAACACCTGAAGACGATCATAGGTTTTGAAGTGACCGAAAGGTTGTGTTATTATAGTTATACAGTGGATAACGTCCGACTCGGTACTCTTCAATAGGAATGCTAATACGCGAAATTACTAATACAGAGACCCAAAGTAATCCGGGATTTTACATTCTCCCGGTGTTCCGATCATCGCCAAGCACTGCCCTTCCACGTGTAGGGTCCGTGATCGAAAGGCCTCTCGACTAGCAGTTGGCCAACAATACTGAAAACGCGTTGACGGTGATAAGCAGCACGCTCACTCTCCGTGCGCGGGAATCATGAAAGCTCAAATTAACCAAAAATATGCCTAACGTTTGCCGACAAAGTATCTCTTTCTTTTATTTCTAAGAAAAAAAAGATTGAAGAAATTGTTTTCTTAAGACTCCATTAATCTGTGTTTCTGGGCACTATGGTATGGTCGATATTGATTAGATTTTACCTAATCAGACGGGCTTAAAAGTGAGACCAGTCTTTCACCAACCAATCGCAGTCGCGGTACCGATGCAAAGTTGACGTCGAGAAAGTCTCGTCGACTAACGATCTAAAATATTGCCTGTCACGACGGTGGTTGATACTCTGTATCCAATTGACAATTTTAAAATGTTAAAACCGATCAGTAACAGATCTGTGCGGTGTGTGCGTAGTAGTAGTAGTAGTAGTAGTAGTAGCAGTAGTAATACTCGAAAGTTGTAAGGGGACAAAGTGCAATAGCACACCATAACTTCTCTTCACGTCACAAAGAACTAGTCATCTGTTTTCACATGTATTAACGTGTTTGCGCAGACGCAAGGGAACGGTCCGACCGACAACAAAAAATTACTTAATAATATTTTTAATTGAAGTCAATCTGTTAACCTTCTTGATTTTCGAGGGAAATAACTTTGACACTGTCTGACTGACACCCGTTCTGAGCGACAAACTACACAGTCGCTTTTCAAAGCTTTCGATAATAAATCTGTGAACTTAACAACCTGAAATGGCAAACACCAATAACAAAACTATTTAGTTTAGTTTATATATTATTATATAACTAATATAAACTTTAGTTGTTTTTATAATTATTTATTATAGTATAATATATAAATAAAATATCACAATGCAGACATGAAGTATGCTATCATTTTGTATATTTAACTATATGTACACTTTGCATGTTCTTGTTTTTGGTAGGCACGAAATAAAGTTTCCACCAAATTTAAAACAGGACTTTTGCTGCACAGTTTTATGCCATTTCATAACAGTACAAAGAATTTCCCGATAAACAGAACACCAGTGTTGTGTTCAGCCCTCTGCCATGGGAAACAATACATTTTCTGTTAACGTGCTATTTGGCTTATACACCAGTGCGAAAAAAAAAAAAAAAAAAAAAAAACAAAAAAAACAAAAAAACAAAAAAAAACTGTCTTGTCTCTTAATACGGACAGTTGTTCTTGTAACTAATTCTACTTATAAGTTAAAAGTCTGCTGTTCAATATTACAACTCAGTTTGTGAGTTGTGTCGTTCGAAATTCAACGTTTGAATAAATAAAAGACCAGCACGTTATAGGTCTGCACCCGCGTTGTCAGTCAGTTGCCGTTCATGTGTAATAACTCATATCCTACGGAAGATAAGTCAATGGTTTTTACATCCTAACCTAACCTATCCTACAATTTTATTAGTTGCAGCATTCTAAAATATATTCGTGGCCCGTGAAACCGTTAAGACTTATTTGAAGTTACTTTTTTTTTTAAATTTATTGCAGATTTGTAATCTGTTCGACTAAGCGAACATTGAACAAATTTATTGACAAAACACATACATGATTATGAAGAGTTGACCAATATTTGAAGTCACGCTACTTACTTGTCCATGTTATCCCGGCCATACGCTGCAATACTGGGATCACAGACACAAAACTTGTTTGAAACAAAATAAAGAGCAACGTATAAAGTGCTTTTCACAGATTTTTAAATTTCAAAAATTACACTTTTTGGTCTATAAATTTTTCGCCCCCTCCTCCCGGTTAAGAATTGCTGGACAAGTTACTGGAGTCAACACATGTTTGTTACGTAGCAGCGGATTGACGTGAAGGTGCTCTTTCCCCCGAGACTCTCCTGACTGGAAATGGTGGGCAACACTGGAACAGATGTTGCCGAGGTACATAACGCCTAGACACCACACGCTGCTGACTCGAACTCTTGTAGCAACAAACAGCCCGCCGTTGTTGCTTTAAACTTTCCTATCGCGCACAAGAGTAATTATATATCCTATGACCGCGAGTATAGAGATTTATTTCGTTTTACCTGCTTTAAAACTGTCACAATCCGAACGCCCTAAAATGCGAAGCACTTTTACTGTAAGTCGTACGAAATTGGCTCATTAGCTCAGTTTATGACGAAGTAAACTCATATCATAACAATATGCACGAACTTAAAATTTCTATTTCTAGAGTTTAAAAAATGAAATTTTCTAGAATATTAGAGAATAATTCGCGAAATGCTGTTCGTGGCAGTGAGAAAACGGTTAAAGGCTGGCCAGCGGTTTTCACATTATCAACCCGCCTTAACCAAGTTCTGGATCCGTCACCGGCGTTCGAACAAGTTAGAACAATTTCCGAAACGTAGCTACTTGAACGATGGAAAAGGAGACGACTAATTCTGATGCTGCGAATCGGCTTATGTAAAATTTATCTCGGTAAGAAGAGTATAAGCCTATTATCAACTGACGCTGTCACAATTACCGCACAAAAGGAATAAGTTCGAGGACACGGGTAGTCGTGTTTTGTCGTCGTCGTCTATGTTTTTTGTCCCGCGTTACACAAACTGAGGTTACCGAACGCCCTGACCCTACTGCGACAAGCTACCGTATACATTAACATGTGTACAGCAGGGTCTTCTATAACCGGATAATGTGGGGGGGGGGGGTGACGAGTTCAGGACGTGGGAAAGTGCTGAATACGACGGAAACACTTTTTAAAATTTAAATTAAAACAGTATTTTCGATATTATATAAACATTCTTTTATAATCTATTATATTATTGGTCTACACATTCATGTTGCAATTAAAATATAAATGAATACATTATTTAAAAATTACCTGTTTACATAGGTAATAATAAAAAAATAACTACAGTACTTCTAAATTTTATTCGTGTTTCTTTCAAAATGATTCTGATTTGTTTAATAAAATACGAGGTAGTCGTAAATCTGAAAATTTCAAAATTCAATGAAGATTCAGGGACAGTGATTGATCTATGGTTAAAAAATTACACAAAAATGCTGGCCCTTCATTGTGAATAGAGTTTCGGGTGCAGCTGAGTGTGAACACGCATTTTACTCTTCCGCTCAACGATCGTTTCCGTCTACCGCAGGAGTTGCACGTCTCTTCTTCTTCCGTCTCAATGTGATCTCCTACGAGAAGAAGCTGTGTAATTATCACTTCTAGCGAACAAGAATTACATTTTGTTGACTGTTAAATTTCATGCCAGACATCTCAGCTAACGACTGTTAGTGTCGCATTTTAAGGACCGCGCTTGAAATACAAACGCGGTCAAAGCGGTCGTACGTTACTAAACTCAAACAGAAAAAGAAGTCAAAAGAAATCGTACTCATGTGAAGAACCGCCTTCGGCCGGATTTCACTACGTACTTCGCCACAGAGATAAGGAAGAACGAAAGCACTCATAGAATTATGGAAGACTGAGCTCAGTAGGACTACAGCTGCGATCCACATGGCAAATTGTTAAAACTTCTACACAGGCTTCGCATCGGTTGTCTTTAAGCACGATGAACTGCGGGGTAAGTTAAATCTCACGTCAAGAAAGAATTCAAGGTCTAAGGAAGCCCCGGAAATCACGTGGGACCCTCAGAAAACGGGAAGGCGGCCGGCTACACAGCTGTGAAAACATAATGCCAAATCTGCGACCGACTTCGTATTCACAAAAAAAAAACTTTCTTCACACAATGACGTAAAGTAATGGAGCTTGTTCACCTCAACACCAGATTACCAGCAGGCTCAACTGTAAACTCGTCAAGATTCGTGGTTTCCATTTATTAAGGGCGACTCTGTTACCTGAGGTTACCGTAAGTCTTATGACTGTTTCGCACACTCTACGACGACCATTCTCAATTATTATAAGGCCCAATTGCCCTTATAATAAGGCTCATTTCTAAGGCCCTACTGAAGATGCTCCATCGTAGGATAGGCGAAACGTTTTGTGTTAACAGAGCTAAAAAAAACAGGGTTGCTGTTGTTAATCAAGACCCGTTTAAGACGTGGATATAAACAATAATAACAACAATAACAAACAGTCCCGTTTTATGTAGTATGTGTGCGTGTGTTCTGTTAAATTTTAAATCTCACGTTTCTTGCAGTCAAGTCAATATCACAGTTGTCATCCAAATAGTTAGTGCCCCCCTGCAGCCATAAAAGCATTTCGTCGCACCCACGTTTCGCGGACACCAGTTTAACATAAAAAACGAATAATTGATTATTATTTCGCTTTTTTTAATACGATGAAACACAAATCGATTATTCGTCGACACATTCAGTCTCTGACGATTCACATATAATTATGCGAAACTTGCTCTACACGAATTAATTTTAAATTGACAGAAGAAAGTAGCCTAATTATATTTGTGATAGCACGCCCGCGCGCGCGCGCGCGCGTACACACACCCACGAGCGCGTTGTGCTACAAGTTTAATGTTGTCAATATTTCTATTAATTACTACTTTCTCCCTACAGTTACGCAGAATAGAGTACCGTACCTAATTTTAGGCCTAAACTGTACAACTTATTAATTAGAATCACAAATAATAATAATTAAAATTAAAAATAACGCAAAATAAAGTAGCAGAAAAATATACTGTTAGTTGTGAAAATACCGTCTTGTGTTGTTTTTACAGGAGGTGCAAAGGAAACAAGTATATGGATCTGGCTGTAGAAATTCTAACGCTTGGAAATCGAGTGATATACCAGCAGCTACCTCGGTCTAAAACGATACTAGTTTAAAGCCTTTTTATGAAATGACGTGTTTTTGATACTATGTAACTGTCCCAGACTGTCTTAAGCACCGACCCCAGACTGACCTGTTAGTAAAATGGCATTCACATATTCAATCCACGTGGACGCGGCGTTGGTAGTCATCAGGTCATCCACATTGACTTCAATGAAGCCGCCCGTCATATGCTGTTGGTGTGGGCACCAGAAAGTCAACAACGCGATTACATTTGATAGCAGCGGTTAACTATTAAAATGAGATTGCATTCACGACTCTTCCTCCACATCATAATTTTACGTTTTGTCACGTTCTTCATCAAATCAATTCTACCGGTTGAATTTCCTAGAAAATTCCTACGTGTAAAATACTACGATCTGAACCCAGCTAGACAGGATATCGTAAATGCATCGTGCCGCATAGGAGAGCTCGAAAAAGTTTGTGCAAGAGCTCGCCAACCCGGATCCTGAAACGAGGCGCCTAGAAGGCAGAAACTGATACATTGAGTAGCTTATACAATTATTTATCTATCGTTCTGACGTACGCTAAGGCTTTAAGGGGTGCGTTTTCTAGATCAACCTCCACATGTCTTTTTCGTCACGATAACGCTTTCTTATTGTACTCTTGCTAGGTACAGATTATAGAAAAAAAGAACTGGAAAAACAGACCTTAATTCTCACAGATTTAATTTCATATGTTAAACAAATTTCGGCTGGAACATAAATGCTAGCCGCTTCACGCAGATAAATCTAAATCACGAACATTGACTTACCATTCGAGTGGCAGGAAGCCGGGTAGACATGGGCTTCTAATAATTTTTATAATAAGTAAGAGAAGCGAGTTACCCTACATTCTGCTGACTTACTCGTCAACTAGATTCTGCAAGAGTCATTTCGCACAACTAAGTTAGTACGGTAGGTCAAGTAATTGTCGTTTGCCTGGATCTCTACTAATGGACCGGTAGTTCAAAGTAATACTATTAAAGGAGAAAGGCCCGGTATTCACAGCCCTAACGAACATATAAATCTGTTTTTTTTTTTTCAGCGACTGTATTAAGTGCATAAGCTGAAAAGTGTTTTAAACAACTGAAAAATGTTTAGAGTGTATCGAGAAACGTAATGAAACAAGACCTTTTCATCGGTTTCAAGTATTGTGGTAAGTATTGAGGCCGACATGTTAAGGTGACTTCTGTGACATAACTGATAAATTTTTAAGGAAAAAATCTAGAGGGAATATCACTAAAATGTGTTTCTTAACTGCCCTATTGTATCTGAATGATTCAGTATACTAACTGGATATTAAATATTTTTGAAACACCAACTCCCTTGTCTTAGAATCTTAATGCGTTAAGTTCCATCTGTATAGTACGCGTTGTCTACAGCCTATATTGAGAGCAAACAACTACAGATTACAGAATCACTTACCATATAAAATTTTAAGAAAATATTGTAAAGCAAAAACAATTTTTATTTTTAAACAAACGGTGACTGAATCTGCTGCAGTAGAACACACATAACATGCCATTATTATAATAACGAAGGTAAAATGAAAAATTTAAGCGGTTTATTCGCTTATATTGGCGGTAAAAAACGTGAGAGACTTAAGATTTCAATGATAAAAAATTGGGGACGAGGGCCTCACTTCAAAGAAACAGCCGAGGACATCAAAGGTCGCCGTGTTATGGGCGTTTTATGCCGTTCGTTCATCCGATTGGTAACGGGACACTGTAAGACAACTCAATCCGCATACAGCCGTCATTCGCTTAGGACTCTATCTGCGAAGCGATGCACCAGTGTCATATTATTTGTATATTTACGATTTAGAAATCTACAAAAGCATTTCCTGAAGGTTCCACACAACGCGAAGTAACGTGACAGGGAGATTTTGTGACGGAACGTCAGCTTGAAAGCACAACGAAAGGATAAAACAGAAAATTATAGCCTAATCGTTATAAACACTGTTCGACAAGTGGGATTTGGAAACAAGACGTAACGGTCGATTAGACCTGTTACAAACACGCGCCGAGACGCTGGTACGTAAACACTCAGGTTGCGCAGTTTATTACGGGATTATTTTTAGACGCGTTAACGCTGCGTGGAAGCGCTATGCAATGTGCCGAACCACGTGCTTCGTAATACACACAAAATGGCTGGCCGTTCATTACACCCTCCAAAAACCGCTTCCATATTTTTTTATAAACGGTTTCCGGTCGCCATCACCAAATTCGCCGCCCACGGATTCACGAATCTCAGTCGGAGTAAACAGACTGTAATATTAATTAAAAAAAAAAAACTTAGCAATAATAGGCCAGAACGAGAAATGATCGAATCAGACCCTCTAATCTGACCCTTGGTTTTATCTGTTCACACGGCCATTCATCTCAAAATCTTTCGGTCGGACACCATTCGACACCCTACGTCTGCGCGAATCATAGTGTACAGCAACGGAAAATACGAAAAGTGGTCCTGCAGGCGTACGTTAAGTACGTATTCACAAATAGTAGGGAAAGGTATATCCTGATAAAACGAGGGAACAGAGATGGGGCGCTCGAGATATTTTACACGGTAAATGTCTGCTTAAAATGCACAGTAACGGGGAAAACCGAGCCAGACTGATTAAGAAAAACAGTGCTTATATACCAGAAATTATAAAGGAAGTAACATGCACATGTATGTCCATAATCAGAGCCAAATAGTGATCCTTAAAGTCTAATAAAACCAACCAAGAGATTCACAACGAGTGGGCAGACAGGAAGCGAGAGAGAGGGGGGATTTTTATCTATTTATTACTTAAGTTGTTGCAAGAATCTATTTTCACGTTTGGGTGGAACGTTATTTGGAACTTACAAATACCCCTTTAGAACTAAGGTTACCGCGGGTCACCATTAAAAGCGAGGGTAGTCGTTTATCTGTAACTGCTGTACCGAGTTTTCCTAAGAACGCCAAAGTGGAACGAGTTTATTTCACAGTAGGCTACAGTAAAAAATAATGCAAAAAATAAATAAAATAAAAAGCAGTATAATTTCACAAAATGACAAAAAAATAATTCGAGTTTCTGCTGGTGCTAACGGATACAGGATATGTGATCACAAGACTTTGACAACTGAACGCCTGTAAGAAATGAGAATCTACCTCTAAAACGATGGATAGTTATTAAATTTATGGATGGTATTCGACACAAAAATGACACACGGTTGCTGAATATTGTTTATGTAAATTGATGTACATAGCCTACATACAGAGATTATGACAAAATAGTTGTAACGTATCTGCAAACCAGTTTTCATCTCACCGTCGGTAGGTTGACTGCCCGAATTCCAAGTTAACCAAGAATAAAACATAAGTAAGCCAGTCAACCACCCAATTTGGCAACGTAGAGCTCTGAAACGCGACCACAACTTATAAAATCATTAACAAAGACAGGCCATTTTACACATTAATCCAAGAAAAACTTCTACGCTCTTAAATGACATTTAAATACATCAGCGTATCCAAACAAATGTATTGAAGGACAGACGGTTATTTTCTCAACTACACAAATGAAACTAATTCGGCCGGCACCAGCTTCGACTTTACAGTTTCCAAAGTTTCACATCAAACGGCAGAAACAGGTTGACGTCTGTTTTTGAAATTTTTCAGTTTCTCTCGATGCCGTCGAGTTTCCTTTTTTTATTTATTTGAAGACTGTTATTTAATATATATAATATTTTTTAAATTGCCCATCCGAAACGTGTTTAACCGAGTATACGGTGACGGCTTGTTCGTCACTAAGAAACGGGAAATGTTTACTAACACAAGAGAAATGGAGTGGAGAAATGTACGAATGATCTCTGCGTGCTCAACAACAGTTCCACTGGGCGGGGTCTAGAGTGGCTAAAACCCCCTTGAGAAGCTACACCACAATACTAAGTTTTCGGACATTAAAAAATATATATTAAAAAATTAAAATTTCAAAAACTTTTACTAGTTTCAATATAACAAAAGTAAGTAGGAATAAAACGATATGGCAGCCAGGAACGTATGGCTCTTCCTACCGACCGATTCCGTGATCATTATCACGTTCTGCGCCCGTTGGTGGGGCCTTGCGTGTCGCAGTAAACAAATGTCTGAGGAAACAACTGGGTTTCCTACAATGTACGTAGAGTTTAACCCCAACCGACTGATGAAAGATGCTGTTAAAGAGTGGCGTTGAAGTCGCACTACCTCGCGAGGGCAACGTTCAATTTCGCTGACGAGAAGCTGGACCGGAAAGCGATAACACTGGGCGACGACCGCTCCCGTATCGCGGGAGTGTCAGTAACGGCGACAGATTCCACGGAACTGACGCCCTCTTCAAGGAAAACCCGTAGTTCCAAAACACTGTGCAACAGTTTTAAACTGACAAATTTTCGAAGTGTTAAAGAATGGTATACGTAAAAAATGGAAACACGCGAGGTTCATTAAACAAAGTTGTTAAGTAGAAAGCAATTAAACAGCGGTTTTTTAAATAAAATACAAAAATCCGCGTACGGGTTTTCCGTTCAGTTGCTATCCTGAATACGATTCGGTGCGGTGCTGGACAGTCCTGTAACACCGACTTGGCGGTCACAGACGTTTCCATCACAGCGACGTGACTGTCCGCCTCGGATAAAGTGACAAATATGCGTCGCGAGTGGACTCATTAGGGGGTGAGGTTATTAATCTGAATTCCTTCCTCGCAGTCCCACGCCATTACGCAACCATATTTATAGTCTTATTTACATTAAATGAATCAAGAGCAGATAAAAATTTTATCAACATTTTTTTCAACTGAGCGTTCATTAAACGGCAGGCCTAAATTTCATTCCACCGGGCGATAACGGCCGTCTATTTTATTACAACATGTATAGTTTTAAACTGGAGCACACAAATGTTCGCCAGTTTTATAATAATAAAAAAAATCAGTTAAAAATTCTATTTACTTTCGTAACAAAAATGTTCAATTTAGTTTTTCCCAAAAGTAGCGATTAAATTTTATTAACAAAAACCGTGTAAGAGCGGTTAAAATTAGTTTTAAATCGCCAATTAAATGTTTCGCATAATTAATTATTATATTATACAACAATGTGTGAATATTACCTTAGATCCGCCTTACGGTGGGTTTAATATTTTAAACACTAAGATTATACAACTGTAAAAAAAAAATGTATAACACACCGAGCGATCCACCCGTAGTCTGGTACTGAACTGAGCGGAATACGCTGTGGTGGATCTAAAAGGCAACGTGGTTGTCCCCACCAGGTCCCCACTACTGACTCAGCCTTGCATTTGTACACCATCTCATTGCGAATGGTTTACTGACTAATTTAGACCGTGGAAATTATTCTATCATCTGTCCTACTAATATTGTCCCTCAGATGTTTGCCTCCCAACATACAATTATTGTTGTTATGCCGAAAGCGGTCCGTATAAATTCTTTGGTTTGACCTTTCTGTAGACGATACACTACGGAGGGTGTGAAAGTGTGGCGGGCGCGCGCGCTCTGCAAAGCTTTTCCAGAATTTGTTGTCATGTACTCGTAACGTGTTTATTGTAATACGTTCCACCGTGATCAGCGGGAAACCGTTCTCTGTGGCTGTTGAGATGGGTATATTGCATTTCTTTCAAAACAAGTAAAATAGGTATCTCATAGTAATACCCATTATATGACAATACCACTGTGGCTCTTCCTTATGATCTTACGAGCACCAAAACCACGTGTAGAGAGGCCCTACGCAATACGCAATCTACTTTTCATTTGACCCTTAAACATTTTTCAGTTACAATACTGTAATAATATTACTTGCTGATGACATTGCCATTAACGCAAGAAGTAAAGGGTCTGTACAGTTAGTAACACATGAATTGGTACAAGGTTCAGAAAACGTGGGACTTGAACTCCAAATCAAACTATATGACCATAAGTAAGCGTTCGAACAATTATTTGTAAATGAATTAATTTTTAATGAAACACAAGAATTTAAATATTTGGAGTCGAAAGTGACTGTACAATATGATATAGAGAAGAATATAAATGCTAGGATTTTGGCAGGTAAAATGCATTTCAACCTATGCTCAGCAGTAAAACTTTTCTTGTGCGACAACGTTTTACCAGTTGTTCGCCTCGTTTGAAAGACACTTCATCCGGCTAAGCAGTGAACAGTAGGCCTATTTAGACGAATTTCGTTTGATTGGCGCAGTCAGTTAAAAAACAGGGAGCAGGACATCGTAACGTTTTCGAAAAAAGTACAGTAATCCATCGTTATCCGCGGATATTATGTTCGTCGAGAGTACCGCGGTTAACGGAACCTTGTATAAAAAGAATTAGCACTTAGAAAGGGATTACCAGAGATCTGCGTACAATATTGCCTATATAGACAATGTTTATAATTTAGTATTATGAAAATTTTACAAATAATATTCCTTAAAAACCGATTTGTTATTTTCTGTAAATACAGTATATAGTATAGGCTACATAGCTGTACTACATACAGTCAGCTCTATATGTGTACTAACTGCAATAATACCTACATTATACAATAAATACAGTAATATAAAAAGTCTTAATGTTTTTAGATTTGCTTAAATTTTTAATTAAATTAATTAATTTTGTTTTGTAAAATAGTTATTGTATGTTGTTTCATATTACCTCGTAATATTCATTGTACTGTTCGGTTAATAATTTCTCTACTTTTCATTTGGCCTGTTAACTAGTTTCAATTACAATACTGTAATAACATTACTTGCTGATGTCATTACCATTAATTCAAGAAGTAAAGATTCTTTACAGTTAGCAACACAAGAATTGGTACAAGGTTCAGAAAACTTAGGACGTGAAATCATTTGTGCCAAATCAAACTACATGAGCACAAGTATGCGTAATTATCCTTTTGAACACAATATTTGTAAATTAATTTTAATTTTAATGAAACACGAGAGTTTCATATGGAGTCGATAGTGACTGTACAAAATGCTAGGACTTTGCCAGGCAATAGAATTTATTATGCACTTCAGCCTCTGCTCAGCAATAAAGGTGTCTCAAGGAAACTGAAAGAAATAATTTATAAAATAATCCTGAAGCCAGTTGGTGTGTATGGCTCTGAGCTATGGGCAATGTCTAGCAATCAAAAAATAAGTAATGGATGGGTACGTAAAATTTTGCGAAGAATCTATGGGACCAGTAAAGAGGAGGGGGAAACTGGAAGATTAGGACCAACCAAGAATTAAGAAATTTTTTATAATGACTCAGACTTGGTGGGAAATGTTAAATTCAAAAGGATTAAATGGCTTTGGCATGTTTAAAGGATGGAAGACGGAAGAACCATGAAAAACGTTTTGCTGAGCAACCTGGTGAAAGACGCCTGAGAGGATAGTTGGATAAGGTAGGGAGCGACCTTAGACAACTGGGAGTTAGAATCTGGAGACAACGGGCACAAGAGAGGAAAGTTGTTGTTGCGGAGGCGGCCGAGGTTATGCAAAGACCATAGCGCCATGGAATGAATGAATGATGACTAACATTACTTTAATATGCTTCTGGTTTTACTAATAGGCCTACTATCATTCATAACATATGTAACTTGGAGGCAGGTGTCATTAAAAAATAAAAAAATAAATAAAAATCTAAGAATTGGTAACCTCGAATTTGCAAAACCGCGCGTAAAATAACGCAGATAACGAGGGATTACATAACCTACGAATACGTGCAGACGGTCGCTAAAGGAAAATCTCGCTCAGTCCAGACAAGCAAACTGCGTATATGTAGTAAACAGGATTGTCGTGGATAAATTGGACTGGATCCTTTTTTTTTAACTCTACCGTTCTGGAACGCATTAAAATAATGTTTTACATTTCATGTCGGTCGAAACAACTTGCGACAATCGACTTTTGTGTGAAAGAGCTAGAAATCTGCCGTCGAACCACAACTCGTTCGAACAAAAATATTATCGTATATATCGCGTTAAAAGCGAGTAAGTTAATTAAAATACAAATAAATAAATTCCATTTCCTACTCTAGTTAAGTAATACGTGATCGCTTTCAGACTTAGAAAAAGACAAAGTAATATTATTGCCTACAGGTCTAACCGAAAAAATTGTCCTATGGTTTTGGGGAAATATGCTACGACGAGAAGATGAGACAGATTGGGATGACTAATGACGTTGGTGATGGAGAGTTTTTTGAGTTGAAAGAACTGTAGAGATTTGAGTATTCGAGTCAGATTGTCGATGATGTGAGATGTTGTAGCTATCCGGAAATGAAGAGATTGGTTTAGGATCGGAAGTGCTGGAGGACTGCATCAAACCAGTCAGGCGATTGATGGAAGAGAGTGAGGGGGGAGAGATAGAATATAAAAAAATTCAGAACTAAAGTGAACGTTGGGGTATTTTTACGTACGCTCGAATATGGCCCACCCGTTGACAGTTAATCAAATATCATAAAGTTGCCATATTTCTGTACCCTGAAATCGGGACATTACCATAGTTCGAAATCACAAAATCTCCCAACACCAGGCAATCGAAGTAAAAAATTAGTAGCCAAGTACATAAAAGGCAATTTATGTGTTCCAGTACTGCGTGTTCCGAATCCTCCTACCACACGTCCCTTTCTCCCCCACGGACAGTCTGGTAGTTTGACCTGAGTTTTGAATTAACATATTTTTTCAAAAAAAAAAGTATGGAAAATTACTTGCACACACTTTTTTATTCATCGCTCGATAAGGTATGCAAAACAATGTCATAAATAAAAATTACGCATATTTATTATTAAAATAAAAAAGACATTGCTCCAAATGTGTTAAAAGTAATGGAAACAGCTTAATGTCCGAACGACTAAATAAATATATCATTGTTATTGGAAGATAATTTACGCACAATTTTTATTATTCAATTTAAGTTTGTCAAACAGTTAAAGTAAATAAATAATTTGATTAAGATTTTAAACCTATTTAAAAAATTTAATGCTTCATTTCATCCTGAAGGTTATTAAACATACGTGAAAAATTATGTTAATTAAAAATAATGGAGTTTTAAATTTTCTGTGTATTATCGCCTTTTCCATAAATATGAGTTATTGTGCAGATTAATGAACTTAGTGATGTTAAAGGATATTACTTTTTGAGAAACACTAATGGATACTGAAAATCAGGATCTCCTCTTGTCCTCTGTCTGCAAAAGTAAGTGTCCTCCGTTTGGCTAAAAAAGACGGTAACCTTACCTTAGGAAATTCTTTTTATTACAGAGTATTTTGAATCATTTTTACTTGTGTAATAAGATTTCAACTTTTTGATTGAGATTGCTGTGTACTGAGAGACGAAATTTATATGTCTGTTACTGCTCGCATCCACTTTACCTACTTGAAGTTTTCATATTTATGGGAACTGAAAATAGCGTTACGTTCGGTTTTTAAAGTTTGGCTTCCACCTAATTAAAAAAAGGGCCGTTCCGAACAAATTGGGGCGTCTGGGAACATTGAAATATCATAATAATGTGTACACTACACCATCAGCTTTCAATGTTACCAGTACTTCTTTTGCCGCGTTTTGCCTTTATAGGACACACCACACACGCGCGCACGCATACAACACACACACACACACACACACACACACACACACACACACACACACACACACACACACACACACACACACACACACACACACACACACACACACACACACACACACATTATACGTATACACATAGACATGAATTGCAGTCCTGCGGGGTTGTCTCCGCTTTTGAATTGATGAGCCCAGCTCTGTCGCAGCATTTCTATATATTCAGGAGACCCCTGAACAGTCAGGATGACAAACTTTTATCAGCAGTATTCACGTGGGATTGTGCGAAATGTCGCATCAGGGATGGGGTCCTAGTCTGGGCCGTTTAGTGACTCAAACGTGGCCAAAAACCGCCAGAAAATTGCAAACCATACGTATGCGAAATCCATTTGTAGGTCGTGTGTGTGTGGGGGGGGGGGCGCACGAGTCATTTATACATGGGAAGGTGGCGATTTGAGAAGAAAAGCTTCTTCTTCTTTCTCTTTCTCATTTATACCATACGGCGTTCATCCCCCGGCCCCGACCTAACCATATTCCTACCTGTCTTGTACTTTTGTACGTCCTACTCCGATGACGTTGTTTGTTGTTCTCTGAATCTACGGTACACCGTGTGTGTGATTGGACCTACCTCGGAACAGCTGTTTTTGGGTTAAGACTGCATATCGCACCGAGTCTGTTTGGCCAAGACGTCACCCATACACCGACCAGGAGACAAGCTCTCTAAGAAAAAGGAAAAGAAAGGAGGGGAACATGACGAGAAGTACTGTCTGGCCGCAATTCGACGAGTGAGCATTGTGTAAGGTGGGAGAAGCATGGCCGGGTACTACGGTAGGATAAGTGGGGGTAAACCAAACGGCTGGTACACATATTTCACAATACCTCGCTTACAAGCGGCCGCATGGTGGGGAAGAGCAGCCTCGATCATCCAGTCGTGGCTAGACAGTAGGCCGAGAGAGGTTGCCGGAAGAAACGCAAGCGCAAGGTCAAGGCTGCTACAAGAACACATATATTCTTTAGTATCCATTGAGAAATACTATTTATTTGAGTTTTACATCGTTTTTAAAGTTTTACTTTGACAATAACGTAACTTATTTTTATTGCTGTTAGATGTGCATTTTTCAGTTTTTATAGCACACTTCCTTCGTCAATAACAGGTGTGTGTGTGTGTGTGTGCGTGTTGGTTTTATTACATTATATACAGTTTCTTCATTCATTGTGATGCGGTACATGTTACTTAGGTTTTTTATGAGTCAATACAGTATTGGTGTGTGCTAAAGTAACAGACACACACGCGCGCTCGCACAACGGTTTTACGAACGTTATGAACAATTCCATTACGAACAATTCAACATTAATTTTGCCGTTGTAAAATACAATCGTATTTCGTTTCCCAGCGTCATGTGTAAGCCTGTCTGAAGTGATCAATGTAAGGTATTTATTTTTTAATAGTTACTTTAGTTCACGCAGTTCGGATGATGCTAATGTATTGCTTTCGAGTTGAAACAAAAAGCCTTCGAAAAATATTAATACAATTTTTTTTTTTTTGCAAAGGCACAAGGGAAAGGGGCTTCGATTGTAACAGGATTAATTGACGTAACAGGAGAAGAAAGATTAATTTAACGTGATGCACCATTATTTTAATGTTTAGACACACCAAGATTTTGCTACGGGCTCGGTAATCAGCCCACTAGACTCCTGAAACCCCGACAAAGGCAATTTATTAACCTAAATCACTTTGAATTCCATAGAATGTTACATAAAGACCCAACACGACTCTATTAATAGACCGCTAGATCGCTAGACCGCAAGACTCTGTAATCAGTCGACTAGACTCCTGAAATTTCCGTAAAAGGAAAGTGCTTTACCCTGTCGCATTGGGTACTGTTCAGTTACCCCAAGACTCTGCTACAAGACCGGTAATCAGTCCATTAGACTCTGAAACTCCCGCCAAAGTAGATCGTTATCCGACAGCCCATTGAATACGGTAGAGTACTAATGTTCAGTCCCACCAGGACTCTACAAGATGGGTAATCAGACTGTTAGACTCCTGAAGCTCTTGTCAGACTAAATTGTTATACCGTACTACAACGGCCTGAGTACTGCAGAATTTTAATGTTCAGTCCCAACAGGACTCTGCTTCAAGACCCCTAATCAGTCCACTATACTCCTGAATCTCACAGACAGACAATTGTAATTCCACATTGAATTTATTCTTATTCCAAGGTATTTGCGCGCGTGGTATTTCAAATTCGGTTGGCAGGTCATCGGTGAACTCGGAACAGATTCTTAGCCCAAGAAAATCGTAAAATGGTATCTTTTTGAAAGTGTTAGTGGTACGAGGTTATCCCTAGGGGTAAGTAGTAAGTTCCCTGACCTGCAGAACTCGCTCACTATTTTTTAACAAATAAATTGATTATTTATCAAAAACAAATTAATACATTTTACCAAAATATATAAAGGCTCACGTCTAATACTTTTCACAAATATAGATAACTGATAATCATATTTGACTTTTTTTGTCAACAAAACCAACAAACGTTTAGGAGACAAATAGGCTATTAATTTTGTAAAATTATTAAAGATACTGAGTTCGTATTTCGAATCAAAATCCTCAGTATTTTGAATTTTCGATGTAAGTTTCAATAAAATATGATATTCCCACAGACTTATACAATTTTTTTAGTCTGACTTTTTAAATTTTGGCCGAGCTATCCCTAAAGCCAAAAAATTTTAAAAGTAAACTTTACATTCGTATTGGGGTTAAATTCTCTTTAATTTGATAGTTGGCATGGATTTTTAAAATTTTTTTCAAAATTTGGATCCCTTTTCTGGACACTGATGTCCACAATTTTGAAATTTCCAAAACTGAAAAGTATATGCAGATTCTGGACAAAGTCCTCATTAATTTAGTACCCGGCTTGGATTGTAAATTTTTATAAACTTTCATCAAATGTTTGGGCCCTGGTGTCCCAAAATTTTGAAATTTCCAATACTGACCACTGCAGTGAGATTTTGGTTAAAATTATGTTTAGTCTGGTATATATGGATTTTTGTGATTTTCTTCTAAATTTCGACCCTTCACATTTATACCTTTCACCCCCCCCAATTTTAGGGAACCGATTTCAAAAATATTAGGGGTATATGGGGTAAAATTATAGACACGCAGCTCGCCAAGTTTTATGAAAATCGGTTGATGCATTCAAATGTTATCTAAATTTACTTTATTTTGTCCGCCTTGTGACATCTTATAATTTTTCTATTACGCGTTTCAGAGCTTATGCTCCATCATCAGATATATGTTAAAATAAAACTATCACTCTTACCGAGGTCGTCACATGATACAAAATGTCAAAAAGTTTTGCATACAAACAGCGCGCGAAGTAGGGTGCGCACCCGTTCACGTTCAATTTGCCACTCTTCCGCGCGCTGTTTGTATGCAAAACGTTTTGACATTTTATATCATGTGACGACCTCTTTAAGAGTGATAGTTTTATTTTAATATATATCTGATGATGGAGCATAAGCTCTGAAACGCGTAATAGAAAAATTAAAAGAAGTCACAAGGCGGACAAAATAAGGTAAATTTAGTTATGAATTCGTACAAGTGACTTGGATACCGCATTTAACATGAATATCAAATGTTATCTGAGACATACCGCATATAGACTGAGAACTGTTAATTGAAACTCTATTTTCAAAGATTTTAAAATAAGTCTCTTTCACTAGTCGGGATTAGGACTCCCCTCGCGACCAGTATGTCTTGTACATCATATTTACGTATTCTCTCACCAAAATACTGTCGACAAGACCGGTAACATATTCACAAGACACCGAGATTGTCCATCATGGTAGACAATCTTCCCAAGTCCCATTGGCGATACAGCATATTCACAAGACACCGAGATTGTCCATCATGGTAGACAATCTTCCCAAGTCCCATTGGCGATACAGCATATTTTAGTTTAATGACACCAATGTAGATTAGACCATAAGGTCGATACTTTATTCAGACGCGTATCCCTGCAGACGCGTGTTTAGGACTACTGTACAATAATTTATTTCCAATAGACCGATACCTTCACAAATATTTATTTGAAGTTTATTCTAGGGTAAGTAGTTACTAGAATGTTGAGTCGCATACATCGAACATAAAGGCAGACGGTTTCAAACTAATTTTGTTTGTTTCGCTTACAATCGAATAGACTGTTAACTGTTAAAAATCTCTAATGCAACTACTCACCTTATATTGGACAAGAATTATTAACATAACGTTTAAATGCAAGAAAACATAACCTCGTGTTAACAGTTAAGTCCAGTTTAACATAATATGTCGAGTTTAAGAGCTCCTCGTCAAACATACAAGAGGTATTTTTATTTTTAACCCCTCGAAAGCGCTTAACGACGAACTGGAAAAGAATCTAATACTCGGACGACCACGTACTCAAACACGAGATTTTTATTTTCGAGGTAAGATCGGTTGAAATTAATCATATCTCGTTTGTATTTGTTTAACGATATGTCTAATGTTGACAATATTTAAGTATCCAGTGCGTACAATAAGATTTCGTGCGTAGCAGACAATGGAGAAGGGACGAGCAATTCATCATGTAGTAATACGAGACATGACGTAATTTATAAAAATGTGGGTCTCCGCTGTGTATTGTGGTGGCGGGGGTGAGGGCTGTGAAGAAGAGAGGAAACGTTTGGCATCCTCAGCCCTGTCCACCTGTTGTTTAATCTGTTCGTAGCTCATCTGCATCTGAGATGTTTAATTACATCTGTCTTCCCCGCTTTATCTTTGTCTCAGCACAGCGATACCAGAATACATATAACTAGGAGAGATTTCTTGTTTCGTGATCATACAGCTGTGTGTGTGTGTGTGTGTGATTACTTACGAACAGATGTCAAAAACTGGAAAGGGATGAATTGAGAAGAAACAAAGTGTGCGTGAGAGAGACGGAGAGTGGATGAAACGATAAGAAATTAAAACTTGGAAGAATCTTTACCAAACTGGAAACAAAATGTTGAAAAGACTTATTAGACGCCTTAGGTTCTAAAGTAAACGTAACTGTATTGGAAGGAACATAGGACTTGCTAACCTCTCCACAGTAGGCAACAGTGAAGATAAGAAAACAAAAGTAAGTGGGTGAGGAAAATTCGGAACGGTGTTAAATTCGAAAAGTTCGGCCTAGATGTTACACAGACGATGGAAGCCTACCTGCTACACTGAGGTGGGTTTATCAAGCCATGGTGTCACGAGACGAACAGAGGAGAAAGAGTGTGGGAAGAGAGCAAACGGGTGAAAGAAAGCAGCGAAGACGAGAAGAACCTTACTCATAGCAGTTGTAAATGTACTGAAGTCGACGAAAGCTACCGTAGACCCTGAAGATGTCTTTCTGTTGAGATATCTGTATGCAGTAGCGGATAGAGGCCCGCGGCCGACTTTCATTTTGAAGTCCCAAATACTGTTTTTCTTTTCACCGTATAGTTAGTCATTTTATAGTTTTTTTAGTAATAAGCATAGGAGTAACTTGGGGGTAGTGATTTCCAGTTATTAAAAATATAAAGTAACAAATAGTCAAATAGGAGACGTTTTCCTAGCTTGCAAGTACACAACAGGTTATTTAACTGATTAGTTTTTACAGAAAATGTTATTCTGGGTAGATATATTATTTATTTAGAAACAATTTGTAATCGGAATATTTTGACAGATTTCAATGAAATACTTCGAAATTATTAGTCTGTTAAAAAAAAAGAAAAAATGCTAACTACAAACACTTTTTTCTGACTGAGAATTATTACTGAACTCTCCAATTTTGTAACGAAATACATTTTATTATTATAAAGGTGGTCTCACCACACATTTTGAATTTTTAAAGATGCACTTTGGCCCCTCCCCCGAAAGTGAAACTCAGATTTACACTTATGGTAATGTACAAAATACTTTACTCAATATTTATAGATTTTAACAGAACAAAAAAAGGTATAACCGAGAAAGATCAACGTTTTATTCACTTTCAGTTAAGTTATATAGAAATTACATGTTTTCAAGCCTTTACTTTACTGAATTCATCTATTACGTCATCAAAATCAAAAGAAGAAGCTGGTTTCTTTCTAAAGACAAAATAACCAAGTTTTTCAGTCTTTCGTCACTCAGCGTTTTTCTAAGATAATTCGTTATTAAATTTTGAGAAACTTCTTTCACATGAGGCCACAGACATGTGAATTGGCAAAAAAAAAAACTGTACGAGGATGAGACGCAGGATGGGAATGGAGTCAGTCAATTTCCATTTGACAATAAACTGAAGAAGTTGATTCGATGTAAAAGTAACTGCTTCTTCTGTGGCTCTTAACAGAGATTACACAAGGTTACCTCTAATTCGTTCAGGATATTTCGGGAGCGAATTTGGGGAATCGTTTCCTTGTTACAAGTAATCCGTTCTGAGAGCCGAAAGGGAACAAATTAGTTATTGGGTAAAAAATAGAGATAAATGATCTGCCATCTGCATCGCCGCATCTTTGTTATGCTACGTGCAGACAGGATGCGTCAATCCGGCGAACCTTGCAGTCATGAACGATAGACACAAAACTAGAGAAATAGAATGTGACCACGCACATCGCAGTTGCGTCTTATCAGTCAGTTCCACTGAGGACGTAATCCGTGTTCTTTCTAAACACTCTGTTTCAACACACAGAAGCACGTATTATTAACGTAGCCGAGATATAAAAAGGAGATTCAGATATTTCATAAGAAAACCCTCTTCTTGCAAAATCCATCTCACAAAGGCCATAAAGAAATAAATATTGCTGAGGAGAATTGGAGGGACTTGGCGAAAGAACTGGGAACAGATCATATGAAATTTAATTAAATTAATGCTCACGTAGATAATTTTGAAGATTTTATTTTAATTTTATTGGTAAAGTCAGTAGTAAACCTATACGTATATGATTGCTTTTTAAGTAATGCCATTTCAGTTTGAAGTTTAACACAGTTCTGATTATATCATTTTTTTTATTAAATATTCTTCCTCGAGACAGTTTGATCATTAAACAAAGACCATGCAAAGGAAAGACAGATACAAAGAACAATACAAGATAGATTTGCAGAAGAGGTCATATTAGTAGTCCGAAGTCACACGGTTTTACCCTTTTCAAACAAAAGTTCCAAGTAAGTCGAGGTAGCGTAATTGCGTGGGGACACTCCGTTGCGTCTTCCAGTAGACGGTTTAGCGGTTTAGTGAAAGACTCCTGTAGATAGAATAAGATATTTCATAAATGGTTAAGGAATGAATTTTTAACATCAAACTCTCGAGAGCATTGACGTGTAGGAAAAGAGCATTCATAATTTGACAAAATCTACAAGCTTACACACATACACAAAACCGCTGATTCACTTCACCGAGTGAACAGCGTTAATGAACGAGAGGGAGTTAACACACACACACACACACACACACACACACACACACACACACACACACACACACACACACACACACACACACACACACACACACACACACACACACACACACACACACACACACACACACACACACACACACACACACACACACACACACGCACACGCACGCACGCACGCACGCACACGCACACACACACACACACACACACACACACACACACACACACACACACACACACAACGACCGCAAGCTTGTTGGGTCCCGCCGCGATGAAGAGTAAAATAATTTTACCCTGACCGACAATCCTCTTAAAATTCCAGCTTTTCCTAAACAAACAGTGATGCAATTCCTTTTTTCCCCATCTATGTAGTAGTACTGTGGAATTTAACGGCGGTCAAGGGGATGAGTCGCGTTGTTGTATCCATAGAAACAGTGACGTCATTTTCCCACACTTCTCCTTGAGTATCACAATTTTATGACAGTAAATGAAATGAAGAACATAGTAAATTTTGTTAACGGTTTATCGCGATCGGTGAGCGGTATTTGCCGTACAGCGGATGGGTCCACATTTCTGGCTTTTGGCGCTTTCGTTACGAAATATCGTATATTGCAATACGATCTACAGACAGCAGTCGCACAATTGTAAATGATATCACAGTCATAATGAAAACGGTATATGCAAGGAATATCTGCAGAATTATTTCGACAAATCTCTGCTTTTCAAGACATTTCTCCTGTTTTGTATAAGACTTCACCTGAAGCGTAAGGCGGAAAATTCACAGACCTACAGTAGAAATTTTGTCGTTGTATTTTTAAAATTACAAATATACTTGCAGAAAAACAGATTGTTAAAAAAGATGAACGCTAGAACCCGGGCATTTGCAACACTCCGGTATACACTCAAACCTTTGTTCCCAGTCTGCTACTGTTCCTGACTTTTTCGTTTTATATGACCCAGAGTCCGGAGGAGTGAGATGTGGTCACACGACCTCAGACAAAAGACATGTTTTTTAGACTCTCAGCTCTCACCTATACGAGGCAGATAGTGTTAAATGGAGCAACAAGGGCTAAAATGACCGGATAACTGGCCTTTCGGAGGTACAGATCAGAGAGACGCCCAGTGGTCCGGTATTCTGGCTGTTCCCCCGTTATAACTGTTCAGGGTAGTGCTGCAGGCTGCAGGTCAAGTACCTAGTGCGATAATGGAAGAGCTTTTGAAACCAATAGAGGTACAATGTTAGAAAGTTCACTATAAAATGTTTCATAAGTTGAAAGTTTTCACTCGGTTTTTGAAGGTCGTGCATCTGGCTTTTATCTTTGCCAGATACATTATGAACATGGCTATGAAGTGGCTAGGTGGTATATTGAGTATGGAAGACATTATGGCATTCACGAAGGTGGTACACGGAGGAGAACGATCTAGAGGAACGTCTAAAAGTCGACAGTAAGGCAGCGTACTGGGTGGCTCTGAACATCACACAGGTAAGTCAGCCAAGGAGAAGAACTACATGCGCCCGTTCCACTAACAAAGAAGAAGAAGAAGAAGAAGAAGAAGAAGAAGAAGAAGAAGAAGAAGAAGAAGAAGAAGAAGAAGAAGAAAATAAGTTTAATCAAAGTCTATTGTACACGAATCGTGACGAAACATTTTTTTTTTTTTTGTAAGTTTTCGAACACTCGTCAGTTTCATAAATTACCTATACTCTGCATTAAACTGTAGATTCTCGCCTACATTTATTACAATATACATCGATGACACATTGTTACGTTATTCGCCACTATCGTATCACAAGAGATGCAAAACCAAAAGAAGGACAGTCGGACACTAGCAATACAATCAGTTCGGACTACGGTGTTGCTAAACAAAATTATTTAAATAAAGAATAATCATACGTGGTAAAAAAAAAAAAAAACTGACTGAAGAATATAAAATTAAGGGGTTAGAATTAAATAAAGAAAGATAAAGTATATGGCAATAGGTGGTTCAAGAGCAAATTTACATACAGAATATGGCACAAACCAACATGTTAGCGAATACAACTAACTAGGTATAGTGATAGAGGATTGTACGAATATTTTAAGCAAGGTTGCGAAAGTAAAACAATTACGAGACGGATACACTTTACAGTTTGGAATAAAGACATAACAGTAAGGACGGAAAATTCTAACTATGACCAAATTCGAGAGCACTGTTACATGTGGGCCAGAAACACGGATAGGGAGTAAAAAGATGTTTCGGAAATTGAAACTAGCGGAGATGGAATTTTGGCGAAGAAGAACCTCACTAGAACAGATAGGGTAAGAAAGGATGATATTAGAAAGAAAATGAAGGAAGAAGAGAAAGTAGCAGACACGGTTGGAAAGAAGATTAATATGGTACGGACATTTACGTAGGATGGAGGACGAACGGCTAACATTGAAAATATTGGAATGGCAATCTAAAGGAAGAAGCAACGAGAACATGCTTGAAGGAAAGGGTAAGAAGAGAATTACCGGCAAGACGTCAAAGAACTGAAGCCGGATTCCGAGAAACACCCAACTAGGCGTAAAACACGAGCTTGTATATAAATAATCCGTTTATAACGTAAGCAGTTTGCATCAGTTTACGGTAGGAAGGAAGCATTCAGCAGAATTCATACTGATAGTTCCCTTAAAAGCCTTCACCGTTCCAACTCACGTTTGTACTCGTAACGAGAATGAAGTTTTGTTAGTTTGCGATTGTCCCACGTTACAATAGAACTGAAGCCTATTACAGAGTACTTCACGAATATTATTTAAATAGTTGGCTGTCCAGAAGGCGAAACAACTGGGAGCGCGACAGAGCGGTTTAAATCCAAACATCGTCATAGTTGATAAGGAAATCGCGTGAGCTCCCCTGTAACCTGTTGATTCGCCCTCCTACATCTCGTCCGCCCTTTGCAGACGACCCTTTACCGACAATAACGGAGTCTTACAGGAGCAATGGATCAGTATAAAACGTTAGAATAAGCCAGAAATTTGATATATAACGAACTGTTTATAAACCAAATGTTTTGTAATTTGTGACGTATCGGATAAAACAATGGCGAAGGAAACAGCGAATGCGTTGACTAAAACGAAAACTCAATAAAGACAAATGTGCGAGCAGTGAAAAATGAGACGAATCGTTATTAGTAAGTGGTGTTTCTACAACAAAAACACTCTTGAATAAATGAGTGTTTTACTCATTATAGAAAAATTAACTCTTGAAAAAAGGAAAGAAACAACGAGAACTCTTGTCGCTGGTACACTGTGCAATTTTGCTCCTTGTGTAAACACACGGCCATCTTTAGAATTTACATTTACTTTCGACTGGGCGCAAATCAACATCTTCAGCCTATCTTACACGAGCGCACGCACGCACAGAGACGTATAAACAGAAACATAGAAAATGGGAAACGAAACCAAAGCATTTGATTAGTCCACAAGCGGATTAATATTCACAAGTAATTAAATGAAATGAAGAATACGTGAATGTGCAGCATGGTAGTAATCTTAAATATTACTGCACAATACGACGCTGAGGTGGTTTTCATATAGCCGTGTATTTTAGTGTTTTCTTACAATACCTACCTGATATGGCTGACAGAAATCGTACGATTGAATGTCATGTCAATAACTTCCTCTTACTAAGCACGTGATCAATCTTCGAAAGGAATCAAAATGAGAGTAACGCCATGTTTGTATTTGATGATGTTACAGCTTTTCTTCCCTGAAAGTGATAATGGTCTGCAGGACGATTCACAAAATGAAATTTCGTGAGTTTCATACGAAGAGGACTAAGCTTGAGTACCTTAAAATAGCTGGCAGCAGGAGGGAGGATGGACGTCTTAAGGGAGTGTGCAAGGCTGCACGGCACCCGGGCGACATGTACGTCTTTGTCACATAACTTTCTTTTTAATTCAATAATTTAGATCAAAAAGCAAAAGAAATATAACTTATGTTTAAATATGATTTAATTAGCTTTGTGCCGCAGACCATCTTCACTTTTAGTAAAAAAGAAAGCTATAACATCAAATGCGAACACGCCGATAATATTACCCTCACTTTAACCCCCCCCCCCCCCAAGCAAGAGTATCTTCCTTGCGAAGATTGATCACGTGCTCAATAAAGGAAGGTTATTGACACGACATCCAAACGTGTGATTGACGTCAGCCATTTATCATACGTTTTCAAACTAACATAAAAAGTAGTAGACCAATGGGTACGGCGCCCGGCTACTGTATACCGGGTTCGATTCTCAGCAGCACCAGGTGCGTTTTTCAGTCCCCAAGTCGACTCAGCCTGTTGAAATGTGTACCTGGGATTGCACCCTGATTTAATAATTGGCGGTTGGAATCGTAATGCTGGCCACACAACCTTCCCTGTAATCTGAACGGCTTCGGAGGTAGGAAGGATCTATTAATATTACTAAAAGTAGATTATGTTCTGGTGACGTTATCGTCTTATAGCGACTATGTCTACACTAAACGACTCGTGTACATATTTTGGAACTTCACAAACTGTCATCTTCATTCTAAATTCAATTAAATATTCACTATACGACAACACTTGAAAATATTATAAAGTCAGATACATTTTAATTAAAGAGACCGACTTAAGCATTAAAAAGAGTATAAACTGAATACCATAACCGTTAAATAGGCTACGTACATGTGAATGTCATAGTATATTAAAAAATGAGTTTCTACATTAATAATATTCTAAATGCATTAGAAAAATTACTTTCAGCCCTCGGGTTGTCTCAATCTGTAGTAGTGAGTGCCTAGGATACAACTAAGCGGCCGAAACATTCTCCTTCATTCCCTGTATGTAGGCTGCGGGTTTATACAGAGGCTGATCAGTAGAATTAGCTAACGATCTCACCAATCTTCCTTCTCTTTAATTAAAAACAAAACGGATATTTGAAAGCTAGTCTGTAAAGAGGATGGCTGTAGATGAGCATCCAAAGATAAAGAGAAATCTTTCTTCTGCTAACATTGCTTAAAATGTGCCACCCGGTTTTGAACGCAGAAATACTTTAGCTTCTACCAAAGTCTACCAGAGAATGTAAAGCACGCGAAGTCTGTAGAAGACGAAACTGTCCGTGGACGAAGGTCATAGAGGTGCGGAAGAGAAAGCGGATAGGTAGTAATCTGTCAGAATTTCTTGAGCGGTGAGCTGCGTCGATTTAGCGAATGAATTAGCCCAATTTAAAAGCATAATATCGCAAAGTGTCTAGAGAGGAGACAATGCGATAACATTTCGCTCTCTCAGTCACGCACTAACTCTCTTTGTCACACACTTGACGCTTTACGACATTAGCAAGTTTCCAACAAAATTGTGTTAACCTCGCTACGAAGTGTTTGTCCACTGTGCATCTCAAGCCACCATACGGCAGGTCCATAGGAGCATGCATGTAATCCTCCATCCCACTTCTTGATTGTTGAACAGTTACTCTTGACACCATATTCCACACTACAGGGGTGTTTCGTCGCTGTGGAAACCAGTCAAGGGCACACTTTAAACGCTTGTGAACAAGCTGCAGCTTTGTAAATAACTTTCAGTTAAGCAGAATGTCTGTCTAATTCCAATCGAGGATGCTTCTAGTTTGATGCCAATCAATGATGTCATCCGTTACGTGTCAAGTGACTGATTTTCACTGGTTTCTAATTATTACCGTCTATTTTCCAAATAGTTTATGTAAGGCTAGTTTAGAAATAGTTACTTTTATATAAGATTAACCACAACAACAAAAACATATCGAGCCAGTTGCATGTAACAGACCATCATCAGGCACATAACGGACGACACGTTTTTCGACATACAGAAATTTTGCCCGTACCGTATTCCAAAGAACTAGACAATGACGGGAGGACCTGGTCAAACGGTTGGAATACGAGGGTTTTTCTCGTAGAGTATATAACGTTGGCCAGGTTCTACCTCAACAGTGGGTCGCCGATGGGCACTGTAGAGAAACGCGACCACTATGTGTAAGATCTTAACCAGGCCAGTTGTGACGTATGCGAGTGAAACCTGGACCTGGCGGCAGATCTGCTGGACGAATTTGAACGGAAAGTTCTGAGGAAAATTATGGTGCCGATTTGTGAACATGAAATGTGGCGATGGAGGTAAAACAGAGAAATCGTATGCAGCTTATAAAGATTTCAGTCTTACCTCTTTCACTAGGAGACAACAACAAAATTGAGCTAGTTGGGTTATGCCCAGAGAATGGGAGTCTGCAGGACAGCAAGGAAACTATACCAGGCATACCAGGTGGGTTACGAACTAAGTCTCGGTGGAATGATAGTGTTTTGGGTGATCTCAAGTATTTAAACATGAATATCATCCACGTTAAGGACCGGGATAGCCGGGCGGAGTAGGCCGAGGGCAGCTACATGCGCCTGTTGTACGGAAACGTAAGGATTTTTTCTAACTATGTTTGCGAATAGAAGTGCGTAAATGTCGCTTGCTGATATTAATGTTAGACTAAGACCAGGGAGAATCATTGTTGAGGTGAATGGCAAGTCTAAGCATACACCCAAATTACAGAAAGCATGTTGAGGATAGCGGAATATCGAGACAAGCAGAGGACTGCGGAGTCCATGTCATGAATCCTGACGGATGTTGCCCACTACTGACCAACACAAAAAGGGTAAATTATTTTGAATTAACGTTTACACGTGTAGATTACAAGTCAGTTTCCTGACAGATAATGGTAAGACCGGATAAGCACAATTTGAAAGGACGATCCCTATTAAGTGTCAGAGGACCCCGTCAGTTCTCTGTAAAATCCGGAATTTTCAGAGTTGAAATCTTTGTAATTCCTCCCCCATAATAAAGATTTTTATTTTAAGTAAATTATTTTAATAATGAATGTTACATGTACAATAACGTAAATCGGGATGTTTAAAATTTCGATTTTTTGGCTGAATTTTCAAAACAGTTTGTATTTTACAACATTTTATTAAATTTTTCGTAGTAAGCGATACTGAAATCTAGGCTATATTATGAAATCGTAAGACAATTTTACTTTCAATTTTTATTTTATGTTATGTTCATTTGTATATTCATTGGTTAATGTCGGTATGTAATGTACGCAATACTATAAATTTGGACTGAGAATATTTAAAAGTTTAATTTTTACAAAATTATCTTTTAATTATATATGGAAATCAAAACTGTAATCTACACTCTATTCCTCTCTCTACTTATAGCCGACATTGTACGCAAACAGCGAAAACATTTAAGGCGCAAGTAGTGCATTTGCCTTGAAGTTCTAAGAGAAAACAATGAAAGAGTCAGTACTTCAAAAGTATCTAGTACCCAACTAGCATACTGAAACATTTAGATTCAGTACGCTAGTTGAAACAATACATTTAAATGAACTCCTTTCATAATTTTTTTGATAAAAAGTTAACAATTGCATAACTGAAGTGTAATTCTCTTAATAAGTAGTTCTCAATACTTAAAACGCTAAAAAAAAAACAGAAGTTCTTGGTTCGTAACATTTCTCTGTATAGTTTAAAAGAACTTCAGATTTAAAAAATTCAGTGGACGTATTTGGTACATAGTTGATAAAAACATTACTCGAAGATTTCTACGTTTAAAAAGGATGCGAGCAGTCCATTTTTAAAACTGGAATATGAGGCCCCCGGCTACCGCCTATTGGGAAATACAACACTGTTAAGTATTCGCATTAGGGGTTAGCCTTCTCATTCGGATTCTGATTACTGCAAAACAATAAACGTATCCCATCGCTCAGAGAAAACCTGAGATATTTTTCCATTGTATGTTATGATAGGTCAGTTGGTACTGAAATGAACATGAAGCATTTTTTATAATATGTTTGTTGTTATTTATGATTTATGATTATTATGACTGTGATTATGATTATTTTCTGTTTTTTTTTTGTTTATTTATTCATTTCAATGTATCTATTCAGAACGAACGCACCGAACCGGAAATACGATCGTTGATCCACACAGCAGTCGGTGGCGGAGGTGTCTGCACTCGTAACGCTAGTAGACAGATGGTAAAGATTGAAATGAAATGAGAAAACAAATATTGTATAGTACAAAGGTAAAGTTTAAGATAAATATATCTTTACCTTTACTTTTATCTTTTGTAGTGTAGTATCGCATACTTTTAGAGACACACGCGTCAAGTTATAGCTACCGTATACTAGCAACCCTTAGCTTGGAATATTCAACTCATTAACGTCAGTTATATATAACGTTTAAATAAAATAAAAGGTACACGACCAAGAAATAAATAAAAATGATGTGCATTGTTACAGAAGGAAAGGGGTAGAAGGGGCATTTATAGCGAAGGAAGACAGGGTATAGAGACTACGTATCGTTCGGCAGTAAACACGCCACGAACGCTGTCGCTGACTTCAAAGTAATTAAACGGCCACTAGATATGTCAAGAGCAAAGGACAGTAATGTACTACTGTTTGATTAAAGGAATAAAGGGTTTAATACAGCTAATGGCGGACGACAGCGGACGAATATTATCGTTCACAATAGATAGTCTGGATTGTTTTGGTTCAACACGATGAGTGGGGGGGGGGAATGTCGCTAGACTGGAAGAAATAACATTGCAGTGTAACCCAGACCCCGACTGCGTTCGACCACCTTTGTTAAATCAAAATATGCAAGATTTCCTCCAAACAAATTCCAGTCTGACGCTAACGTTTTTAACGAACTTAGCAATAGTTAAATAAGTAAATAGTTAATTATAACAAACTAGTTGCTGAACTGCGTTTACTTTTAGCAAAATATTAACGTTCTTTACGATAATAACAAAAAATCGGTATGGAGAACCATACATGACTTCCATGTTCTAAGATTTATATTTAAAATCATTTTCAAAATGAAATATTTCCATAGAAACTACTTCTTTCTTCGGCCTTAGCCACAGTACTGTGGTCACTAACGTATCCCTCCTCACGTTAGCGCACTATATTTTCACTGATGATGGATGATGGCAGTCTATGTCGCTGCCGAAACGTCTGGCTTTGCAGAAAACATTGGACGACGGCCAAACAGGCCGGGAAGGAATTTTAACAATAAACTACTTCTTTGTTGCCGATAACGTAGTAGACATAATAAAATATCGGTATGGATAACCATACATGACTTCCATGTTCTAAGATTTATATTTAAAATCATTTACGAAATGAAATGTTTCCATAGAAACTACTTCTTTCCACTTATTGCTTCAGCCTTAACCACAGTACTGTGGTCACTAACGTATACCACCACACATTATCGCACTCGAGTTTCACTGATGATGGCAGTCGACGGCACTGCCGAAACGTTTGGTTTTGCAGAAAACATTGGACTACGGCCAAACAGCCCGGGAAGGAATTTTAACAACAAACTACTACTTTGTTGCCGATAAGGTAGTACACATATAAAAATTATCCCCTCCCCCTTCAAATATAATTTTCATTAATAGAAAATTACCCCCACCCCGTTCAACTACTCTTTTCATTTATAAATATTTCGTCTACCTTTCTACAATGGATTATTATGGGCTTCTTTTCAGAATACTTTATTTATCAAAATTAAGTACTTACTCTCGTTAAAACATAAAATGTTGCAGGTAAACTACCCCTTCTCCTTAACCGATCTTCACCAAAATCAATAGGCCTTGACTCCTCTACAACTCAGACACATATACAAACAATTATTTGATTTTGTTTGAATTTGCGGCAGTTATCGTTCGCCATAGAAAACATTTTCTACACACAGACACACAGATACAGACACACAGATAGACAGATAGACACACAGACAGCCAGATAGACACACAGACACTTTTCGGAAAATGATATTCCTTCATGGTTTCAGGGTAGTACAATCGGAATCAGCCCTTATCTCGAACACAATTTTTTTCGCCATCACCATAGGGTACTTCCATTTCCTTATGGAACATGGAAGTAAAAATTCATGACTAAAAACTACGGTATAGTTAATTTTGTAGGCCCACACGATCGGAGGGAATCGGGCATAAGCAGAATTCAAGTTGCCTCCACTTGAATGCTGTCAAGATGGCATCGAGGACGTGTAACACTCCCCCTTCAGTGGACACGAGGAAGAGTTGTTGAGAGGCACCATTCCCACGGCAACCATGGAGTCCCAAGAACTGTGGGATGTATGTTGGCAACTAGAGATACATGGTATGCAGTGTTGGCTTTGCTGCAAATGTGATTAAGCAGCTCCGGCGTGCGGAAGTGCTACCAGCAGAGCCAGAGGCATAACAAAAAGAGCCCTACACCTCATTCTTGAAAATACAGTCGAATCAGAGTAAGATCTTCGGCTGAGACCTACCTTCGTGAAGTAATGCCGCGGGAGTTAGCATTATTAGGGTCTGCGATTCACAAGGAAGTTTTTAGTTTTAAATAAAGTCTGGGGAAGGCAACAAGTACGGGCTTCTTTTCCACGCGCAAACTACTTCGATTAAAAAAAACACACACAAATACAGACATATACACACAGAAGCGTTTTTGGAGGAGAATAGTCCAGTGACGATGAAGGTGTGGCAAGAATGCTGTATTACACCGTCTGTGAAATTCATCCCTAAAGATAAGTAAGTGGAGAAGCCGTTTATTACTAACTGGCCGTCGGCGTTTTAGACGATAACCATCCGTTTTCAGCGAAAGACTTTACAGCGAACGTAGTTGACACCATAATAGATAAAAATGTTTCTACGTTTGAAAGACTGTGAACAGTCCATAATCGCAATACCAGGTCGACTTTTAAAACCGGAATATGAGGCCTATACAGGCATGGCCCCCGGCTGTCACTGTGTCGGAACTGATCGGAACCCCTAAATTTTACCATTGTGATGACGTTGATCTGATGTCAACGGAGGAAGAGATCCGTCTGTGGAAGTTAAATGATGCCTAACTGTGGTTTCGCGAGACAATGCTGATGCATCTCCATACCGACTCTTTGGTTCCTACAAATTGTTTTCCCCTTCATTCTTCTAATTAAAACAACGCGTATGTACTGTGATAAGTACGTGCTATAAAAAATCGAAAAAATGTCAAAAACGTGCAGTTCCATAAACAATGAAGAGTTTGGGTCGATAGAAATGTCAGTATGTTCATAAACGTGCAGTTCCATAAACAATGAAGAGTTTGGGTTGATAGAAATGTCAGTATGCTCATAAACGTGCAGTTCCATAAACAATGAAGAGTTTGGGTTGATAGAAATGTCAGTATGTTCATAAAAACATGCTTACATTATTTTCATGTAAATAAAAGGTAAATAGGAACGGATGGGAGTGACGATGCGCAATACAAAAATTGCTGCAAGAGAATTTTCTTAGCCTCTCTCACTCCAACTCCAACTCCAACTCCAATTCTTAACTTGCAAGAGGAGGTGCCCCTGCGAAGCCGAACAATCCAGTAGGTACCTAATCCCACCTGTAGGTGAATAGATTTGGGTTTGGGGTTCTCACAACCTGAAGGTCATACTCCATCGAGATGTCTTAGGAAGTTCTAGTGCTCTAATAGTGGACGAGGCACCATGAACTGAGGATGTTTCCGAGGATTTGCAACCCTTGGTTGGACTGTAAAGTCATCTAGTAGATAATTTACGGAAATTAAATTAAATCGAGACGGAGAAAACTGTAACGGATACTTGTACACCTAGTGGTGCTCAGTCGACAGGAAGTCCTGCCGGTACAACACAACCGCTGAATCGAAGAAGCCCGGAAAATTTAAATTAAAATCAAATGACGACATTTACAAACATTTCACTAAACTTTCCGCGGAAATGTGGAAGAAAATATTAAAATTTTATGGACATTTATTAAGAATGCAAAATAAAAGATTAACGAAACGGATATCTGAATGTTTAAGAACCGTAAAAGGAAAGTTTGGATGGCACAAAGAAGCACAGAAACGTGTAGAACAAATTCAGAATATAGCCGAAGAAACAATTAATGATAGGATTAAGTACAGAAAATAATAGAGGAATTTAAACTGGAAGAAAAGATCGACAATCAAGGGAGACGAGGTGGAGTCACAGAAGAAGAGATAAAGATAATAAGTAAAAGAATGGAAACCTCGTGGAAACCAGAAAAGAACAAAACGTGCAACGCGGACCGAAGTGGCCTTAATCGAAAAAAACTGAATAATTCAGCATAGACATTGCTTCGGTTATATTACAATTAGCACAAAAATAATTAACTTTTTCAAATTAGAATTATATTATCTGATGCACGTTTCAGACGTTCACGCTGATCTATTCTGTCTGTGGTGACGCGCACAATATAGTCAAACTAAATAATTTATGTTTGCAGAAGAAATTAATTGTTTTATTAAAACTGCAGTACATTTATGTATGTGAGTGTATTGTGTGTTTTTTAAAATAAGTATTTGATTTTTTATCACACGCGCGCGCGCGCACACACACACACACACACACACTCAGAGTTATTTATTTAGCTATTTTATTACAGCATAAAGTTTCAATACAAGTATTTGTTTTATTTTAATTTCTGATATACATTTCATTGAATCTTTTTGTTTTGCACGTCAGAGTAGAACAAATCTGTAATTAAATTTGTAAATTATTATTATTATTATTTAATACAATTTTGTTTGTTTATACAGTTAAACAAAATAAATACATATGAGGCACACACACACACACACACACACACACACACACACACACACACACACACACACACACACACACACACACACACACACACACACACACACACACACACACACACACACACACACACACACACACACACACACACACACACACACACACACACATTAATATTTGTTCCCATAAACACGTTGTGCATTGTGAACGAGTAAATAAAATATTTTACTTGAGCATCGTAAGTAGGCCTACGCAGCTATTTTACTTATTCCCGTGACAGATTATTTACGTACGGGTAACGGAGAGTGGCTTGTTTATGGACATTGGAATTTCAACTGATAATGATATCTCTTCCTCTGATACGTTATCTGTGGTCCAGAGTCCGGCAGAGATATGCTTTCGCTCGTTGTATTGCCAAAATGCACGTTTTCACATACATTCATACGAACCGTACAACGTTCGTTAACAGCGTTAACCTGTATTGCATTTATCCAACTGACCAGTATATGCCAATCATGATCAACGGGCTCACACGTACACGCGCGCGTGTGTGTGTGTGTGGAGGGAGGGCGCGTGCATATGTGCATACGAGTAGCTAACGCACGCACTAATGCAGGCGTGGATGTGTGGTCGGTATCAACATATCCAGACCAAAACCGCAAACCACAAACTTGAACGCGATAAATTCTGACCGTCATAACAATTTTAGCTTTCACGCCAGAGCTGACGTGCGTGTGTGTTTGCGTTTATTTTTAATTTCATAGTGGAGGTCATACATTATTGTCGGATGTTTCTTTCCGAAAAACGTTTCGGTTATCAGTGCTGTAATCCTGTTCTGTGGCTGCATCTGCTGATCACTCCCACGCCAATGTCGTCTCTAGCATGAGGATTTAGCCCGTAGACGACTTGCTGACGACAGCTAGCCAGCAGTTCGAGTGCCCTACTCACTCGTCGATCATAACAGCAAACCGTTGTTAATCATAGGCGCTACTATAAAGAACGTGAGGGGTTAATTGCTCCAAACTTTTTTAACAATTTTTTAACGATAACCTTGAATTTGTGCTTGTATATTTTTAAAAACCAAGAGAGAAATTATTATCAAAATGTTTAAACAAACATGTTTTCATAAACTTATGTTAGGGCTGTTTGTTATTCCGTGGAGTTATGGGTTAACCTCAAACAAGTTACGTCGAGTTATTAGAAGTAAAAATAAAGAGACTCTAAAATTTTTATACAGTTAATTAAAATGATGGTTTAGAATTGATTAAACAGAATAGGATTTATTATTTGTTTTTGGATAAAGTTCCAAATAACGCCCTTAAAAGGCTAAAATTAGTAAAGAACGTTAAAATAAAATTTCATTTGTGGTACCGAATAAAAATAATTATTAATTATGTTCTAGACACTCTAGAACAATTAGAAATATAAAAACACAAAAACAAATAAAAACGACATCCTAAACGAACAGACACAATTCAAATCGCACGCATTATTCGAACACATCTCACCACACACACACAGCCTCGATCTTTCGAAAAACTATCCCGTCGCCAATAACAAGACGGACAGCGCTACCTACGGCAGCCTCTGATGAAGCCTTCTAAAGGTAAAAGCCGGTTTAGGCTGTAAGGTAAATCTTTACGATTTTACTTATAAAAAACTTAGTGTTCCGAGTCGTCAAACAATAGTGATATTTAGTTAAGTAACGGACACGTCATGGACAACGAAATCCAAGAAAAATAATTAATTACAAACTTGATATTTTTAGCTTTTAAATCAACGGCTGATTCTAATTAAAATAGTTAATTTGGCAACATGGAACTAACAGTATTTTTGGAGAAAACACAGTGTTTTAGGCCTCATTTTAATTTCAGTTCTAAGAAACAGAAGACCAGGCTCTGCTCCCAGATGCGTGAGTAAAGACTCACGTTGGTAGAACATTCCCCTATTCTAGTCCTTACGCTAAACCCATCCATTGGTGCACTACAAGTAAAGTAGCGACAAAGAATGCAAACATAGTCGATGTGCCTGGCTGACAGAAGGTTCGGACAACGAACAACGACGCGAATCTGACCGTCATCAGGCAAACAGTGATGTTATCATATGTGCTACAACGGCCCACTGATAAGGATTCGGTCTGCACTCGTCATTCATTGTTTCTCGTCTGGTCATACGATAAAGTGAAAAATCTGGTTCACTGTTCTGGTATCGTCATGTGACAAACCAAAGGCGGCAACGGTGACGATCAACGCTGCCAACATTGGGCAGTAAAATTACGCTATGATATTTCCGCAGTTACTAATTGTACCTGACTCCGACCAAACACATCTTCCACGTGCCCAAACCAATAAATAGTTCATACAAAAAAAAAAAAAAATGGCAAACAATGGTTGTAATATCTTGAAATATTTTTAACCCCAAATATTATGCAAGAAAACACTTCATGACAAATCTATTGGTTGATATAACAGTGAATTGGGACAAAATAGTCCTGATCATCACACCTTAAAAGCTAATTAAAACCTTGGATTTCGTTGTCCATGACGTGACCGTTATTGAACTAAATATAATTATTTCACTACCATTATAATATAATTATAATATAATACCATTATAAATATAATTAGTGAAATAATTATATTTAGCTAATTAAAACGTATGACAGGCACAATTTCCGTTATGCGTCAAGGAAACTTAATTTCACTTATTTCAATACATGTGACATAAGATTATCATGGTCCATGACAAACTCTGCGGTAAACTTTTTCTCAGAGAAATAACGTTCGTTGACTGCTAGTTTATGATTCTAAAACTTTTTGTTGTACAACTGGACAAAAACTGTCCCGTTTTACAAACGCGTCGCATCGAACAAAGAGCTGAGTCGGCGGTTCGATAAAGGGCATTACTTTTAATTGGTTTTGTTTATTTACACTTTTAAATTAAAAGTATATACACCGATATGTGTCCGTCGGATAGAAAGCTTCATGCAATAAAGCGTGTACTCTGCGGACCGGAAATATAGTTTCCTTGTTTTTTCACTTTTTTGTTGTTGTAGTTCTCAGGTAAACTAGGTTCAAGAAATATGCATAAGGCTTGCATGTTTTATTCAAAAAGAAATGTTTTTTAAATCGTAGAATCAGGAAAGATTTGAATAAAACATACAAGCAAGCACTCGGCTCGCTGAACGTGTCACAAAACATTGCTCCTTCACCGTGTGTTGGACCCGTTTTAACTAAACAGTACGACGGATACGCTACATCGTCATCTCAAACGCCCTCAGTCTATTACTAATTTCCAGTACCGTTTACAGACTTTTATTTTATCCGATATTTGCATAATTAGAATTAAATACAATAAACAAAAAATGTATAAGACGAGTACCATTACTTAGTTTCTAACTGTAAGTACAAAGTTAAGTAATTCCAACGTTTCTCGATGGTCACACACACACACACGCGCGCGCGCGCACGCACAGAGAGAGAGAGAGAGAGAGAGAGAGAGAGAGAGAGAGAGAGAGAGAGAGAGAGAGAGAGAACGCTCTCTGATTTCACACCGTACCGGTAGGAAGATTTTTACATTTTTGCGTCAGATACACAGGATCAAATCTTATTAAGACGTACTTGAATATTACATGGTAAAATCGGTTGTGTATTAACGAGTTTTGCTCATGTCACAATTCCATTACTTATGGGTCATAAAAAACCTCAGCCCCCCTTCCAGCAGAGAAATCTATATACGCATCTGCTTAAAAGGTAAACGTCGGATCCTAAAGCACTTCCTTGTGAACTTCGGATTTATATGACACTTTGCGGAGAAACATCGATCGGTTATACAGGATTTTAGGAGTAGATAATTGTTAGATAATGGTGTACCCGTAAGTAAGCAACCAAACAATCATACGAATTAAAAATAAATAAATAAACTTGTGATCCATGACATTTCTTTTTCCGGTGGGAAGAATGTTCTCCTCAACGTTGGAATATTGAATAACAACGTCAGACTGCACTTTGTACCTACTGAGTACCACTGTTATGAACATAACTCGGTTACACTCGCCAAGTCAAGGAATAAAAAATATAAAAAAAAACATCGGGCCCTGCTGCCGGCCGCGCGCGCGCGCGTGTGTGCGTGTGTGTGTGTTTACTCGGTCGTCTCATTATTTGCGAACTTTACCAAATTTTATGTATAAACTAAACCAACTTGAGTTCATGTATAAGCCCAGAATTGCATATGTGTTACATCAAGAATTACATAGTTACTTATTAAGTTTTAAGCAGTTTTATAATCTTTAAATATTGTAAAGAAAAACGAAACTTTTTCTACTTCAAATATTTAATCGCAAAAAACATTAACACAGAATACACAAAAGCACTAGAAAAAGCACAGGCACACAATATATATAATTGAAAAACTAACAAGGGTGTAAGGTATGGAATGCGTCTCAAATAGCCTCTCCTATACAACCGTCAACGTCACCTTCCAGAGCGATGTCTTTGTCTTTGAAAGATCAAATTAAGAAAGTACGTTGCGCTGGTTTGAACACGTACAGAGGATGGAAGGGGATATACTTCCAAAGCAACTGTATGAGACAAAAATTGCTGGAGGAAGACACAGAGGCCGGAGAGGAGTGACTTGGGAGGACAATGTGAGGTGGTCTCTGCAGGGGCTCGGAGTGCAGTGGAATGAAGCCAAGTCCCTGGCCATGCAGAGACCACGGGGGCGAGACCTTTGCTCAACCTCTACACCTTGCAGTAGAAGAGGATTGGAAGAAGAAGAAGAAGAAGAAGAAGAAGAAGAAGAAGAAGAAGAAGAAGAAGAAGAAGAAGAAGAAGAAGAAGAAGAAACAGCTAACAACATGTTCATAATTTTAACTTTCCCAAACTTTGTATTTAGATCTAGATATAGTACGCTTCCGTGAACGAATTTAAGGAAGCTCGACAGCTCTTTGGCACATTAAATGCAACACGAATTTAACTTTCTCCACCAGAACACTAAGACGGCTACGATCCGAGAGTTTTCACATTTTTATCGATAATCTTCTCGATGGAACCTATTTTAGGGAGAGAGAAAAAATACGAATTTCCCTTCAAGTAGAAAAATCTCCTTGTATTGATTAATAATACCGGCTGCAGTTTAGTTTGACGTTCACCAACAGGCAACCGTCCTGAAGTCACAATAACGCCCTGATACCGTTCGGGCCGGTAAAAACCCTAACCACGGCACGTTTCCTACTATCTACAGTTCTGAATTTTAGAATGTTTTTATCCATTGAACACGTTCCCAAAGCTTGAACAACCGCTACGAATTATTAAAAATTTTATATTATAGAATACATTGTGGAATCTTACGCTGGGCAGGCGTAATTCTGGTCAGAGTACTCTCAGTTCAGTTCCGGATCCGCACAGAGTGCAGCAATTGTGCGACTAAAAGAAAGAAACGCAGAACGGGAAATACAGTATAATTGGGACACTTGAGTTCGAGGAAGGAAGCGTCAGTTACTTAGGCACATCATTGGACGGGAAGAATAGGAGGGCAATGGAATGGAAACTGATAAACAAAGGCTACTTTAGCTATAAAGAACTACATGAAAATAATATTAGGCACAAGAGTAAGACAGAGATATACAGGTGTGAAAGGAGGTTAGTAGTAACTTAGGCACCAGAGGGAGTGTGTCTCACAAGCAAGAAAGAGTACAAATAACAGGAAGAGTTGACGCACTGAGGTACAAGGGATGTTGGCAAAGAACACAGAAGATTAATTACCACTGAAACAGACCAAATGTTGAAGTACGTGAATGTGGTAGTATTATTAAAGGAAAAATGCTAAATAGTTTTGGACAAGTATACAGGGAAAGAGAGAGGAAGGAATTTAACAAAATCACATTGTGGAAAGTAGAGATAGTATGAAGAAGGTTGAGACGGAATGGACGCAATGAGGATTCGGATAAGAGAATAGAGGAACAGAAAATGCCAAGACGGGAGTAAAAATGGGGGTAAATAATACAGGAAAACACACAGTAATGTAGAGGAGCGGTAATCGCCAAACCGACGGTCGATCACGAGCTGTCCATAGTCTGTAGTGGGTCCCGAAACGTTTGGAATGCTCCAACAAAGACAGTAGAAGCTATTATCAAGATCACTATTCAGTTCTACATACATATATGTGAGACTTCTTTCTGTAATATAAAGATGTGTAAAAAGCTATTACAGAAACAGATTCACAATCGCCATTCGGATTTGGACAATTGTATTCTAACGGCGGTGACAAACTATTCACCTAATATAAAAAAATCGTTGAGGAACGATCGTTGATATAAAAGGATCATTGACCTTCTCATAACAAGGAAGCTGGCCGATCTTTTTCAGTGCTTTAAGTTTTTACTTGTATTATTTTAGAAACGAAATAACTTTTCCAGCCATATGATTCCGAATATTTTTAGTTTCGTGCCATCATCCGTTATGAATATTACATTTTATAAACTTCTGTCACCATCTTTGTCTTTTCTGGCAGAAGTATGTATTTATGTATTTTGTAAAACACAACAGACAGTAATAGCGAACTGTGTGCTCTCAAATGAATTGTAAATATTAATAAATAATAATCATTTCTAAGTCAATTATTCCTGCATTTATACTTCAATTAAAAATGTATCTCAATTGAGTATTGCCTTTTACATTTACGAGGTGTAATGTTTAATGAGAGATGGGCCTGTATCGTCGATTTTTGATTGGGCTAAGTAGCTCATCACATATTTTCAAGTTGTGTATTTAGCTCAGTGACTTGGAGAGTTGGACTACCGCTTTTGTAGAGAATAGTCGGCAGTGACAACCTGAGCTCTGGCAACCACAAAATTTGCAAAAACTAATTATGGGATCCAAATAATGTAAAAACGCAGTTTTTACCATTTCCCACGTGGATTCCACGTTTAATTTAGCTGCATACGCAGTAAATAAGGTAGCTTTTTGACGTAAAAAGGTAGTAAATAAGGTAAAATTGACGTTGTTAGGTTAACATGGAAACTAAAATTACACATGGAAACCAATATGTCCTTAAAATAAAACTCGCTCTTTGTGAAATCCACGTAAAAAAAAACAAGTCGAAGTAAGGCCTGTTACCTATACACTTCTCCTTTTTTTGTGTGACAACTCGTTTTCCACTAATACTCGGTTTTCGTGCAGATTACTGGAAAAGCAACCAACTCGAAGCAGCATTATGTTTCAATGCTATATTGCAATAAGTAATTATGCATTTTTTTGCAACTTGCACGCACCTAGTTTTGACCTGTAGTTTACGTAATACACAAAAAACGAGGTTTCTGCAAGTTCTGTGGCTGCCAGAGGTCAGGTTGTCACTCCCGACTACTAGCGAGAACAAATAATGCGCGCAGAAATTTGCCTGTGAAACTGAAGATTCTAAGAACACGTGGTCGTAACTTTTAATAACAACTTTTTTTCGGTTGAAAACCACTTTTTTAAATACAGAACGTTTAACCCATGCTGTAGTGTCTCATCCTCAGCGGTAAAACTGAGAAATCCTCAGTGATTGACCTCGGTGGAGTAATTAGCTTTATCAATGAAGATGCTGCATCGCCTGCATCACAGAATGGGCGAAACTTTTGGCTTTAACAATGATATCAGTGAAACGTCGTTGTCAACTTGTGAAAATACTGTTTTTATAGGGTGCGAGGAATTCTTCGGACTCTGTGTATCATCTCATCGCGCATGTTTATGTGTATACCGTATGTTGCGCAACAACCGGTTAATATTTATGTTATCATATATTCTTCTTTATTTTCTTTTTCATTCCCTTTTGCTGTCCTTCAGTCACTTCTACCCTGGACGAGGCATGGTCTTCATTGGCCAACTTCTCAGTACAGTCGATGCATTCCAGTCTTGATTTTCCTGCTTCCCTTTGCCTATCGTCGTTATACCACCAAAACATTACAGTGCCCTTCTTTCTACTATCTCAACAACTGATTCCTGCTGGAACACATCTCTTATGGCCATATTCTTAGTTCGTTCTCTCCTAGTTTTTCCAGCTACCCGCCTCAAAAATTTCACTGGCTAACAGTCTGCTTCTCTGTTTCTGTAGCAGGTGAGATTTTCTGCCCCTAGAGTAGTGTTGGTAGAAAAACTGTCTTGTTTAATCGCAGCCTAATTTCTGCCATAATTTCCTTCGTATCAGTAACAAGAATTATGGTGGATTTGCTCTTTGTACTTATTAGCCTTTCCAGTCAGATGTTCAGACCTCTTAACCTGTTCTATCCTCTTTCCCAGTTAATATTTAGGCGCTCTTCTTCAATTTGCCTATGACCATCAATCTGCCTTTGTCCACGTCATCCTCATACCTAATGATACTTGCCCATTCAGTTATTGTGTTTGAACTACTAGGTAGTCATATACACAACATAAATGTGCTCCTGGGGGAGCCCTTGGCCCAATACAGGGATGCCTTGAGCTATATTAATAATAATAATAATCACCACTCCAGGACTAGGCCTTAGACCTGTTCCGGAACCCATCTCCTCCTCGGTCTACCGACATCTCTCTTCCCAGTAGGGTGATAACCCAAGGCAGCAACAGGTAGACGCATATCAAGCATGCGATTCAAGTGTTCACACCATCTTATTCTGTGGTCTTCAATCTTCTGGTGTAATTATACAATGTTTAAATCGCGTCTAATATCCTTGTTCCTTCTCCGATCTAAGAGAGAACAACCTTGCGTCCCTCTTAAAAATTTCATTTCGGCTGCCCGACTCCTCTGCACGTCCCTTTTACCAAGAGTCCATGTCTCACTCGCATACAGGAATGTGGGGACAGCCACAGTTTTATAAAATTTCATTCGGGTATCATTCCGTGTTTTATTTTTAAGGTACAATATTAATGATAATAACAATAATTATAGTAATAATAAATATGAATTCTTCTAGAGAAAATGTTCACGTTCTTTGCTCATTTCCTTTACTTAAGCTGTATTTCACTATCATATTCCTAGAAGTATTCTATTAATAGTTTTACTATGACTGATAATTTCAACAAACTAGCTTCTGGTCATAACGCGTTAGACTTCTTAGAAAGTAATCTTGTATCTCTAGTTTTGTTTGTGCGGAATGCTCGTTTATCTAATCCGATAAGATAGAAGTTCATCGCTTTCCTTCCTTCCAGACTTAATTTTATGCCTTTGGATACAAATGGCTAACGTCTTCAGCTTCTTTCGTTAGACAGTCCAACAGTCAAATTATATTATGAAATTATTTCTTTAAAATACCCGTTTAATTTAAATATCAACTCGAAACACAACAGACATACGAAGCGAATTAATCAGATTCTCTTCTTCTGTAGGCTTCACAATCTACGGTTGGTTCCACTTTGCCGTTCCGTCCTCTAGTATAATGAGAGTAAAATAAACTTACGACGTGTTTGATACCAGAAAGGATGTTGTGATAGACACTGAGGTTCGCCGTGGTCGTGCAGATGGAAGAAATGCAAGAAGAAAAAAAGTGAAGAAATAAGTAATTTTATTTCAATCAAAAAACATCTATAAATCTGCTTGCCACCGTATATAATTTACTTTTATAAATTAAACTAGATTTAGATAGCATATATCTATGCATTTAATTTACAACATCAAAATCCCAGACGATCTGGACGATCTTGGCTTCCCAGAACAAGTTATTCAGTTTTTCCATAAAGTGGAGGAGAAGACCATGCTGACGATGGTATTATAAAGTGTTTTAATAATTGTTTAATGAATTGTTTACATTAAAAAAATTATTATAATTATGTTATCTCCTAAAAACTTAGGGGCTCGGAGGCCGTGGACGAATATTAAGAATAACTGTGTAGTAACATTTCATCATAGTAGGGGTAGATCGTGTGAATGCTCCAAAGACTGGTAACAAAGATTCTTTCTCTCTGATGGAGCTGCCAAAACGTTAATACATAGTAAAGAGGCTGAAGAAATATTCGACCAAGGCAGACAAGGATCGGAAAATCATACGGAATTATTATTATTATTATTATGTCTTATACAAAACACATTACATTAGTGTACTCCCCGAGCCGCAGGACTCGCTCACTATTTTGAACGAAGTACAGTTATTATTACATAAATTTCGATATTAGATAATTTTTCAGTTATGGGAAAATTATAAAAATCTCGTTTACTGTACTATTTCTATAGTAATATAACAATTGTATAGCACTCGAACACTAAACATTAGAAACACTCGGATTTGGGTTACAGTCCGACACCCTGCTGGATTTTCACATTTGAAAACTGTGCCCAATGGTCCCAAAATTTGTAAATTTTCCGAACTAAATTCTGCATTCACTTTTTAGTTAAAATTACCTTTAATTTGATATCCCGCACGTTTTTGCGATTTTGTCAAAATTTTCACTCACTTTTTGTGCTTTGACGTCCAGTAATTATGAACTTTTTAGAAACGAACAGTATATTCAGCCTGTGGTTAAAATTCCCTTTAATTTGATACCCCACATGGGGTTTGGGATTTTTTGTCAAGTTTGATCCCATCACATTTTTGCCTCGCGCTCTCCTGGTTTTTGGGGACCACTCTCCAAAAGAATAGGGTTCTCTAGGATAAAATTATGGATACACATAGGAAAATGTGTTGATGCGTTCAAACTATCGTGAGACGTATCCAAATAGATAAATAGACAACGAGAAAAATGTCAAACGGTCGAGTTAAAACTGAGAACTCCCTTCGCTTGTTTAATAAAACTTCAAACAAGTACAAGTACAGTAAAAAATAAAAAATATAGTACTCTAGGTCTACAGTTCGTGAGTTCGTAATTTAGAAATGACGGAAGGTTTCGTGATGTTCGGACAAGGAATGTAGGACTACACAATGTTCGTATAGACGTTTCGGCAAGTTTTGTTGTCACGGTGAGGGCAATTCTGGACGAAACGTTATGATACAAAAAACATAATTGTGATTTTTTAAACAAGTGTATCTGTCACGGTGTGTTTCGGTGTTTTTAGCCTCAGCGCGACCTATATAAGCAGAGCGGCTGGTTTTGTCAGCTAAGTTTACAGTAAACGATTTCTCTAGTGCGGATCGAGTGGTTGTCAAAGTATTGTGGAAAATAATTACTGTCTTAAATTTAGTGCGGAACTCTATTATTTGACATTATTATTGCGTGTGGACAAATTTAAATTGAATTGTTGTACGAGACTACTTGTTGATTACAAATTGTTATTTGTGACTCATTAAAGCTGGTAATTAGTGATTTTATTGGTGTCTGTATTTTGCTTTACACTTTACCATACGACGATCAGGGGACCGTCGTAACATATTGATTCACAAATGAATTAGAAATTTTTTTATAGAATTTAAGACAAATCAAAGTAAGTCTCGGGAATTTTTTATTGTAAAAAGATATCTAAACACTGCTCCATCTGTCTTTGCAAAAGATGTTGGTGAAAATTTGAAGTCATTCGATGTACGGACACCTGAGAACGTTAACATGTGGAAGATAGGACCGACCCCGCCCCTCTTACGACGGGTGAATTTCGCCGCGCGCGAGCAGTACGAAGTAGCTCAATACGTGACGTGGACAAGGCGATGGATGCATTTACACACAACACACACACACTCAGCGGTGAGAGCGCATGTTTTAATTCAGACGATGCTTGTACAAACATACACAGTGCGCATTACAACGGAATGCAGTTTATTAAGCTAAGCTATTTTGACATTATTTACGTGAAAAAGCGGTCGCAAAAGTAGGGGGTATTAATATCTGTCAGGTGGTGACATTGATTAGAATAGCTAGGTGTGGGAGATACACCCTCGATAACATCTCCTCATCCCAGAATTAATTAAACAAACACATTTGCTAGCTAATGTTGTTTGCCCGCTGGGTGGGGCCCACTTTATCTGCCCTTCTTCCTCATAAAAGTTTTTATTCAATCTGCTGTCGCTGTTGTTACGGGTATGTATATATGAGTGTGTACGCGCGCAAGTTGTCAACACACACACACACACACACACACACACACACACACACACACACACACACACACACACACACACACACACACACACACACACACACACACACACACACACACACACACCAAGTGCAAATTGCAGCATGAAACATAATACATTTTACTATGCAAAACTCTGGGTGAATCCGTGGAGTGTAGGTTGAATAAAAATTTTAATCTTTATTTTGCGGTAGAGTTCGTACGGCGTTAACTGATAATGGAAGTTAATTTCGGGGTGCCCGTGAACTGTTGATTTAGGAAGTTTGTTTTTTCCTTTTACACTTTGAAGATCGGCTTTTTTGTTTTTCGCTTGTTTGGTCATTGTGACTCGATCCCGCGACTGCCTTTTCAAAAGTCACGATGCCAGAATATCTCTGTTGCACACAATATCGTTTCATATTAATCAGAAAGTTTTATTGACGAATATTCCCTAAATATAAGCAAAGAAAGAAAGGAAAAGTAAGTGACAGATACAAACGGGAAAACAGTTGATTATACCTGTGGAAAGGTGGAGAAGATAACTATTTCGAAACGCGATAGGTAGGTAAAAAAATTGAGTTTTATGGGGATATGAGAGGGGAAAACAATCCCCTTAATTTAATTAATTAAAAGCGATGCTCTTAAATCCGCTGAGAATGAAGTAACGTGTTTGAGAAACAAAAAAACTAGAAATAAAATTAAAGTGTTTTCAATTTTCTTTTACTCACAGTTTTCTGTAAATATTTTATTATGAGCGTGATATATCAGAAAGTGAATGATGTGTGATACCGTTTTTGTAAAGTTGAGCAAGAAATCTGAAATGAAACAAGCATTGCATTATACAGATTAATGCTATACTTGTATAATATGACTGGCAGCTGACTGTACGACTTACAGGAAAAAAATTTAAGGAACATGAATAGAGTTTCAGACGAATAAAGGGATGCACATTGTGTGTTCGCTTAAGAAGTGGATATAGATCTGATCTTTGGGAAAGATTACCAAACTACCGGAAAGATTAACACGACGCGAACAAAGGACAGAACATGTGGTTAAAGACAGAAGTGATAAAAATTTACACAGTGTAAAGTGTAAAGCAATGATCGCCAGCCTTCCAAGTCACTGAGCTACTTACCAAAACTTGAGAGCTACTGAGTCTGTTGGATGATTTATATCATTAAAACTTAAAACGTTACATTTTCAGAAAAGAATCTTGTGTAGAACACAATTGATAACTGAAATATATTTTTATTGTAAGTAAAAACAAAACAGGAACAATTATAATAGAAATTTACTTTTATTTATTAATATTTTAAATTTACTTGGCGCACACTATTTATTTAAAACTTGTGTTTTAAGTTTGATTAAAAAAAAATTCTCTTGCTGTTTATAAAGATGATGACATCAAACTGTACCATACGGTTAAATAAAATGGTTTCGTTACTAAAATAATACAAGAAAAACGTGCAGCATTTTAAAAGGTCGTCGAGCTTATTTGTTCTTAAGGTGTAGCACTCATTTTTATCAATTTTGTTTATATAACGTGATTAGTTAGGCACTGGCGTTCTAATACAATTGCCCAAATGTTGATCTGTGAGTATGTTTATGTATTGCTTTTATTTTGTCTTCATATTCGACCTTGTAAATGCTTTTACCGCCTTGGTAAGTTACCTGGTAGTGTAGCGAGTCACGGAAAGTATCCCTACCAGCTACTGGTAGCTTTGGAGATCACTGGTGTAAAGTAAGGAACAGACGGGTCTTAGAAATGCCAAGGTTTCTTTGAACGTCGTAGTAGATTTTGGAGTAAAACAATGTTGTCTCTCGTATAAGAAAGGACCGCTTTGGCAGTAATCATGTACGTAGCGCTGTTTAAACATCATTCAAAACCTTTAAATAGGCACAAAAAATATAGAGGCAGTAAAAGAGTTCATATATCTTGGCTCCCAGGTAAACAGCACTAACGACACCAACACTGAAATAATAATAAGAATATGTCTCGCAAATAAAACATATTATGACTTAAAAGAGCATATATTATGACGTAAAAGAGATGGCATCTAGCTTCATCTCAAAATTTACAAAAACTTATCAGGCCCGTGACGATGTATGCTTCAGAAACTTGGAAATGACAAAACATAACGAGAGACTTCTAGATTGCTTTGAAAGACGGATTCTAATAACAATATTTAGAGGAGTACAAGAAAATGGAATGTGGCGCAGGCGCTATAATTATGAACTATTCCATCTTTACAAAGAGCCAGACATTGTCAGGATAATAAAAATATATAGGCTAATGTGGGTTGGAGTCATAGAGAGATTGGAGGAAGGACAGCCTAAGAAACATATCTTCTGTGACGATTTAAAAAAAGGAAAAAATGAAATAAAAGAAATTTAAAATCTCACATTAAAACAGAACCAAACCCCTAAAGAAAATGATAATGTAACCCCGCCATAATACCCAAAATAAATAGTTTTAAAACCAAAAAGAATTCTATAATAAAATTGCGATAACACCCCTTAATAATTAACCCGGCTTTAACCTGCCGAAACCGGCATCAACACGCATAATTACCCGTGAATATGACTAATAATTGTATTAAATCGGAACTTGATAAAAAACATAATGATGTACAATAGTAAAATACTAAGTGAGAGATACCGTAGTATAATTAAATATAGTTAATTATGTCAGAGAATAATCGAGTAAATATTAATCGAATATGGAACTACTTTTACGCTGACAAGCTACCCGCGCGCGGACTGCCTCTTCACCCCTATACTTAGCCAGTTCAGTTGTATCTCAGACACCGCTGCTGATACAGCGTGCAAAAGTATGTAGTCGATATAAAAACCTATAAACGAGGAGACGCTTGTGTGAGATAGCCGGATGATGTAAAAATGTAAAAAAATGACGTGAGTGTATGACAATGACATCTCTGTAACAAACTAACATCACCTAAATGTGATACTAAACTGTAAACATGTAACTGTTAAACGTAAGTAACATGTGCGGTACAACAATGTGAATACCAGTGAATGTTACAACCCAAAACCTACCACAAGAATCTACAGACCCAACAGACGACTCATCTTTAGGAATGACGGCAGATTTCACCAAAACACGAGAGCCAGAAGATCTCCAAGACACCCTGCACAACCAATGGAAGCGCCGATTCGCCGACGATGTTACACACAGGTATCACGGAAGTTCAACTTCCGTGGTTCAGAACTTAACTTAAAATAATACATGATAGACACTTAATTAACCAATGAAAGTAAAGTAAAACACGAAAGACTGACTTAATTACCATAAAATTGTAATTTCATGCTTAGTAATAATATGTGTTAAGTTTAAGGCTTTTATGAATATAACACGTTAAAGTTAAATAAGCCCATTCTTCAGATGGCACGAAATAAAGATGATAATTTTAATATCATATACTGAAACAAAATACTCGGATCCGAGGGCAGTAAAAGCTATGTTAACTCATTAATTAATCTAATTCTATTTGTACAAGAGGTGCAAATGTTTTTACTTTTAATATACTCATTGCTAAATTTCTTCGGAGATGTTAAAACTTTATGTAATAAAGAGATGTCATGGTCCAAAAAGGTGAGTGAATAAATCTACAAACCCCTGTCAATATTCCTCAATTCACGGGATCCTATTTAACTTTTGTTTACTTTCCAGTTATTTATGATTTTGTAAAGATAATGGCAGCCTGTTTAATTGACCTGAGCCAATTAACCAGGTTCCCGAATTGTAACGTGTGCAAAACGTAACAAATGCGCCACTCTGCTTAATTAATGAATAAATGATAATTAGCAAGATAAAATGCCCTGTGTTTGTCATTTAATATGTGGTAGAATTATTCACTCTATGAATGTTAATTTAAAATACGCAAAAGGAAGAATTGAAGTAAGTAAATTCAGAATTAGGATAGTGTGTTTTTATAATCATTATGTGCTGTAATAATATAATATAATATAATAACCATGATATATAAGGTAAGGATATTTAAATATAATATAATAATTATTTAAACATTGTAAGCCTAGGGTAAAACCTGTTTAAAAATGCATTCCCCAACTTGTCTGTTTAACGACAATCGCAGACAAGAAAATGACCTGTTCCTGCTTGTACCAAACTATCCCTTTGTTACGCTCTGCCACCTCAAGTAGACAATACATCACCTCCCCCTATTGTATTACAAAGTGTGTGACCCCTTGCCCAGTAACAAAAGATTTCTGACACATGTTGAAAATTAAATCGAATAAAAAAAAAAAGTAAATAATTTTATTATTAAAATGCGCCACTGTTTTTTTTTGTTTCATTTTGTGTAAATGGTTAGTGTACTTAGTGTCAATTATAAAATACTCTATGCTGTATATCTATGCACTCAGTTAGGAAATTGTATGTAAAGGTAGTATATTGTACTTACATTGTACTTAGAGGAAATTGTACTTAGCTTTTTCTAAGTAGCATATATGAATAATATGGACGATATTTATAAGTGTATAAATATAAGTGTATATTTTGTGTGAGATTACGCACATACTCGTATATAATTATACGGGAAAAGATTAGATTGTATTATACCAATTCATGTATGTACGTGTCAAAGTATTCAGTCTCTAACACGTCAATTTTGCGACAATTTAAGACCTGTAGTTTTCCTGTACAAGCCTGCATAAATGTGTAATTTGTGTTTCTATTGACACGATGAGTTATATGAACTACTGACTAAATAAAACAAGTGTACTAATTAATTTTATGGAATGATGCTTCCCGAAGTAAACAAACGAGTTCGAAACAAAAAGAAACCGTCTCTTAAATCAGACCAAAGTAATAATAATAAATAATAAGTCATTTAAAATAAAAAGTTTAATAATATCGTAAATTATTATAACATGTTAGTATAATTATAATTATAAAAGTGTAACAAAACTCAGCTTAGTAACGGGCCGTAACATTGCGTACGCATCGCTCACTCCACCCCTTTTTGAAGCAAGCCAGTGCAAGTTAATAAGGTGTCCGTTAGCTATTGTTAAATGGAACAATAGAGATATTCTCTCCCTCAAGAAACTTCCCCCTTTGTACGCATAAACTATGCCATTGTTTGAAGAAAACTAGTTTGACCCACATTCCACAGTAACAGCTGATCGTTGAAAGTAAAGTGTTTGTCTCCTTTTGTTTATGTATTACAGCTGATCATTTAAAAACAAAAATTATTATCTTCGTGAAATTCCGATTCTCTCAGTAGCATAAGAAATTAGGATAAGAATGAATCTAAGGTCAAGTATGGGATTGGCTTTAGATTTCTGTAGTAGAATTAAGAATTATATATATAGGTAACGTAACAAGTCACAACGGCGCCGCACTGAAAAATTCTTTACAAGGGTTAAAGAAAATTCTTTACAAGAGTTAAAGAAAGTGCAGAAAACTAACTACTAGAGTTAGAGTATGCAAAATGTAATCAGTCGGGACACGATATTGTGAGTTACGGATAATTAGGGAAATTAGTATTAAGAATTAAAATATAAATTAGCATGGTAAGAAGTGAGATAAAGGGAATTTCACGGAGGAGAACATTTAAATGAACAAGATCATTTAAAGAGATATAGAGAAAACAAATCGTATACTAAATTAAATTTTAACACAGAAATCCTCGAGCATACTCCCAGTACGTTGCTCACAAAAACCCGGTGTCGATATTTAAGCGGAGGAGTATGTGACGATTTTAAAAAAGGAAAAAATGAAATAAAAGAAATTTAAAATCTCACATTAAAACAGAACCAAACCCCTAAAGAAAATGATAATGTAACCCCGCCATAATACCCAAAATAAATAGTTTTAAAACCAAAAAGAATTCTATAATAAAATTGCGATAACACCCCTTAATAATTAACCCGGCTTTAACCTGCCGAAACCGGCATCAACACGCATAATTACCCGTGAATATGACTAATAATTGTATTAAATCGGAACTTGATAAAAAACATAATGATGTACAATAATAAAATACTAAGTGAGAGATACCGTAGTATAATTAAATATAGTTAATTATGTCAGAGAATAATCGAGTAAATATTAATCGAATATGGAACTACTTTTACGCTGACAAGCTACCCGCGCGCGGACTGCCTCTTCACCCCTATACTTAGCCAGTTCAGTTGTATCTCAGACACCGCTGCTGATACAGCGTGCAAAAGTATGTAGTCGATATAAAAACCTATAAACGAGGAGACGCTTGTGTGAGATAGCCGGATGATGTAAAAATGTAAAAAATGACGTGAGTGTATGACAATGACATCTCTGTAACAAACTAACATCACCTAAATGTGATACTAAACTGTTAACATGTAACTGTTAAACGTAAGTAACATGTGCGGTACAACAATGTGAATACCAGTGAATGTTACAACCCAAAACCTACCACAAGAATCTACAGACCCAACAGACGACTCATCTTTAGGAATGACGGCAGATTTCACCAAAACACGAGAGCCAGAAGATCTCCAAGACACCCTGCACAACCAATGGAAGCGCCGATTCGCCGACGATGTTACACACAGGTATCACGGAAGTTCAACTTCCGTGGTTCAGAACTTAACTTAAAATAATACATGATAGACACTTAATTAACCAATGAAAGTAAAGTAAAACACGAAAGACTGACTTAATTACCATAAAATTGTAATTTCATGCTTAGTAATAATATGTGTTAAGTTTAAGGCTTTTATGAATATAACACGTTAAAGTTAAATAAGCCCATTCTTCAGATGGCACGAAATAAAGATGATAATTTTAATATCATATACTGAAACAAAATACTCGGATCCGAGGGCAGTAAAAGCTATGTTAACTCATTAATTAATCTAATTCTATTTGTACAAGAGGTGCAAATGTTTTTACTTTTAATATACTCATTGCTAAATTTCTTCGGAGATGTTAAAACTTTATGTAATAAAGAGATGTCATGGTCCAAAAAGGTGAGTGAATAAATCTACAAACCCCTGTCAATATTCCTCAATTCACGGGATCCTATTTAACTTTTGTTTACTTTCCAGTTATTTATGATTTTGTAAAGATAATGGCAGCCTGTTTAATTGACCTGAGCCAATTAACCAGGTTCCCGAATTGTAACGTGTGCAAAACGTAACACTTCTACAAGAAACCAATGGGTAGTAGAGCAAGGGGAAGACTCCGAAGTAGATTCAAAGACCTCAAGTAGAGGAGGACCTCAGACAGCTGAACATAAGAAACTAGAAAGCCAAGGCACTCAGTAGGGAAGAATGAAGTCGACTCTTGGAGCAGGCCAAGACCTACCAAGGTTTGTAGAGCCACGGCTGATGATGAACGCTGTTTCAACTGAAGAGTGTTCAGTTTCAACATTCAGCTTCGTTCAACCAGGTATGATAATCAATTTATTTATTAAAAATATGTTTTATGCATCCATCGTCGAATTTATATGTTTGTAGAATTGCCGGCGTCAAATTTCTTTTTAAGATTTCGAATTTATCTGATGCTTCATTTTGACAGATTCAGATGACAAAGGCGTTTTCATATTAAAAAATATACAGTTTATGAGAGCAGTCAGCAGGATAAAAAGCATAATAAGTACGTAAAATAAGTCATGAATTTCAGAACTATATTGTGCTCGGGTAAGTGTTAAGACTGAGGCAGAATAGACCAGTGGAAGCTTAAGCTTAAGGTTAGGAGCAGACGCATCATTACCTTTCACTGAGAAAGGTAAGAGAAAGGCATTTATGTTCTCTCTAATAAATAAGACATACTATTTGTTTAGCTTGACGTGCTGAAATGTTAACATATACTTGATGCGTAGCTGAAAGTTATTTTTTACTCCTCTTTTCCAGCTTCTCAGAGAACAACAAAGAGATTTCAGTACTGGAATTGTTTGAAAAACGTTATCGATTACGATTGTTGATCGCATTGGACCGTATCCTTTCAAGGCCGTGGTTTATGAGAACAGTTTTATGGCAAATCCGAAAATTTGTTTTATATTCTTGAAATGTTATAGCGGTTGAACATTCAACCTTTATTATTGTTTGCCTGTGCTTGTTTTGATCAAATATCGTGTAATATCATGGACGTTTGTCCTGAATTACATTTTTATGGCATCGAAATAGTTTTCGGTTTACATACTTCCCATAATCTATGTTCCATCAAATTTGTGGGCTTATCATTTGTAGTTATTACAGTATTTCTTAAAGAATATACGATTCTGACCGATGTTATTGTTGCATAGTTCTAATCAACGGTAACCGGTACTTTGATCTTCAATACTGATGTTAGGATATAGTTGGAAGAGACGTTACTACCAAATGCTATGAGGACTTGTTTGCACTCTCCGGGCGCCGGTCACAGTGAGTTTCTTCATTATCCTTTTTACCTGAGATGTCGCGTTCAGATTTGTTTGCCATTTCACTGCTACCATATTGTAATCAGTGACGGATTATCCATAACGCTAGGGTATGCTGCAGCATCGGGCACCAGCGCCTCTGCTGTCAGAGGGGGCACCATCCAACTGAATTGACTAAACGAAGCAAAGCTTATGATCACATTACAATTGTTTGGTTTTCTTACGCAGTTATGGAGACATGGAGACATGGAGAGTGTCGTATTGGAAAACAAGCGAAAGCTGTTATAGAAGTTTACTTGATCGATTGAATAACGATCTTCTAACAGAATTGAAGCACTCTGTGCTACAAGTAAATTTCAAGAAAGAGTTTTTTTTTTTCAAATCGTTCGAATGAAGATGATAGATTCCATGATACTACAGTTTATCCGCTCAAAGTATTAAACTGGATTATTGACTGTAAAATGACTGATGTATTTACGAATATATACCTTGCTTGTCGTCTGCTTTTGACGATTCCAATAGCGAACTACGAATCTAAAAGGCCATTTTCTGTATTAAAACGCATTAAAGACATGTTGAGTTCAACCATGGGAGATGCGAGATAATCTTCGTTAGCAAGGTTGAATATTGAAAGCGAGATACTTGAATCGCTCGATTTAGAACAAATTATACAAGACTTCATTAAGGTAAAATAAAGAAAAAATGGAACGATGGGTATTTAGTAAGCTTGAGTACTACTATGCTCATTGTAGTCACTATTTATCTAAATATTTGTTGTAATTTAAGAGTTTAATAAAATAATGATTAACTTTCGAAATTGTGTTTACCATTTATCAGTGTAAATAATGGATGAAAGGTTGAATTTTGAACCCAGGGGCCACCAGTATGATGACAGCATAGGGCACCACGCGCTTCTAATCCTGCATACAATAATTGTTATTCTTCACAAGCACCAAGGTTTAATACCTTCAATTTGTACGATTTGACGCTTCCTCAACCAGTAATATTTTACCGCCTGCCGTTACATTTTGACTCGCCACCACTACGCCGCACGCCAAGAAATTTTTTTTGATTAACGAATTTCTTTGGAATTTCATAAGCCCGTTTCCTTGGAACTGGATTCCTGAAGTCGCATTTACTTTTTTATAATCTCAGTACATCGTCCACGCTTATTCGCGTCTTTTGTTAACTTCGCGTTCATGTTAGGATGAAATACGCTTACATGCTAGGAACAATTTTCAAACTCTAAGCTAAAAACAAACTTTCCAAACTTAAAAAAGAATAACAATAATAATAAGAAGAATGTATAGAAACGAGTCTTCATCATTACATTTGAAACACTAACTAAATATTTTATATCTCTGATAATTTTCAAGCTTGGGATACTATTTGTTTCAGCTTTAGAATCGTTACTACCTTACTTGGAACCCTAAAATGCCCATTTGTGATTGCTGTACTATGTTACAGTGTAAAACAACCTTTATTGAGGTACAAAAATTATTGTTTTGTACGTTTATAGAAATGTAAACATTTACAATTAATTTAAAATGTTACATTAAAACTGTTAAAACTGTCTTGATGTCAGTAAAGAAGTTACCTAATATGTCCTCACTTCAGTTAACTTTCCTTTCAGCTCACAACATTAAACTGCCAGCTTAGCCAACTTTGAAAAACGTAAAGTCCCTGGAAATTGCAATTATAACCATTTATCTGTACGTCTTTCGTAACACACGTTAGGAGGTATGTTAAGTGACACGCGGTAACATAAAACAGGATTTTTCTTGAATTTCACGAATTTTACTTTTTCCTTAATATCAGTTATATGAAAGTAACACAAAATACTTGTGTGCCTAATCATTGTCAGTTTAAGGCCCACTAAATCGCAGTCTGAATACAAAAACTGTCATCACATGATTCGTCTATGATATAGCAATAATATCTTCTTGGGTTTTAAAAGCTACGGCAGAGACAAATACTAGCATGCTCCCTGAGTTGCAGAATTCACTCACTATTTTGAGCGAAATACAATTATTGTTACATAAATTTCGATATTAGATAATTTTTCAATTATAGGAAAACTACAAAAATCCCGATTTCTCTGCCCGGCTTCTTTAGTAGTAGCCTATAACAAATGTAGAGCACACAATCACACAATAAACGTTAAGAATTAGGAACATTTGGATTTCGGTTCAGTTTCCTATGTCCATTAAAACTATCGTGCTTGTTTTGTAGTGGCTCGATCTCTATACGTTTCTCTTTTACCTCTTGGACACCTTCAGTATCTGGGACATCTCATAAGAAATGAACAGAGATTTTACTTATTGCAGTCCATACTACAGGGAAAAGTACTTGGAAAGAGAGTAGTTGGGCGACCGAGAATATCATGGCTGAGAAATTTGAGGACCTGGTTTAGCATAACTGACTTATTCCGTGCAGCAGTATAGAAAATTAAAATAGTCTGTATGATATCCAACATCCGAAACGGATAGGAACTATCAGAAGAAGAGGATTTCTGTTACACTTCCTTTTAGTCTGACGCCCTCCTGGACTTTCACAATTTTTTTCACATTTTTAATCTGTTTTTTTGGGCCCTGGGTCGCAAAATTTTGAGATTTCTAAAACTTAATACTACATTTAGATGTTAGTTAAAATGCTCTTTAATTTGATACCCCACATGAATTTTTGTGATTCTATCAACATTTCACTTATTTTTGAAGCCCTGACGTTCAAACATTTTGAAATTTCAAGAAATTAACACTATATACAAATTGTGCTTAATATTCCTTTTACTTTAATAATCCACTTGGGCATTTGCTATTTTGACAATTTTGATCCCCTTACATTTTTGCCTAATTTTTGGGGAGATCAATCTCAAAAACAATAGAGTTCTGTAGGGTAAAGTATGGACACATGCGCTAAGTTTTACAGAAATCGGTTTTATGCGTTCAAAACTAATCGCGAGAAGACATACCCCAAATAGACAGATACATAGACATACAGACAAATGCCAAACGGTCTAGTTAAAACTGAGACCTCGTTTGCATCGTTCAATAAAAATATTAAGAGTGCCTTTACTTTACAATTTTCTTATATACAGGACATGTAGACGGTTACAACCCGACATAAAGAAGAAAATGATATTGAAAAATGTTATAAGTAGTTTAAAACTATTCCAGAAAGTTTAAAGGACACTAGTTCCACAGAGTATAGTATACGGTATTTATAAGATTAAGAATTTTCGGCGCTAAAATCTTAACAATTATCGTGGCTACAAATTTAATTTAATTTTATGTTTATTATGTTAATATTGATATGTTCTTTAATATTATAAATTATAAATTTAGACTGAGCATATTTAAAAGTGTAATTAATTTTTACAAAATGTTCTTCAAATTTTACACGGTAATCAACCCGTAATCTATATTCTACTCCTCTCTACATAGCCTATATAGACGTAAAAACGCCAAGCAGTAAAAAACATTCAAAGTATAGGTAGGTATATGCATTCATGTTCTAAGACAAAACAATTAAAGAGCCAGTATTGCAAAAATATTTAATTGGCTCATCCAGTTAGCACACTTGCAGTAGTTGAAAAAAAAAACACGTAAATGAACTTGTGTCTACATTTATTGGACGAAAGTCACCAGTTTCACCACTGAAGTCTAAGTCTCGTAAAAAATCATTATCTATAACTGAAGGGCTTAAACTATTCACACGGCCATACTTCAAAACTTATCTCAAAATACGTTTTACAATTTTCAGTTTTGGAAAAGACAGTTCACCTGATACGTTTGTTACATAATTGATAGACATAATTTATTAAAGAAGCATGCATACTTTCCCCCTTATCGGAATGAAGTTAGTTAAGGGTTATTTTTACAACGGAAATATTAGCTTCCCCTTCAGGACGAGGCCGCTCTGTCCCTCTGTAGAGAAATAGGGCACCGTCAAATTTCACCGTCACAAAAGTGGCTCATGTTGTAGACCTACGCTCTGCAATAAAACAAGCGCTTTTGACAAAATCTAGTCACGAACCACAAGTCGTACCCTCTCGACTCGAAATACAAACAATATATAAACCAAAAGGAAGAATTTTGGGAATACAGAAATTATGTGAGTGTGTGTGTGTTTTACTTGTAGCTCGTGACCCGTCGATGGCGGCAAGAAGAGAAAACACTCCTCAAAGTAGATTGTGACGTATACATTAAGTGAAACGTATGCTATTAGTTTATGTTCTCTCTGTTCTCATACACAAATCTTTCTCAAGCAAAAGTAGTAAATATTTCGAAGGCATTAAAGCTATCCCCTTCCGTTAGTTTACGAATATCACGAATATCAGATTAAGTAGAAAATAAGTGAAGAAATAAGAAGCTTAATGAATCAGTCATTGACAGAGAGGCGTGTAGATTTGTATGATGTGCACAACTCTTAGAAATTTCCGAAGATCGACGGTCCCAGACGTTCTCTCTCCTGGTAGACCACGAAGGTCGTGGAACAAGGAGCTGAGACGAGCTATTCAAGTTCGGCGATTGGAAGAGAAAACGCGTAAGCCTTTGGTCAGCACAAAATCTGTAAGGTTCTATTTACTTCCGTACTCTGTTCAAAATTTTCATAAAGCTGTCAGAAAAATGGAAATTTAATTTATTTATCGACATTTTCTCGAAATCTTATTGTTGCGTAAGTGCTGCAACCAGAAAATATCGCTAGACAGGAACTGAACTGGAATCCACAAGGTAGCCGCAGACGTGGAAGACCGAGGAACACCTGGATTAGGACTGTGGAAAGGGAGCTGGCTGGTGTCAACAAGACATGGAGGGAGGTGAAGGCCTGGCAATGGACAGAACACGCTGGAGCAATTTCGTCGAGCCCCTATGTTCCACCTAAGAATTTAAGGACTTAAGAAGAAGAAGAAGTGCTGCAAAACATATTAACATTACCGTAGTCGTCATCACTTCACGGTGTAGGCTTGTAGCCTGTTCCGTCTTCACTGCAGCCGTCTCTACCCACAGATCTTCTGCCAACTGGTCTGTAGTCTACAGCGCGCTTTACTAGCCTCTGGTGGTACATTCTGAAGACGTGCTCCATCCATTGCTGCTTTCGTTCTTCTATCTTATCATTAACGGAGAATATACCCAGTTTGGCCTTACATGTTCATTACGCATTCGATCCCTTAGACGATAACCACTGACGTACCTTAAAAAATTTCATTTCAGTGGTTTATATATGCTGCTTTCCTTCCCAGTTTCACTGGCATATGTAAGAACAAGTATCGCCATTAATTTATGAAACTTCATTTTTAGCATTAGTTCTTGTTTTTTTTTCTTAGCGTTCGTTGTATTGTACCACACATCATCTGATACTTATTTACTTTTTTATTCTTATCGTCATCAATTAACATTATTAGATACCAATTGTATAGAAATTGTTAAATACTACAATGGTTGTATTAAAGTTAGAATTTTTTAATTTAAAATGTTACATTTCCAGGTTTTCCACCATCCGGGCGCCAGTTCTCTCTCTCTCTCTCTCTCTCTCTCTCTCTCTCTCTCTCTCTCTCTCTCTCTGTCACAACACAAACACACGCGCGCGCGCACGGAGTGCTGTTATTTAAAATAACGTGAACGTGAATAACAAAAAGCGTTTTAACTGCTGAAATGGCATTTATTTATTTATTTAGTAAACCTGTAAGCGTATACAGAAATATAATTAGGCGGCGTGGAGCACGACCGCCCCATTGCCGCTGCAGTCCAATAACCGTTATCTCATTGTTTCTTTATGTAAGCAGTGCAATTGTTTATCCATAAACAGGCTTCCAACGGACGGTTAGGATTATAGCTGAGACTTAGGCTGATCTAATTTTAAATGAAAATACGTGAGAAAGTCGAGAATTTGCACGTCAAAAATAATTCTTCTCTTTTTTCTTTTCCTTTGCTTTTTTCTGGTACGAGTTTGCAGTTTTTTCTTTCCACACGCTTTACTATTCCAGTCACCTTACGTTAACTCCCTTTCTTTCTTAGTTCTATTGATGTAGTTCTGCCATGCTAAAACCTTTGTTTCTCACTTTCTTTCTCTGGAAGTTGCTTCATCTATTCCATTTACATCGTCGTACAGTCTTAGTATGAGTACCAATTGTACTTTATCTTGTTAGTCGTACACGTACGTTTGGTTGTAATCATATTCTACGGTTATTAACTTTATCTCTTACGCTCTTCTTCATTGTCCATATGTTTTGTACTATACTCTGGAAGATTCTTTTCTTGTTATCTTTATTGGAGGTTTATTTCATACTACTTACTGCGTGTCAAATATCCGAGTAGCGTCAGAACTATATTTTCCTATGAAAAGTAATGATTGATTTATTTTAAACGGTATATGTTGCACTTTATTTTACAGCGTTTAAAACTATTGGAGCTTACTGTTTATCCCAAACTGGAACTGTCCCGTGTTCTCTGTACCGTGATTTGCAAGGTTGTTGCCAAAGTTATACTCTTTTACAAACTACCAACAAAACTACGTAAGTGAAACTCTTTTACGTATTGTTTTATAACACAGAAATACATATTTGTATTCCTTATAAGTCGACTGAACTTCATAATTTTTCTACAAAATCTGAACACATCGATAATAATTCGAAGTACGAATCTGCACTAAGTAAAAGTAAGCAAACACGTCTGATCAACACGTTAAAGCGCAGTATTGTCACTAACTATAAACGATAGTAAGTTCCTTGGCATTAATATTGCCAAGTTGTTATGGAAAAAGAAGAAAAGAACTAAACTGGAAACAGAAAACTGCAGATCTTTTGGACGCAACTCTCGGCTGCCGATGCGTGACAGAATCTTGATAGGCAGTGACATCTTAAAACCAGTCTGAAGCCACGTCAAACAACCCTGAGGATGCGGTGAACAGCGTCGTGTATGACAGTGAAGATTACAGTAGAAATTGCCAGTTCCGGAACGATACTTTGGTACGGAGGGGAGGGGGCGAAGACGGGAAATTGGTTAAAAATCCCGGAACAAAAGTATCAAAATGACTTGTCAATAATAACTAAATTTACCTTATTTTGTCCGCCTTATAACTTCTTATAATTTTTCTATTACGCGTTTCAGAGCTTATGCTCCATCATCAGATATATATTAAAATACAACTATCACTCTTACCGAGGTCGTCACATGATATAAAATGTCAAAAATGTTTCCATACAAACAGTGGCAAATTGAACGTGAACGGGTGCGCACCCTACTTCCGCGCGCTGTTTGTATGCAAAAAGTTTTGACATTTTATATCATGTGACGACCTCGGTAAGAGTGATAGTTTTATTTTAATATATATCTGATGGTGGAGCATAAGCTCTGACACGCGTAATAGAAAAATTATAAGAAGTCACAAGGCGGACAAAATAAGGTAAATTTACTTATTAATTCGTAAAAGTGACTTGGGTACCACATTTAACATGAATATTAAACTTGTCAATAAGTTTTCTGTGACGAAATCATGCATTCAAAACGTATTTTTTTTACTGTTTTTACGTCAAAGCTCGAAGCCTTTTAAACATACTAAATGCAATAAGTGAAAATCGTTTGGAAGTATTTTTATGAATATTTGTATTGCACTGTGTACTTTTTTTAATACTTCAGGTAACGACTGCATCGGTAGAGAGATCATTCAGTAAAGTCGGACATGTTTAAGAGTGACATGAGCTCAAAACGCTGGCCCCTCTGGCTGTAGGTTAGAGGTATGCTAAACTAGTATTTGAAAATCACAGGTATAAATGAAACCGTTCACAAAAAAATAACAGGTACGAATATTATACCTATTATACATATACCTGTAATTTATAATTTGTTATAAGAAATAAATTGAAACTAAAAGTATTAACAGTGTTACTTTACACTGTGACTTTATTAAACTGTTACTGTTTAAAAGAAAATAAGAAACAAGAGAAAATTGTAGGCCTATCTCCCTTTGGGAGTACTAATTTAAGTTTTCACTAGGAGTAAACAATCTGACACGGATTTAATATTAAATTATTGATTCCATTTTGGTTAGACAAATCAGTTGTGAAACTTAGGCAATGAAATTTAGAGTGAACTTAATAGCACAACAAATAATGTCAACAAAATTTACGTGAGATGTACAGTGAAGTTAAAATCACTTCTGAAATCACATTAACAAAAAGTACTATATGGCCAGCTACTCTTTAGGTTATAATACAATACAATTCACTTTTTCAAAATGTACCAAGTTGGTGACTGGTATAATATATAATTTGTTATTATAATCTGTATTATATATCTGCATAACACACGAGAATAACTGTAACATCAGTATGAATTTTTTCGTTTATTAAAAACAGCTTCGTCTCTTTGGAATAGAGATATTCTGAATTTCACGGTTTTGCTTCGTCCCACAAAAATAATTGTTCCAAAATACCTGTTATAGGTATAACGGCCGACAGGTTACACCTGATTGAGTTCATAGCGTTGTTTCTGACTTTTATAAACATTATTAACAAGAACTATAAAGCACCTAAAATGATTATGTTATAGCCTACGTCTTCTTTGTTGTTTTTCATGAATCTGTGATAAAATAACTTCTCAGTTATCAACACATATATTTTTTATTGTTAAATTTATGTAAAATTTATTTTCATTAAAGTGGTAACTTAATTTATTCTTTAGATATAACTCATCTTCTGATTCTTGTTTTATAAACTGAAATCCTTGTTTCAATTAGAATGTTGCAAGATAAAATTTATACATATGCATAAACATTCAGTTGTAGCACTGATATATACCCGCTAGGGACTTACCAGATACTGAGGCTCACAGTCCTGATGTCAGGGGGGGGGAGTCTGTATAGAATATAATGAATGGGCCACGGGAACGTAACGTGAACCCAATCGCGTAGCGAACTTCGATGAGAACCAACTCTTAGAAATCGACAATCTGACTAGACGGCTCAATAGAATTAAATCCTTGGAGATGGTAGAACGAATGGCTGTGTGTTAGGACGACCAAAACCGGACGAGATATAAATTTTAAGTAGTTAACTAAGATTTGAAAGAAGAGCCGGTTTCAAAGAAGATTGCTATTATTGAACCGGTTTAAACGAAATCGGAGAATCGTCCACAGACTGGTAAATGATTTCGAATTACAAAAACCGATCTAAAAATAACTGCTATCAGACCTACATATAACGATAGTATACTAAATTCATAATAACAAAACCAAGCTACGCTCGCATTAAATCCTATTTTAGAAATATATGTTTAGGAATGCTGTCAACTTGCTCTCAACTGAGTACAGTGCACATCTCGTAAATGTTTATAACTATACCGTAATTCTAGAGCTTTTATCAATTCGTCATAGGCGTTCTGGGTATCAGGTGGTACTTTCTGTAACAGGTCCTTTTAAAGCGAGAACAAGTGAAAATGCCTTCTTTTTCCCTGTCGAATTATTTGGGCTAGCAACGGCTTTAAATTGCCGAAGATACGGCGCCCAGTGAGTGCTTCCATCAAATGCTGAGGCCTTGACATGAAACGCCAAAGCTGGAAGCGAAGTGACTTTCTCTGTTGTCTTATTTCCCACGTCTTTTCTGTCTTATGCATGGCTGTATTTTCGTGGCAAGAGGAAACGACTAAGTCAGAGTCTACATACTTTCAGAATTCATAGTAAGTCAGTGTGTTCAACACTCGTATTCAGTTATCAGAAACAGCTAACAGGAAAGCCAGTAAGTGGAAAAAGAAAGTCTCTGAGTAACCTACGATTTGAATAAATCGTTGCCATCCGCTAGTAAGCTTAAAACGACGGTGGAATCTGTTTGAGGCCCCGTGAGACGTTGTGCCACACAGGAATATTGACAAGCATTATCGCTTTAGTTATGGAATACACACATTTAGCGTAAGACAGTAAAATAGCAAAGTAACAGTTTTTTGCATAAAAATAGCCTCAGTATCGCAGAAATCGCATTTTGCCCGAGGGATTGCCACAGATTTATTACTTTAAAACGTCTGAGGCTCCACTCTGTCATTTCCCAGCGGCGACCGACCCGTTTCTGTACATTTTTTAAAACTCTTATGAAGCTAACACTTAAAGTGATTAAACCGTGACAATTTTGAGATTGTAGTAGAAATTATATATATATATATTATAATATATATATATATATTATAATGACTTAGAGCCTCCAGGTGGTCTAGTGGCTAACGCGGGCGATTGATGCGCTCGTGGTCCCGGGTTCAATTCCCGGCGGAGGCTCCATACGGCGTGCACTCAGCGTCGTGAGGCAAACTGAGTAGGCGCTGAGATAACAGCGCCGCCTCCTGGCCGTGAATACCGCAACTAGCGGCTGGTGGCGCGTAGTACTAGCCATACACCGTCACACTAACACAAAAGCCGCGCGGTACGGCTTGGTCCTTAACGGACTGTGGAGCGGAGGTTTATTTATTTATTTATTATATTATAATGACTTTACCTCAAGATGTTTTCTCTCTATTTGGAACATGTTTCGGGATCCTTAGTGATCCCATCATCAGGCTGTCTAATTTTGAATCTTGTCGAATACCTGTGTGCTGGTTGGCTGTTGTTATGGCTTCCCATTGGTTTTTGGTTGTTTAAATTGTTATTACTGTGTGTAATTGTGGTGTATATACAAGTATTTTGTGTATTTTCTATGTTGAGTGCTTTGAAAATTGTGTCGTGTTTTGTATTGATTTGTATTTGTTCGGGTATTAGTTTGTTTTGTGTTTTATGTTTGTATATTTGTAAATTTTCCCAAATGTTCATTATGGTCCCTTTGTGTGGTATGTGTTTTATTAGTGTCATATGGGTTATGTCTGGGAATTCATGTTCAGTGTTTATTGCATGTGTGGCCAAATTGGATTTATATATTTCTGGTTTTTTGTATGCATTTAGGTGTTCAAAATAACGTTTTTACAGCTGTTTTCTTGTTTGTCCTGTGTAACATTTACTGCAATCTTTTCATTCAATTTTGTATATACCGTTAGTTGTTGTATTATCTTTATGTGTGGGTTATTTAGTTTTTGTAAATTATTTTTATTAGTTTTGCATGCTATTTTGATATCTGTGTTTTTAAATAGTTTTGTTAGCTTTGTCATTTTATTATTTATGTATGTGAATGTGGCCCATTTTTTATTGTTGTTATTATTTATGTGTTGTTCATTTTGATTAATTCTTAATTGTTCAGTTTTTATTTTATATTTGATTTTATTTTCTATTTTTTTTACAGTATTTTTATTGTATCCATTTTCATAAGCAATTTGGTATATTATATTTCTTTCTTTGTCTGTTTCTTGTTTGTTTAGGGGAATTTTGTACATTCTGTTAAATAGCGAATAGAATGCTGCCATTTTATATTGTGGTGGGTGGTCAGAATGGTTAGGTATAATGATGTTAGTAGAAGTTGGTTTTCTGTATATTGCATATTGTATGTGGTTGTTGTTTCTTGTGATGGTTATGTCTAAATAGTTGATTTTGTTATGTTTTTCTTTTTCTTCTGTGAATTGTATTTTTGGATGTATGTTATTGATTTGTTTTAGTATGTTTTCTGCATTTGTGTTTTTGTTATTTGATACATATACCCCATCAACTACATATCTTATCCATATGCCATTTGGATCAAATGATTTCATAATATTTTGTATTTTGGTGTCTATGTGTTGTAAGAATATTTCTGCTATTATGTTAGATAATGGAGATCCCATTGCTAAACCTTCTTGCTGTTGATAAATTTTGCTATTACATTCAAAGTAATTTTGTTTTAGTATTAGTTGGGGGCTATATTTTATTTCAGTTATATATTGTGTGTCTTCATTTTGTTCTTTAAGTTTGTTTATTATTTTGTCTATTGTTTCATCTACTGGGATGTTGGTGTACATGTTTGTGATAGCATATGATGTGAAAAATGTATTTTCATTTATATTTATTATTTTTAGTTTGTATATTATTAAACAAAACTATTTAAAAACACAGATATCAAAATAGCATAGAAAACGAATAAAAATAATTTATATATATATATATATATATATATATAGAGAGAGAGAGAGAGAGAGAGTGAGTGAGTGAAAAAAGAGTACAGAAAACAGAGGCGGTGTGTCGGATCACTATTTCTCTGAAGCATACTTAAGAATAGGTTTTCAGTCCAACCTATTGGAAGGGAACTGCGCTATAAAGAAAATAATTTATAATTTACGTTACCTAATTAGTTTAATAAATCACTAATAATTAGTGAATATTTATTTTTTTGTAATGAATAATTCGTTTTTTCTTTGCTTAGTCGCGAATTTATTCATTTTTCTAACTGTTAAAAAACGACAACAAAAAGAACAAGTTTTAGGTACATTATGCTAATGTACGACAACAACAAAAACGACAAACTGACCTAACCTAAACGTAAGTAATTTTCTAAATAATTATGATAAACTAACGAATTTGATTAATTTTACTGCTTTTTGAAACATAATTTTCCAAAGTACGTACAGCACTTTTTAAATGTTTACCATACGATCACAACACGACCTTACCTCACGCATGAACATGCGCAAACGTGCGACGTTAGTTTCTGGACTAAAGCAACACATAGTAGTTTAAATGTTTACCATACCATCACAACACGACCTTACCTCACCCATGAACATGCGCAAACGTGCGACGTTAGTTTCTGGACTAAAGCAACACATAGTAGTTTTCTTGTACAGAAAAAAGTGAACAATTATCATATAATTGGACTGACAAAATCACAATAAAAATTTGCATATTTCTATTCTCATTAAAAATTATTTCTGTATAATTTTTTACCGCAATTGGTGTATAAACTTTATTATCCAAAAAGTACAAAAAAAGTTACATTTAATGTCGTGGTCAACCAGGACTTTTATATTTGTTTGTGAACATGTCGCAGCGTGTAAACGATCTGTTGTTAACAGATTGTCTGTTGACAGATTAATTCTCGATGAAGACAAAATATTAGTCTTTAAAATATTACACAGGTCTAAGGAGCTACGAAGTACTGATTTCCTGTATTTTGTCGTTTCGCTTCCTTTTTTTCAGAGGCGTTATGGTAAACAGTATTTGAAACTAGAGCTAAGCGGAACAGAGCCGCTTCTGAAGTCTTGTGGGGTGTCCAGGCTCCAGTGCATTAGAAATGAAGATTTCAGAAGTCGAATTCTTGTAGACAAAACAATTTTAGACACCATAATGACCACGTGGAACGAATACGTAAAAGGTTGTTAAACTGGGTTAAAACTAGATGGCTTAATGGCGGAATCGGGGTTACGGAGGAAGGAGGACAAATATATGAGATAGAGAAACGAGGAGATGGGAACAACAGAAAACTATGGCTAGCAAGATGCGAGAGACGCTACAAGGACGGCAGCCTGGTAACCTAGTTGTAGAGACTTAACTGGGCATGACACTGAAGGAGCAGAGGATGGAAAAGGAGAGGTTGTCAAGAAGGGCGACAAAGGGTCAATTTCTGAGACGGAGGAATCCCTTACAGAGCACTATTATGTCCTGTGTCCTTACATCCTGTGCAAATGTAGCTCTCGTAAATATACTTTCCTGCAAGACACTGGCCTTACATGTTTGAAAACAAGAGATAACGCTGTACGAACCAACGTTTATTCTTTTTGTATACGTACTCCAGCATTACGTAGATAAAAGAAAAAGCAGCAGCCGCGCGCGCATACGAGTGTGTACGTGCAGTGTTGTTAATATGTAATGTCAACTGACTGCGCGGTATTGAGCTTGTAAAAGCGGGAAAGTAAAGCTATAAAAATTAATTAAAATTAAAATAGCTGACAATTTTACTAACGAATACATACATGGTGATATGTACGTGACCCTCTTCCGTTTATGACGTACCGTCCATTATGAAATTAGGGTCATACGGTGAAAAAGTAGCACCGATTTTTAACCGGAGTGCCGCGAAAAGTTTACATTGTTTGAAATTCGTACTATTTCAGTTTTGAAGTTTCTGAAAGAATTATTTTCATTCTTATTTTACTTTCTTTTTGTAGAAAAAACTTCTATTCTTCTGTGTTTTAACCCGAATTCAGTAGTGTAAGGCTGTGTTCGTTTTGTAAAGTGTGGACTTCACGATATTCATAACTTTGTTAACGTTTTCAGCAAGCTAACACCTGTACGTGGACGAAACATTTTACTAGAATTATCCGTGTTAGAACAGTTTACACCGCCTTTCTGTACAGGGTGCTTCACGACTATCAGGGTAACAACATCAAGAGATGTTCCACTGGTAAAAATACAGAAAAAAGTTCGTATAAGTTCGAAAAACGCTTTGTCACGGCTAGCGGAAAATAGCTGGGGGAAAATGTTTTCCCCAACGGAAAAGGCTGTAATTAAATTTTTGGGGCATACATTTTAGGGGTAAAATTGGTGTTTTGTAAATTTTTTGCTCTGAAAATGCTTGAAATGGGTCCCAGAACTGTATCTCTAATAGTTTCCGAGAAATTTGTTGTAAACCCTAAAAAGCTGAAATATTGAAGAATATAATTTTCTAAGTAGGCTATCATGGCTGGAGGCTACATTAGTAACTACCGGGTTGTTGGGCCGTTGTCGATTACTTAAATTTTGATTATTACTAAAGATTTCGGTCACACCTCCGGAGGCTGTCTTCAGTCAAATAATAACTCGAAACGTTTAGTAATAATCAAAATTTAAGCAATCGACCGCGGCCCTACAGTCCTGAGCTCATTGATTTTGATAATTTTTTTTTGATTTGAAGTAAATTTACTTCGTTAAATTGCGAATAAACAAATAAAAATAGGAAACAAAATTTGTAACCCGTTTAATTCTGAGAAAATTCTGTAGACATTAAACCTCACACAGTGTATTTAAAGCGTTGAGAATTGCTTTAAAGTTGTTACAATAGCTTAGCGTATGCGCCCTCCTGGCGTTTCCGGGTTCATATCTCAAGTGCTTACCAGAACTATTCGACTAAGACAGACAAATACAAACCAAAATGATCGATTTGAATCAGAAGTATTGTTGTTATAAAAGACAGAATTAACTATGGCTATCTTTATTATTATAGATAAAATTTCTGGTCCATCTGAGGTTACCTAGACCCTCTTGAATATCCGCCACTTACTCTGGGTCATTAAGTCATGGGTTTTCACGTTCTTTACAAGGAGTCGATGAGTTACATTCGTAATCGGAAGTGTAATCACATTAAGCAATTTACTTGCTTCAGTCGTATAACGTGTTCATTTCGCCGAAGGTATTGTAGTTCTCGGTGATTTCAAGTTCTATAAAGGTTCACCTGAGTCAACACGGAGTGATTTGTTGGCGATACAGCACCCAATATTCGTATATACTTTTATAATTTTTATTGTTGTAGGCATTGAATTGTGCTGACAGTTATGCACTCACAAACCCCAAAGCATGTTCTGGTATGCCGAATTTGCTTTTGTTACAGACTTTTATGGAAAAATTTAGTTGTCATATAGTGTAATGACATTCACGACTTCAACAGAATACAGATTACAACAGTCGAATAGAAAAGTCATCATTATTTACTGTTAGATTAGTCTATATTTTTTAATCTTTATTTCATCACAATATTACAACAAAACAATAGAGTGAGGAAACAAAATATGGTCCCCCTAGAAATGACTATGTTGGGGCTTCCCTCGCATACGTAGACATAACTAACACCGCTTGCTGTTTCACAAAAATAATCAAATAAATTTCTTAAATTACAAAAAAAAAAAGATTTTAATAATTAAAAACACAAATCCAGCAAGCTGCATTAAAGAAATACAATATAATATAATGCAATAATATAAAGAACTAGAATATAATATAAAAGACAATGATTTAAAAAACTACAAGATAATATAAAATGAATAAGACAATTCCAAAATACAACAAATTTACAATATATTTTTTTATTAATTTATTAGTTTTTTCAACGATTTTAAAAATTTCTTCAACATTTGAAACTGAAAGCAACCATGTTTTCAGAGATTTCAGATTGGGTAAACCGGGCAGGTTGGGATGCCCGGATTATCCCAACCTAACGTGTGGCATTAGCAGGTTAAAGAAGCGTGGAGCACTATTCTTATAAAACTGTTCATTTTAACGGCGGAACAACAATAGTATAGCTTTTTCTTAGATCGTAGTGTTTGTCTTTAAATTTGTATTTGTTATCACTTCTCACGAAGAAATCAAAGCAAGAACAGCAGCAGGAAACAGAAGCTACTACGCATTAAAAAATATATTGCAATCCAGGAATGTATCAAAAAATGTCAAAAAGAAAATATAGCTTACACCACGGTACCTGTAGACATAGACCTGTAGTAACATATGCAAGCGAGGCATGGGTGCTGAAGTTGGAAGACACGAAAACCTTGGTGTTTTCGAGGGGAAAATTCTGAGAAGAATTTATGAAGCAGTGTGGGACGGAGAGAAGTGGAGGATAAGAAAGAATTGTGAGATAAGAGACCTTTATGGAGAAGTGGACATAGTTGCGGGAGTGAAGTCGCAAAAGTTGAGATGTTTGGAGTGAGAATGAGAAGTGATCGAGGCCAAAAAATGGCATTGGAAAGGAAGCTGGAGGGAATAAGGAGGAGAGCACGTCCGAGGAGGAGATGATGTGAAGATATGGAAGGGGATTTGAGGGACATGCGAGTGGCAGGTTGGAAGAGTAAGGCGCTCTGGAGAGAGAAGTATGGTGGAGAATCATTGAGCAGGCCAAGGTTCTACTGGGACCGTAGTCCCAGAGCAGAGAGAGATCACTTCTCATAAACCTAAGAACCTAAAAACATACAGGTGCCTTAAAGGAAGAATTATTGCATCGGTTTGGAAAATGTGCATGCTTTCGATACATATCTGGCATAATAGGTTATATTGTCGTTTAGGGGCACCGTTAACAAGCAGATTAGTTATATGGAGGAAAACATACAACTCAATGTTTTCCTGTAGACGTAGCTCCAATTGTGGGAGCGTCATCTCATGTGCCGATTTCACGGCAATTCAGTAGTGGCTGTCACATTAGCCCTTAGAGCGTTCGTCCTCTTGTTTTGGATTTTGGATTCACATGATGCTAACTCGATTACTGCAATACACATCTGTGCTGTGATCCATTGCTAGACGACAAGTGAAATGATGAGAGTTCGGAAAATTAGATATGTTGACCTAACTCACATGGAGGAATTAGAAGTACCTAGGGCTACAGAAAGCTGAAAGTGTTAACTCTAAGCTTTTGAAACATGGTGGTACTTAATTTAAACTCAGATTTTTTAGCTTTATTAATACGCGTTGTTACGTCCTCAGAGAGTCGGTAAGAGCCGAAGTCGTCTCGCTTTTCAAAAAAGTAATAGAAATAATGTGAACAATTATCTAGGGATTAGTCTGCTTAATGCTGCTTACAAAATATACTGTAGCATAATAAATAATAATTGATTTTGCAGTATTTCTCTCATATAATTCTGCTAGAAGTGAAGGAGAGTCTATTTTTTTGATAGACTTGCGCCTGAATAAAGGATGGAAATTTCTACAGTTAAAACTAAAATGATGGCTTTTGGAGGGAAGGGTGTTCAGACATAACAGTAAATGGTGTAACAACTGAACAAATATCCCACTTCCACTGTCTGGGAAATGATATCACCCACAACAACAGCAGTGACATATACGCTAAACTTGCCACGTTTAATTGAATCTACGCAAAGGATTGTAGGTAGGAAAAAACGAACGAGACCCTATTAAATTTTTACAGAGCCATGGTAGTCCCTAATATGTTATACTGCTCTGAGAATTAGATAATGACAAAAAAGAGATATGAGCAGTTTTTAAGCTTCCGAGATGAGGAGGTTTCTCAGTTCTGTGAAAGGATGCACACGAACAGATTGAAAAAGTAACACGAGGCCTTTAAAGGTAAATATTCAGTGAGGACTATGATAGTTATAAACAACAGCACTTTAGAACAAGTGAGCCGTTTAAATATCTCGGCTGTGCAGTAAGCTATGAGTCTGAATATGATATAAGAGAGACGATAAATAAATTTAGGAATATTTGTGTTACGATTCATAGAAATCATATAAATAAAACAAGACACAGCACAAGGATTAAATTTTATAAGCCAATTGCAATACCCACGTTGATTTATGCAAGTGAGGCATGGCCCATGACACAAAAAGAAAGCGGCAAGATTCAGAGGGCTGAAATACTTTAAATTATTTCGAAGAGATTCTTCGAAATACTTTAAATTATACATTGCAAGATAGAATAAGGAATGAAGATATCAGACCAGAACTCGAAGTAAAGGACATAAATGAAATTATTTCAATTTTCAGAAGACAATGGTGTGATCTGCAAAGGATGGCAGAGGATCGATTGCCGAAAGCGGCACTGAGCTATAAAGCCAATGGTAGAAGAGACGTGGGTCGTCCGAGGATGAGATGGATGCCGGAACGGGTTTATATAACCTAATCCTTTAAGTGAAGAAGAAGAAGAAGAAGAAGACGAACAGATTGAATACATACTGAGGATATACGCCGGGAAATAAATATTCCTTCATTGAGTGGAAATGGAGGGGAATATTGGCACCGACGGCTGATCCATATAGGGAGAGTGATGGCTGACAGGTCGCCCAGTCAATGGGAAGCGACCTCCCCGAAGACGGAGAAAGAGATGGGTTGACTCTGCTGACCGGAACAGGTGATATCGCCTAATACTTGTAGGAAGAAGAAGACAACCACTATACACTCAAATCCGTGTGTCTAACAGTACGTGTAATGCACTTTGAACTAGGGGCGGATTAAGCGGCTGGCGGACCTGGCGGCCGCGAGGAGCCCCCGAATCTCCAAGGGGCCCCGAGATCGATAGATTCCTAGTTAAAAACTGCCACAACAGAAAAGCGAAAGATGCAATATTTAATATTATTCACGTAGGCTATTCTACATGTAAACGCAAAAGCCAAAAGCGAAAGACTCGTAACTAAAACTGTTAATTTATTATCTACATCAAGTATACTATAATGTCAAATATACATCTTAGTAATAAGAAGTGATTGATTTTTACAAATCTCTTAGCAGTATGAAAAGTTGCGTTTGAATCATTTAAAATAAATACGTGAAATCCCGCCTGAAATTGCGACTGCGCGTTGCGATCGGTAGCCACCGTTGGCATCACTGCACTCTTGTAACTCTTGCAGCGCTCACGTAATCCATTGTGTTCGAGTTCGAGTTTGAGTCCACGTAATCCATTGTGTTTTAAGAGTCTGAGTCTGTCTCTGAGTTTTTTGTACCATTAGTGGTAAGTAAATAGTAGTACGTTTACGTAGCATATAATAATGAAATGGTCCCGTTTCAGTTGGGTTTTCATTACGGAGTGGCTGAATTGCACAGCATGGCCGCGAGATCAGCTGATGGGGAACTCCATTGATGGAGAACAAGACGAAGAAGAAGAGGAAAAGGAAGAAAAAGAACAAGTCGGGAATCAAAAGGTTGAAAGTGCTACTGAAGATGGTGATTGCGAAAACACAGAAGGTAGAGATAGTCCATTAAGACGCACCGATTTAGACGTCAAAGTACAAGATGATATAGCTCTATGGCCTACGATATTAACAGATGCAATGATTGACCATATTCTTAGAAACAAACCAAAGAACGTCGGGAATATAGAGGGATTTAAATCAGCGTACGAAGATAGAGATGAAGTGTATTATAGAGGACTTTCCTATGATCATTTTTACAGGATAAAAACAAATGGAATCAAGGAAAAGAGAAATTGCCTAGTATTTTCAGAAACAAGCAAAAGGGTTTACTGCTACCCTTGCAAACTGTTTTCGACATCAAAGTCCGAATTAATAACGGGTTTTCAAAATTGGAAATCAATTACGGCAACTTTATCCGACCACGAAGTAGCAAAAGAGCATATATCAGCCAAGTGTACTTTGTATAAAAGGTCATCAAAGTTTAATAGAATTGATTCTCAGTTATTGCAGAGGAGAGAAAATGAAGAACATTATTGGAAAGATGTCTTGAAACGAATAATATCGACTATAAAATTCTTGAGTCGTTTAGGGCTAGCATTCAGAGGTCACGAAGAAGGCCAGGATTCTACAAGAAATGGAAATTACTTAATGTGCTTGGAATATCTCAGTGAATATGACGATTTCTTGAAGTTGCACCTACAGAAATATGCCAATCGAGGGCGAGGAAATGTTAGCTATTTGTCACACCATATTTGTGACGAATTTGTAGCCATCATTGGTAAACAAGTGAGAGCACATAACTGACAAAATTAAGGCTGCGAATTATTACAGTATCATCATTGACTCTACGCCTGATGTGTCACATGTTGATCAACTGACATTTGTCATAAGATATGTTTTACCCAGTGGTGATAGCAAAGAAAGTTTTGTGGGATTCGTCCCCATAGAAGAACATACGTCTTCATATTTGGAACAAGAAGTATTGCAAATTTTAGCAAAATTAGGAGTGGATATTAAAAATTGTCGAGGACAATCATTTGACAATGCTTCCAATATGTCAGGGAAGTACTCAGGTCTACAGGCACGTATTAAAGAACACAGTCCAAGTGCGGTTTATATACCTTGTGCCAGTCACTCTTTAAATTTAATCGGAAATTTCGCTGCACAAAGTTGTTTTCAGGGTCAACCCATCGCTGGCAAGTTTTGTGCAAAAAGCTGGAAAAGTGTGAACATGCCGTCTCAGTGAAGAGAGTTTCAGACACAAGATGGTCAGCAAGAGCAGATGCTGTACGGGCTATAAAACTTGGTTACACCCATATAAAAGAGGCTTTAGCTGAAATCTGTGACTCAAAAGAAGAAAAAAAGACCACAATAGCCGAGGCAACTTCGCTTATGAAAAAAATGGAAAAATATGAAACCGCCCTGATGACAGTGATTTGGAATACCATTCTACAGAGAATAAATGCTACTAGCAAGTCACTGCAATCAGTGGAGTGTAAACTATTAAAAGGCTCTATTCTAGTAAGGTCACTAGAGAATTTTATCGAACATTTCAGAGAAGAATTTGGAAAAGTTGAAAAAGAAGCAACTGAGATATCAGGTCTACCATTTGATGAAGAAGATGGACAAGTTCATAGGCCAGAGAAGGAAAAAATGTGTTTCGATGAAAGCAAAGAAGTCAGTCATGAATTTGCAAGAAGGGAAAATTTCATTGTCAATTCATTTTATGTCATATGCGATAGCACTAAGGCAGAACTATCTCGAAGAACTCAGACGTATGAAGCTGTTATAGAACATTTTAGGGTATTTTTTGATCAAAGATTACCAATTGAAGCAAAAAAGAACGCTATAAAAAAACTGAAGGATATTTACAAAAATGACATTGATATTTCTAATTTTGACGATGAACAGGACCAGACTATTTCTACAAGAAAACAGAGATACCATCAAAACCGCATCAGAAATTTATCGAGCTGCAAGAGAAATGTCTTCAACTTTTCCTAACGTAGAGATTATTTTGAAAATATTTTTAACAATACCGATATCAAATGCATCAGGTGAAAGATCTTTTCAGTTTTGAAACGCTGTAGAAACTATTTAAGGAGTACAATGGGAGAAGACAGATTAAACAACATGGCCATATTATACATAGAACAAGAAATTTTGGACGAAATAGATACTGCAAAAATAATTGATGAATTTTCCAAAGAGAAAACAAGACGCAAATTCATATAGAAAACATTTTTTAAGCACTCTGGTAACTTAGTTACTGTTACATTTTTTGAATAAATTTCTGATTTTTCTTGAAACATTGAGTTTTATTATTAGCTACATATTTCTGGTTTAAGCAAGTCATTAAAAGTCTAATACTGAAATCTTTCCGAAAAAGCCATCACTTCCTTACACTATTTTTTTGTTTGGGGGCTTGTGTCTAAGGGCCTCGAACTTTTTACCGCCAGGGGCCTCCAATCGGCTTAATCCGCCTCTGCTTTGAACGGTAACGAACTGAGCAATACTGTAAAAACGGCGGATGAGAGATGTCACGAAATGCTAAACCCTTTAACGCGTAATGCACAAGAAAGTTTAGAGTCGGGCGTGCGCGTGTGGGTCTACATAGTCAGTGTGAGTAGTAGCGACCGCTTCATTGCGGATGTGCTAACTATGGGAACACAGCCACTTAATTGGCCCCCTCCACAAACAAAAGTACCAGATCTATCTCTCATGAAGATGTATATTAAGCTGTTAACAGTGTCTGCCGTACGCAACCGTATTCACACACACACACACACACACACGGTGTTATGAAACGATGCTTTTTATTTGTTATTGGCACCGGATCAGTGTGGGCCTGCATTCCATATGCGGTGTCGAAATTTTTTAGTACAATTTTTAAATTTTGTACCCTTGAAATCTGTGTGTCTGGTTTGCGTGCTGCTATTTTATACTTTTGAAGTTTGCAGCAAATGATTTACAACGATTGATTTAGGCTTTCTTTCACAGCTGAGGTAGTAGTTTTTTAAGAGAAATAAGTGAAGTTTTTGTGAGGTCGTAGCAACTCAGTGCGCTCTTATTCAGATTAGAAACTCCGTTCTTCAGAAGTTCAGATCTAAGCGTATGACAAAGATCTCTGAAATGAACTTTCGAAGCACGTTATGAGCTGATAGTCATATGAAGTACTAAAACGAATGCGCCGGATCAGAACTACAAGCGTGGTAATCAGAATCCGAAATTTAATGACCTACAAAGTGATGTTTTGAAAGTGACCACACGGAAATTACAGGGAAACTGTGTTACGAAATGACTTGAAACCTAAAAAATGACATAGAATTCTGTAAAATATCTTTTAACTTCTTCTTCTTAGTCATCCTCTGTTACCCGTCGGGTGTCGAGGTTTTCGAGAGAGCTCTCCATGTCGTCCTGTCCAGTGCCAAAACCCTGGCACGGGCCCAAACTGCTCCTCTGCCTTCTACATTCTTTTTGGTGTTATCCTCCCGTTTCGTTCTGGGGCGTCCTCTTCCTCTTCTGCCTTCTGATTTTGCTGTATGCTAGTCTCGGGCACCTTTCCTCATTCATCCTACAGAAATGGCCAAACCAACGCAGTTGCGAGCTTTCAGTTTTATTATTTGAAGAGAATATCTTCAAATTCTTTCGGATGTTAACATTTCTCACCCTATCTCTACGAGTTTTCTTCTCAATTCTCTTCAGAAATCGCATCTCCCTTGCTTGTATTCTCTTTTTATGTCTGTCATTTAGAGTCCATAAAAATTAGCTCATTCAAGTAGAAAAAGATATGACCACAATACTTCGGCCACATGATCTCGAGAGTGCAATGAATGAAATACATACATAAATAAATAAAACGCTTTATAAAATTAAATAAGGAAAGCTCAGCATATGTATTCGTTCGTTCGTACTTAATCACTTCAACAACCAGACTCAAAAATGAATGTGTAAAAACTGTATCTGCTTCGTTAACAGTATCTACCCCTTCTATCAACAACCCTTCTTATATAACTAAGTGAACATAAGGTCTCACGGCCAGAGTTATCAATAATATTAAAATTAACCGGGATGTTATTACATGGTAATTACATGTCTAAACGTAATGTAGTAATTGTCTAATATTTAAAGAGTATATGTAGATTTAGTTGTAGTGTAAAAGTGTACTTGACTTGTTTATTGTTAAAAATTGTTACAACTGTCAATATTATGTTAATTACTCTATATTATTAACAATAATTGTTAAAAATATATCTTAATGTAATCGTTGGTTTCAGTTGCGATTAATTTTGAAATGTTTAGGATCTATTTTTTACTGTATTTAAGTAACCGTTGTAGTCTGTATACCGCAGAATTGAATATGTGACGATACGAGCCAATCGGCCTTATGGAAGACTGATTGAAATCGGAGTTAGCGTTGAATTAAAAATATATCAACGACCTTAATCAATTTTAACTTGTAACTGCTCACAGTTTGTGGTGAGCAGGTAATTTCCAATGCTGTGAATGTAATGAATATTGTAAACTTAATGATGGGAATGAGTGTATTACTATTATTATTTTTCTTTAGCACTACAGCTCAACGTGAGCCCTGACTTCCAACACTAGTCTCCTCCAATGTCTCCTATCCATTGCTAACTCATGGCATGCATTCTCCTTAGACCTTCAAGAACATCACCCAACCGTCTTATCCTAGGTCGACCCTTTTTTCTGCTTTTATAGACTTGCACCGTCTATGGACATTTGGACATCCAGGGTCGAGTCGGCTTCATACAAAGGAAAAAGAAGTTAAGACTAATCAACGTTACTGTCTTTAAAGTGGTTGAAATACGTGTGATAACATCCTGAAATCAGTCCATTAAAGTAAACAGTAATAAGACAATAAAAATACGCGTTATTGAAACATCGTTTACAAGATATTAACTGACGACTTGTTGGGCACTTGATGAAACATATTAATACAAAGGTTTTTAAAAATATGTAAACACTTGGTACGGTTCACAGTTTTTATTTAACTCTGACAGCTGTTTCAGCTTATTAAGACATAGATTCGTCATCTTCTTTAACCGGGTCACAAATATGTCTTACAATCTTCCTTTAAAACCTTCTTAGTGTTCGTTGTTCCTTGTTTTTCAGTGTCAATATCTCGCCGGTTCATGTAAGTAACAACCAGTCTGATAAATGTCTTACATATTTTTATTTTTGTGTTACTACTAACGAGTTTGCTCCTCAATAGTCTGCTGTTGGCATATATGCCCTATTTCCTATTTGTATCCTGTCATATATTGTTCGTGTTTATGAACCCTTCATTATCTATCATGTTACTCAGGTATCTGAACTTATTAACTGGATCAAATGAATTACCTCTATCCATAAATTATATAGATTTCTTCTCCTTTATGATGGAGAAATCAGCACGTATTTAGTGTTTTTGATATTTACATTCAGTCCCATACCAGCGGATTTTTGATTCAGCTCCTTGTATACTTCGATCAACCGTTGTCTTGATCTAGCTATTATGACGACATCGTCAGCGTAAGCACATATTTCGGTTGTCTTATTTAATATTGTTCCTCCCTGACCTATGTCTTTAATGGTATAGTGTACCGCAATATAAAGAGGGTGGCCGATAATGTATCACCTTGCTTAACTCCCTCATTAAATCCATATGATTCACTCAGTATAGTCTCATACTTAATTCAGGCTTTTGTGAATCTCATGGCCATCTTCGTTAAATTTAGCTTCAAAGGAATTCCCATATCCCGGATGGCTTCATAATTTTTATCCTTCGCACACTATCAAATCCTTGTTTAAAGTCCATAAACAGCATGTGAAGATCTATTTTTTTTTATCGGCCATCTAAGGACCACATGCCAATTTCAATTCTATATTCTTTCTTCTTTTCTTTTTCTCCAATATTCTTTCATCTTTTCATTGTGTCTCTTCTTCCTGTCTTCAGTCCACTTTAAACCTGCGTTTTTCTCTCTCCTACCGTGGACTCCTTTCATTTTTAACAATTTTGCCCGAAAAACGTCTCTTTCAATTGCTTCTTCTGCGTTTATATTATTTTTTACTAAATACTTTTGAACTTCTTTAATCCAACTTGATGTTGACTTCTTCCCCCACACATATTTGAAGATCTGCTTTGTTAACCTATTGTCGTCCATTCTATATAAATGTCCAAAAAATAGTAGTCTTCTTTTTCCCATTGTTTCTGTTATATTTTCTATACTCTGATATATTTCATCATTACTTCTTAATTTATAACCTTCTGAAGTTTTTCGTGGGCTTAACATTTTTCTAATAATTCGTCTTTCCAAAATTTCTCCTTTCTCGAAATTATACGGTAATTCAATGCTAGACATTCACATTCTGGCTTCACTACCGTACTGTAATGCCTTATGTTCGCACTTTTAGATATGCACTTTTTATTGTAAATATCTTTATTTATCTATTATTATTATTATTAATTGTTGCCAGACGTTTTGACCGTGCCCACAACGTCCGTCTTCAGTGGCGTGGGAACAGATTTCCGTAGGGCTAATTTGAGACTAGGTTTCGTCTCATCTGATGACGACCTTTCGGGTCTGGTAGGCCACGTCCTAACATCCCGGTTAATTTTAATGCTGCACTTAACAAAACAAAGACCATATCGAACAACTACTGTGAGTGCGTTCTATCATATCATGTGCCCGATATCGTTAAGCGTAATTATCTCGGTAATAAACCATTTCCACATAAACGTTAAATGTTTTGAGACAACGGGTTTTTCATTATTTTGATATTTACAACACGCTTCTGGAACACTGCGCTGCAATTTAGAATCAATTAAAAGAAACGTGCCTTGTACACAAAAAATCTTATAAAGAATATTTTAAGTTCAAATGCAAAATGAGAACTGACGTGACAGCAAGTCAAGAGACTCGGCGGTGCGGTCATTTTGCCACGAAGCAACTGTAGTACGGATGTATTAACATGTTGAGTATGTAGACAGAAAACAACAGGGGGGCGTCCGGGGTCGAGTCGGCTTCATACAAAAGAAAAAATAAGTTAAGACTAATCAACATTACTGTCTTTAAAGTGGTTGAAATACGTGTGATAACATCCTGAAATCAGTCCATTAAAGTAAACAGTAATAAGACAATAAAAGTACGCGTTATTGAGATCTTTTTTACAAAATACTTATTGACCGAATTGATTTTCCTGTGTTTCGTATTTCAAACGTATACGTTAATGCTGTATAATAAACCAGTTCGTATATTTAAAAAAGAGTTACTATATTAGTGTACACAGCTTTAAAAAATAATAAAACAGCCTAACAATTAAGAGATAACCAAAATTAGTCAACTTTTGTCGACTCTCTGGGGGAGGTCCGGTCCCGTTCGCCCCCCCCCCCCGAAAAGAAGACCTAATTAATTAACGATTAAGCTTTAACAAAACCATGATGAAAATCACCTTACCTGATCAGCCCGTAGCGGAACCGCTCAGATGTTGTCTTAGCAGCAGGACGCTGGAAAAGAAAACAGAACACAGTTAGAAACCGGTTCATAGTGTTTGTTGTCAACAATGTGTGTAAAATGCACACACAAATGAAATGTTCGTAAAACTAATTAGTTAATTCGTAAGTGACAAAGTTTAAATATCTGTCCATCGAGTTTAGGTCGAGAACGATTTTGTTGTGACGAATAAGAAATCAGCTACATACCCAAAAGTCGCAAACTCAACACCGCAGAACAATACGAAATATACAAACACAACAAAACACAACCAAACAACATACTCAATGAACATTTACCATTTAAATCCAACACACTATTCGACACAATAATACACAACGCATACAATTCAGAATCCCGCGCCAACCCCCTTCCATCTCCACACCCCCACACACAACCAGTCACCTAAAAAACCGTTACAAATTACCGACTACTTGACGCATTCCGCTTTCAAACCTCACTGAAGAAGGAGAATACAACTCCGAAACGGCGTTTGAGGGAGTGTCAACAAGTAAGTTTCACAAGTGAAAGTACCTTAAATAATTATTATTAAGAAACCAGCCTTCAGATTAAGAAGACGTGCAGTACATATTTGAATATCTGTGTCAGTTTCATTGGCGTTACACGTTTGACAAAAAGTAGGTTTAGTCGAACGTCACAGAATAGAGTTCAGGTAACGATGGGCATCGAGACAACGTAGTGAAATCGGTCCGTTCTGAGAAAGATACGAACCTACACCGTACCTAAATGTGCGGATCACATCTGATGATACTGTCGTCGTCTACGGACAAGACTTTACGTGAAAATTTAATCTTCCACTAGATTGTGAGTCGTCGTCGGAGCTGGCGTATAGAAACAAGTTGACCCCCCGACTTCCAGCGAAATTTCTGGTGAGACAGAACCAAAACGACACTAACGGAGACACCGTAGTTTGACTTTATATTACACCTCTAAAGCGCTGAGAGTTTGTACGTTAAATAAACGGCAAAAAATTAACTTAAGAAACAAATAAAAGCTATATTCACAGAACAGAGGTGGTCTATACGGTAAGCCATCTTAACTGATTTCATAATTAAGTCACTGGATATTCATACTCAGATTAATCGTGTCAAATTGTCGTCTAGGAATTAGAAGAAGACGAGCAATAGAAGAGTCTGAAATGTAGTCATATAGGAAAATATTAACGTAGGGTGTGCGGACGAAGTAACAAATGAGCGGGTTCCGGAAACAGTGTGGAGGAAGGAGATGTTTGTGGAGAGAAGAGACAGATTGGTGGGGGTACCCAGCGTGGACGGTGCAGTGAAGAGGATGAACTGTAGGTGCAAAGATAAGAGCGTCCTGAAGCAGATTGTCGGGATGCTGGGACTCGTAAGTATTGGGATATGAGATGATTGCCTCAGAATAAAAGGAGCTGGGGAGCCGCGGCAAACCTGTCAGGAGACTACCGACAAAGAAGAAAGAGAGAGAGATGGAAGAGAGAGAGAGAGATAAACGTGAAACAGACACGACACTCTTGTACAGAAAACGCTCAAGAGAAATGCTTTTAGGAATCTATAAAGAACGGCTCTACCGGCTCTTCTGCATCAGGGTAGGACTACTGAGTAATGACTAGATATCTCAGTAGAATAATAATAATAATGCAGTTCCTTTGATATGTCAATGGATATGCAAAAGAAGATCGCATTTGACAGGTGAACATCAGAGTGGCTCCAAACACCATAGGACTAAGTGTATAGATCTTGAGGGCAGATGGATGAAAGGTTTTGTATACGTAGATATAAAACCACGTAAAAGATAGCTGTACATTGAAAAGTGTGAACTTTACCACTGTATGACAAACACCACTCCAATTCCACTCATACTACCCTACGAACAGCAGAACCATATGCAACTGAAAGGTAGACACGTATAATACTACTGTAGACAAGAAATTCGTGTGATGACATTTGAGAGTGATTTTTATTCAGCTGTTTGTCTCATCTGAAAGATAACTGACCCAGGCATCTCTGCGTGAGTAACAAATTGTGTTCAACCCATTACCAAAGTGAAATTAATTGATTAAAGTTGGTGCAATCAATTGAAAGTGAGCAGGACGCCGTAACTTTTTTTTTAAACTGGTACAAAAATTTCACGTAATCCACGAATGTACGGTTGGTCACGGTATGGAAACATCGTGCAGCACAAAGAAGCAGATCTGGACTTACAACTATTACTGCCTCATAACGGTTAAAGTCGGCAATCAGTGCCACTATTATCAGTAGTAAATGATTGTTTGGGTCCACCCTTATAGTTGTTAGTTGACGTTCCTGCACATCACTTAATCAAAGGCCCACACCGACAGCAGAATGACTACGACACGTCAGATAGTCTTCATTGAAGGTGACAGTTGATACTGTTAATTACGGCAACGCTGCGTTCACGTGAACTAAATGCGAAGATGTCTAAAGTGACAACCTGATTGCTGCAGGGAGACAATGACACAGCCAAGAAACATTGTTACAACAGAGGTTTTCGAGTGTTAAATGTCTGGCTGAGGCAGTACTTACAAGGATTGCCACGGCTATTGAACGGATTTTTTCCTAACCGGTTCTAAGTTGGTGCTAGACAAAAGCTGTCTAAAATTCTTAGTGGTCACGAAAAAATTGACAACAACCAGTTTTCGTGAGTGTGGGATAGAAAACAACCACGAAACTGCAGTCGACCGGTCAAATTATATGCGGGAAGTATCCGCGCCCAACTATGACGAGGAATCAAATCAAAACTGGCGAGACAGGTTTCAGAATTACATACTCACGGACGAGAAATAGTGCGTACACCCGTTTCCACCAACGCAAGGTTACTGAAAAAGCCAAAGCAATGGTGTCCTATAACGGTGAAGATCCGAAAACTAAAGCCTGGAAGATAAGAAGAAGAAGAAGAAGAAGAAGAAGAAGAAGAAGAAGAAGAAGAAGAAGAAGAAGAAGAAGAAGAAGAAGAAGAAGAAAGTCACTTAAGACAAAATTAAAGATGTTTAGTGAAGGACAAAAATAAAGGCACTGAAGGTCGTTTGAATTTGATTTTTCATCCGTTAAAAAGAAATCGAGTGAAATAAAGCGAATCAACAAACGCAAAAACTAATTAGATATAAAGAGGGAACAAACGTTAGAGTTAATAGACTCGGTAAGGCAAACAATTTATAGCCAGTTTGCTGCAGTATCATGTTCTGTTATTAAATGGATTTAACATGCCTCAACACACAGTTGTTTCTAATAGAATGAAGAGAGCTTCATTTCTCTTCCGGGAAGATTAATTGCTGACGTTCTTCGCTGCGCACACGTTTTTGCTCACTCTGCAACTTGTAGAGCACTCGTACACTAACTTGCCAATACGCCGTCATTTCCTTCACCTGCGCTTGAGTACAAGATCTGAAAGCAAGGTCTACGTAATTTAATTCGGCCAACGCAGTCGGTTAAGTTAAACTTGCTACCGAACGCGATTTTAAACGTAAAACCAGGGCGGACAAAAGGGGCGGTTCCTCCAACTTGGGAGCCCCGTATAAGTTACAACAAAGTTTCACTATAATCGTTTATTTTAATTTTATACGCTACAACTGAAAAGTTTTTGTTCGATTTTGATCCAGAGAACGGGTTACTTGTAACCAGGAAACGATTCCGAATTCGCTTCGTACGTCGCGCAGCTGGAAACACTGAAAACATAAGAAACGATTCCGAATTGTCTTAGTACCGTACAATCTTGATGGAAGCCTCTGGTAATGGTTTACAGTTAGGAGTGGAAACGATGAACCTTGTATCTGGTGACTCTGATAAAAATAAATGGTCGAATATGTAAATAGATTTCAACACGCTATTATCACCAACCCATAAGGAGCAGTTATGTGGATAGACAGTTCTTCAATTTATTATGAAATGGGACTTCGCTGAATAAATTCCCAACATACGTCTCTGTGATGATGTAAATTCTCAACAATTTGCGTGTCTGTGATCTCACGTGAAAGAAGTTTCTTAAAACTCAAACCAATACAACATCATTATATCAACGGTGAGCGAGGAGAGACTGAAACACTTTGCCGTTTGTCTATACAAAGAAAAACGTATCTCGTTTGTAAGTGAATAAAGATTTCATTTTAACTTTCTCTACGTCTTCTTTTTTCTGTTTCGTTAAAATCTATAAATAGCGAGTAAAATGTTTAGGTAGGTCTATGTATTAGCAAAAAGTATCAAATATTTACCTGCATAAAAAAAAACTAACTGGGTCCTCAAAAGGAAAGCCCCGCCCCTCAGAAGGACCGGCCCGGGCCTTGGACAACCTCTAGTTAACTGTATAAATCCGTCCAGTCTTCAGAAACCTGGTAACATCACTTACGATAACTATTTGCAAAGGTGTCAAGCGAAACCGCGGGCCCAAAAACCGTTATTCTAGCTATTCTCCTGCTTAGCACCATGCATAACCATTATTGTGGCAAATTTCTTTGTATCATGTGATTTGTGGAGGCCTACTGAAGTTCGACCGCATTCGATGGGATCCATGCCCTCTTCTGCGAGTCTTCTTTGCACAGTTTTCCTTATGCGTTCTTCGGTTTGCGTTCTAACATTGCCTACAGCGCGTCATAATTCTCGAGTCCACAAATAACAGGCGTGTCTACGTTCAGTGGAGTCAATAAATTTTGCTTCCGCGTTTAATATTTTCAATAACGTATTTATTCGTTAAATACAAAAAAGTAATCGCTTTCTGTTAGAACTATTGATTTCAAATTGAGCCCCCCCCCCCCCCCGACTGGATTGCGCCACCAAACCAAAACGCGACGCTGACATGTGTAGGTAATAATAGTAGGCCTAACTGCCGGGCAACATTCTGTTGGTACGTATGTACACCTGAGGTGTACTGAGTAGACTGGTTATAGTATTAGATATGTGCGCGAACACACCCATACAGACATTCCATCCTAACTATTCACATAAAACTGAACATGTTATCGAATAAAATACTAACAGGCATGGGAATACGGCAAGGAGACGTTCCACCCCAGAAACTGTTGAGGACGTGTTCGGACGATTAGAATGCGAAACGCAAGGAATTGAAACACACGGTGTATACCTTTCAGATCTGAAATGTACACATGATGTAGCGTTCTTCAGTCAAAGTGCAGTCGAGACGAAACAAATGTTTATTCGTCCGTTGAGTTCAATTGGATGAGTACACTGACAGAGGAAGAGTGGTTGCGCAGGTGGGAAAGAAAGAAGTCCTCAGAGGCTATTTGGTGCAGTGAACGTCCAAGGGACATGGAGAATAAGGACGAATGGAGAAATCCAGCAAATCTATGGAGAACCAGATATCGTCACTGACGTAAAGAAAAGTAGAATCCTATGGGCAGGGTATGTTCAGAGAATGTCAGGGACATCTATATTAAAGAAAATTTTTACTGGGGGACCTGGTGGAAGAAGAAGAAGGAGTCGGTCCAGAAAACGATGGGTGGGTGATCTTGAGGACGACTTGCGCAGGCTCGGTGTAAGCAGATTGAGACTGTGAGCAGAGGATCGAGACGATTGGAGGCGGATTCTGCAGGAGGCCAAGGCTCTCCAAAAGCTGTATAGCCAATTGAGAGAGAGAGAGAGAGAGAGAGAGAGAGAGAGAGAGAGAGAGAGAGAGAGAGAGAGAGAGGGAGAGAGAGAGAGAGAGAGAGAGTTCAATTGGAAGTGTCAAATGATCTAAGATCAAACATGGAAAAGACAAATGTAATGTTTAATAGCGGTTGAGAGGTGACGTTGAGAATGAAATGAAACGTTTGGGAAGGACGACTCGAAACAAGTGATGGAACAACTGGCGAGCATTCACAGTTTTGCATAACACGATGACTCTCGGATAATCAATCATACGAGAAGCAAACGGTTACAATTGGCAGTGTCGTAGAATAAACATGAAAGTACAGGAACTCTTTGTAGCATCTGTTCGTTCTTTGTAGCTGATTACCTTTTAGTTATTGTTTCGTTGACTTAACTTGTGTCGATGACCTTTATAAAGGCACAGCTCAAGCACTCAGCTGAGAGTTACCTTCAGAGCACGGTAATAAGTATGCCTGCATAGGGTTACGAACGTTTATCTTTTTGCAACAACGTGAAACTGTCCGTCTTTATAATCAAGTAGAAGTAATAATAATAATAATAGTAGTAGGCTAGTAGTAGTAGTAATAGTAGTAGTAGTAGTAGTAGTAGTAGTAGTAGTAGTAGTAGTAGTAGTAGTAGTAGTAGTAGTCCTTAATTTTGTAGTGACCATCAATCAATAAATTCTAACAATGAAGGCTTTGCGAGGTTATCGATCAGAAAAGTATAACACAAATTTTAAATTATTTGTGTCAACGTTTCGACAATATTTATTGTCATCATCAGGACCTGTGTACGGGTACAATCTGTATTCAGCTATAACATATTTCACTATGCTATATGTAGACATCTGTATGTAGAAATGGTATCTGTACCAAGTCTAATATATATTTGTAGATTACTCCTTCTACAATTAATTACAAATATTATTAAGGAACTTCTGTATTATCAGTAATTAAATTGTAATATTGTATGATATATTATGTTCCGGGATAATATAATTTTCTCGACGTGTTTAAAGAAAACAGTATGTAACGAATGCAATTATTTTGATGATGTAAGACAAACAGTTTCAACTCCTTCCCACATGCACACATACGCGCGCGCGCCTTCACCCCCACACATACACACAAACACATTCACTCAATTAATTGATCTGTTGTGTTTGATATTTTCTTTTGTATCCGTACACAGGTCCTGAAGATGGCAATAAATATTGTCGGAACATCGACACAAATAATTTAAAATTTGTGTTACATACTTGTTTGACCGATCCTCGCAAAACCTTCATCATTAAAAAATTAATAAAAATAATAATAATAATAATACAAACAATACACGATACAACAGTTGGAGAAGTATCTCGCATCCAATATCCGGATATGACATCATGCCGCGTGGGTACGAGAATGGTGTAACACGCAAAGAGATGGTATGGCAGTGAACATCTGAATGACTCATAACTCCATGATGTTTCGAAAAGCAAGGAAAATAATATAATATAATATAATAATACGGTAAATAGCGTGCTTCTTCAAATTCGTGAGAATTACATCAAGTCCGGTGAACATTTGGATTGTGGTATGGAAACAGACGCGAGCGCGCGCGTGTGAGTGTGAGGGTTTAGGTGGCGTTTCTGAAATTCCAAATACGCAAGGAACACAAGATTGTTCATCGAACCTCTTATATTTATTTCGTTCATACATATCGTCCGTTTACAGATTACAGCCCATATATTATATCTACATGATCTGACAGAATGTTAAGGACCCAGACCAGTGATAAGATTTTAATCGCATTGCTTGTTTTGAACGTTTTGATTATGAAAACAGAAAGAGGTATGTGCGCTGAAGTAGTCTGAAATATTTCACTAAATTCAAATAGTTTTGTATGGAATGTTCGAGTGAATGCGATTCGGCGGATATCAAGTTTTGTCCTACATACCAGGTCTGATGAAAAAGTTATTGCAATTTTTGTTTATCTGAAAAATCGTCTCTTTACTCGTGTATGTTTATATTTTTCCCCTTTAAAGAGACTTCCATCGGATATAAAACAATTATGCTAATGTTGTTCTCAGTCTTCAAAATAATAATGAAATATACTTTTTGGTATAACCTTGTGCTGGCTCAGCGATTTTGGTTTTATGTCTTCAGCAGTCACGAAACGTTGCCCTTTCGTGTTCTTTTTTTTGTTTTATTCTTGGGAAGAATAACAACATTTTTAGGGACATACCCTGTCGCGATATCATTATATCTTTTTTGTTGCCTAAAATTCTTGACCACACAATGGCCCGATTGTGCAGTTTGTATAAATTGTCTTTCCATAAATCTGGTTTTACTACGAATAACTTTACACAAGTGATGTAAAATGTCTGAATTCTGAATAGTAATCGTTACTGACTGTTGCATCTGGTGCCAAAAATTAAGAAACGGAATACAATAATCTTCATTTTGCTATTACGATCTTCAATTCATTTACGACTGATTTTGAAGTTTTGTATCATTTATCAAGAGCGCAGTGATACGTACCAATTCGACAAGGCCTTGTGGAACACTTTTACCATGTCGGAGTAGTTTATGTAATTTCTTACCTGTCTAAGATCTCTGGCATCAGGGATGTCCTTACCCCTAGACAAGGTAGGCGGGCACAATTTGAGGGACGGCCAATTTGTGTGTGTGTGTGTGTGTGTGTGTGTGTGTGTGTGATAGAGAGAGAGAGAGAGAGAGAGAGAGAGAGAGAGAGAGAGAGAGAGAGAGAGAGAGAGAGAGAGAGAGAGAGAGAGAGAGAGAGAGAGAGAGAGAGGAGAGACAGAGAAAAATTATAAGCTACAAAATATTTGTGCAAATAACACCCCACGGAGCAAATTATGCAAGCTAATCCTGGTAGGAAACTAATTTTAATTTTTCAGGCAATAAAATCGTGTTCATACAGTTATACCACATGACAGTTATACAGTTGACTAGACTCGGCCCCCTCTAACATCGTCTTACTATACTCTTATTGAATTCCATTGATTATTTCAACAACACCCATCGGTTAACTTGAGTTTTTCACACGTCCTAGTTTACTTTAAAAGCTTCTTTAAATTATATTTAAATTTAATGTTATTCATTGTTTACTACATTGTAACAGCATATGGCTTTTCACTTGATCATAGCTGTCTGTTTAACAAGAAGGTAATTTCGTTTTAGTGGTCTTATTGTAATGAATTTAGCAACTTCGACTAGTTCTAGCAACTGAAAATTTGCTACAGATTTCTAGTCGAAGGACATGAGCTTCGTTTATGAAGTAGTATGTAATAAATAAGTTAGGAATTTAATAAAGCTAAAAGACTACACTAAAAACATTAAAGTTGCGAATACATTAAAATACGTATTAGTTATATTTAATAGATTTAAAAGTGGAATTACATGTAACTAATATGTATCTTAATGTATCTGTCTGGTTTTGTCTGGTAAGATACAGTTTGTCTTAACGTTTGTATCTTAGTGTAGTGTACAGTGTTATACGATGTGTATATCTGGGACTCACAACAATGTATGTAAGTACCATAAGTTATCTATACAACACAATACCACTGGTAATAATCAAAGAACTTATATACTACAATTAGAACTACCATTACAACTATACAACTTGGTATTTTATGTTGTAGGCTTGAATATGAGATTAAATAAATCTTGATACTTTGCATAAAACTGCGCGCGCGCGTGTGTGTAGTCGGAGTGTCTTCAACCAACGTCTCAGATACTCACTGTTTCACCTTGTGACAAGCACACAATAGGACCTCTTGTAACTTCTGTTTTTTATTTGTAAGGCGCGTTTCGAGACTTATAGACCCATCATCAGGTTGCGAAACAAAGATCTCTCGTAACGAGTTTATCAAATGGCAAAAAAATAAAAAAATCGAGGAAGGTACATACAGTTGTACTGCTGAAATACTGCACGATACCCACCGCTCAACACTCGGTCTCGTCTTGGTTTTACAACCTAAACGCATCCTACAAAAAACAGAAGTTGACAGAGGGTCTACTGTGTACTTGTTCACAGAAGATAAGAATAGACGTATTGATTAGCCACGCAAATCGAGGACCATAGCTCTATGTTTTGTGTTGCTCATTGTGTGTTCTGTTTTTACTGTACTATATGCCCGTAATTGGACGATGGCTGGTTCGAAGCAAGAGCGGCGTCAAAAAGTCACCGGTTTCGTCGATTCGCCGATGTTTCGCGATACACAAGCTTTCTCCCTTTGCGTGCCATGTGAGAGGTGTCTGAAGGACACCTAACTTCTTGGCTACAGGTTTATGGGTCGGTCAGATAGTCAGATAGACTTTCATTAAAGTTGAACCTTGATAATCCTAACTAATCGGGACTGGTGCTTAGGTTGGATTATATGCCTTGTCAGTATGCGGGACTCCGGCAACTGATGGATTTGGGAGCAGTCCAAAATATTCAGTAGGTAGAATTCATACTTCACGTTAATATACTACATTGTTATGTACTGGTCTGGTGTCATCAACTAACGAATGGTGTAACTCATTTTCTGTCATAACCTGTACAAAGCCAGTCGCTCTTGCTTTCTTCCGGTATGTCGTAGCCTACGTAAGTGTTTTGTTTTTATTTATTTATTTCAAGTGACATCAACATTTGCGGTTTATCATTACTTGTTACACAGCTCAAAATCAAAAAGTAATAAATAACCAGAAATAAGTAAACCAATTAGAAAATATGTGAGAAAAATGAGCAAACAAAATTTCCAGGAAGTAGTTGAATACTCAGTAAAGAGCATAAATGCACAAATAGAGACAGTTTAAAGTAAACAAATACATATATTAAATGAGATAAAAACAAAGTACAAAGGTCACAGTTTGTTTATCAATCCGAGGTCTGTAATAAATTTGATTTTATTTACGACACGGGAAGGAGTACTTGGGAAAAACTGACTGCTTCCACGCCCGATAGCCGCAGGCATGGAAATGTAAAACAAAGTGAGAGGAACTCCACAGTGGAACATCAACAACCTGTTATTGTTTAAGATATTAACTCGGATACTTTTATTAATTTTTAAGTTATATTTTTTCTTTTTATCAATTTGCATTTCTCCCTAGTGTACTGAACAATTTATTTTACATTGAAATTTCTTGATTGATTGTATGTAATCTCTCGATAAATTTAATACAGTTTACCTAGTGTTCTTTCTGAATATCGTAAGTTCGTAGTACTTTGACTTCGGCTATTAAACGAATACATGTCGAGTAGTTACGGTAGCGGTCCGGTATATTAATATACTGTTGCTATATCAACTGATCCATTGTCTTTACGATTAGGGTACATAAGTGAGAACCACGCTTTTTACCATCAATAATGATCGTACGTTTATATTCTGTGTATTTAGGAGATTTACTCTGGTATTCTTTTATTTGCTTTCAATTATAAGCTGATTTTCCTATCATGATTTTACGGTGTTTCTGTTCACTTGGAACCAAACATGTTTTGGTCTTGGAAAACTCTGGCGCCAAACTTATTTACATCACGCAGTCTGTCTGAGCCTATGTCGCACATTTTGCTAGAACCAGGAATTTAGCAAACATTTTGTTTTGGGGGTGGTGCCCAGATTGGAGTTTTGGATTGGAGAAGTGGAATCAAAGATGAGAATATCCATTCTGGAATGTGTCCTTCCAAAAAGATGGGGTCCAGATTTTTCTCCAGAGCAAGATAAATCCTGAGAGGGTAAATCCTTTGATTGGTAAGTCTTCTGCCATAGTCTGAACGCTGTCTGAACGCCCTGTTTTTTCAATCGTTGCCTTCTCATTGATGTTCGGGGTCTGAATCTCACCTAAGTACACTTGAATACTTGAACTTTTGAGCTCTTTTGATATAACCATATTTGGTCCTCATTGTCCAGGTCCATGTGTTATTATTATTATTACTGTGTTGTTGTTGTTAATAACATTAATAATAATAATAATATTTTATTAGTAAGTTGTTACTGGTGTCGAAGGGTTCAACCGTGAATTCTTTTCAGATTCTGACATTTTTTAGACTTTTCTTGTTTTCAGTAACACGTTACATAGGTTACCTGACTAGAACTGTTTAAAAAACTTTACATATTTTATCCGCCACATAAAAATAAAAGTACTCTAAGTAAATTCAGTTTCGTATTATATTTTTATTCGTTCAAAATTGTATTCAATAGAATCTACAATATTATATTTTAAATTACGATTTGAATTAACTTGCTGTTGAATCATAACAATTTATTTTTACGCATTCTCTGACTCAGTTTACAGAACAAAATCTCGTACTTTACAAAATTTAAAATTCGGGATAAGTCAGTGTCCTGATTGTGTGCAATCCCTGGACATCGGAGTACGTGTATACAACCCGGGACGGACGTTTGGTCACTCAGCCAATCGGAATCATTTTCCTTTGTACATATTCATTCTCTTGTTTCCATTAATACAATATAAGTACACATTGTTTGGGCTGTAGACATATACATACGATTTGTTTAACGTACGTATACGCAGTCCGATACTTAAGCTGAACTAATAAAGCTACTATAAGCCGTACAGCGCTAAAAATGGATCAGGAAAGTGGGCCTGTGACGAGACAACATTTCCTGAAAGTGCCGTTTAATGTCTGTAATGTTAGTTCTTTAATTACGTTGAGAGTCGCGAGTGACGCAGTGTCGCGTATGTCAGTTTAATTTGATCTCACCGGAACAATTCTATTGCAGCAGTTGCAGGTGATAGAATCATAATGATCAGCAACGAATCTTAGCGTCAGTATTAAGTACACGACTGCACACATAAGGCTTCATTATGATGGAAGTGTGAATGTTACGCCTCTAATGTGTCCACTGTAACATTTGGGTCTCCCAGAAGTCTGGAATTCGTACCAACCTGTAAACGCTTGTTTATCCCGGACTGTACGTATTGTAAAACACGAGTTTTTGTTTTGAAGACATGGACGAGGAAAGGAAGACTGGAAACAAAAAATTAGTCACGAAAAGAGTCACATTTATCACGTTGTCACATTTATTTATCAATTGTGAGGATGATGAACGGTGTACTCTTCACTTTCCGTATTAAACTGTGTGACTGTTCACGCGCGAAACCGTCTTACATCGCCAACGCAGAAAAAATAGTCTCGTTCATGAAAATTCAACGGTCTGACGACAGAAGGAACCTAGAAGTTAACCCATTGGCTGCGATCCTTTAATTTCTCTACAATTTTTCAAGTAGGAAAATGTCTGTGTAGAATTTTACATAATTTTCTTAAAAAAAAAATGGGTAAGTTGTACTCCTGAATAAAGAGTATTCAGGAGTCCAGAAAAAACAAGTATGTTGGTACTCCTGAAGAGTACTAATGGTTGAAGCCTTCAGAAACATCAACATGCCTTAAAACTTCAACACCAGAAACATCAAAACCTGAACGTGAACGTGTTAACTGGCAATAAAATAATTGTAGCAATGGAACAACAACAACAACTACTACATCAACAACAACAACAACAACAACAACAACGATAATAATAATAATAATCATCATCATAATGTATTTGATATTAATAGTAATACCCATAACAAAATAATTTATGTAAAAAATAGTGGAACAATAATGTTTTATGGAAAAAGATTATTTTTTTTTTTAATGTTCTGTTTCTCGGCTCAGACAATCTGGTCATCCTACCTAAATATCACATGTAAACGTTATCAATATACAATAGTTCTAAAACATAGTAGACTAGCGGGTATGACGCGTTGCTACCAAGTAAGAGTTCCAGTCGCGCCAGGTTTCAGCCTGTAGGTTGACTCAGTCTGTGGAAGTGAGTACCTGGGATAATGTCCTGGGGTCATAATGGCGGCCGAGGCGTAATGCTGGCCGCACTACCTTCCTTTTACGCCAAACGGCATAAACCCAACACCTTGGGGTGTACACAAGGCATCACAACTTCTAGACCGCTTAGACAGTTACTAAGGTGCCGCTATTATTATGTTGTACTTTTTATTGACACTGGTCGAATTTAGATCGTCCGACTGTATAAACTTCTAATTTTATCAACTACTGTACATTCTTTCACGATTCGTAAGATTATCCGGAAGGCTGTATTTTGCTTTCCAATTTAAATCATGTCTCATTACTAGACAATAAAACAGGGGAAGTTGTCGTCACATAAAATTTAATTGTAGTATCTGGTCGCACTTTGTCCTTGAAGAGTTTTCACGCGCGCGTTTGTTTCTAGACATATTCAAGTTAAAATTGGGAATAGAGGCCTATTGTTAGTTTCTGATAACTTTAATAACATGTAATTCAATATAATAAGTTTTATTTATTAAAAGAATGACATCACATATATTTCCGAGGATTACATATGAAAACGGCAAAACTATTGTACCGATGAAGAAAACAAACAACAATTTAAGTTAATCTACGTTAGCGGAAACTGAGACAATCTTGGTGATAATGTGACAATGATAATTTTACACCAGACTTCCGTAGCTGTTATCTTCTGCAAAGGAGATTCTACAAGACGCGATAAGAAGACAACAGACAAGGGCGACCAGTTACTGATTGGATATAACACCAGACATTGTCCTTCCGCAAAATTATTTTGTTTGGAAATTATTGTCGAGAAAAAATCTGTTTTCCGTTTTTAGCCTATGCGAACAGCGAAACCGCCCAAATTCAACACACCTTCTTTATTCTCAGGGTTAAGATCTTTATTCAGGGTGAAGATGAGAAATGAAAATAAAATAATTTTTCCAATTTCTCAACAGGGTAACAACTTGTGTGCTGAGACATTCCATTCAAATAATGAAAGCAAATTGCCTCCTTTTCTACGCCGGTAACTTATATAGTAATTGTCTTCTGCCGCAAAGTTCCAAGGTCTTGGCTCATTCCTTAAAATTCCAGATGTTTAGACTCCGTCTACGAAGTCATCTTCATTCAGTGGGCGATCCTCCCTCTTGTGACAATTAGACACCGGCAGAACATCAGTCTACTGAGAAGAGTTGCCCACTGAATATGACTTCGCAATTGAGTCGAAACGTGTAAGATCTTAAGAAATAGACCACAACTCAATAGCCTGACAATTTTATCTGCTAACTGTTTAATTATTATTAACTTGGTCAGAAGAATTAATAATTCGGCCGAAGACCACTTTTTTGTTCTTTAATATTGTTTATAAGTTGTTACATTTAGTATAGTGATGAAAATCAGTATTTATAAGAAAATAGTTGTGCCTGAATTTGTTACGGGTAAATAAATCTAGCAAGATGAACGAGAAAAGCAGTGTATTTTCTTTTTCATATTTGTGTTTTTAACATTAATACATCATAATACATTAATATTTAATTAATAATTAAGTAAATTTTGTTTTATTCGTTTTACTTTATTTACGATTCACGCGCCCCCACACACACATTCAAGCAAAACATTCATTAGGCCTATATATGTTAAATTGTTTCTTTATTTCCCGTGTCCAGGTATTGGTGACAACGATTTCGTCGAAACACCAACACAAATATTTAAAAATTGTGCCTCGTTAATGACCGAATTCCAAACAGTCTTTTATTATGTCATGACAACTATATACTAAACTATGGATTCCTAGTTTTTGAATATATTAATTATCACCACGCTACTCTGTTGATTTTCTCAGTTTTCGGTCCTATCAAGTGTTCTCCAAAAAGTAAATTTCCTTTTTGACGTCAATGACAATTCATAAGAATGCACAACAACTGCCTTTTGGGGAAAGCCAGTATATAGGCTAGACGGAAAGAGAAACTGTTTATTTTTAATTAATATAATTTATCATATAGGCCTATGTTTATTAGTATTTAATAACAAAATATTATAATAATTACAAACAGTAAGAAAAACTAATTAAATTATTGTAATCGTTTGACAAAACAAATTTAGTAATAAAAATTGTTCGTCAATTAATCTTTAATAATGATACCTTTAATTAGTTATTTGGACATGAAATAATATTCATCACTTTTAACACAACTGGAGTAATTTCTTTGACTTGTATTTGAAACCGCTGCCACTAGGATCAGGAACATTATTTCTTCTTTAGCTTGTTTTAAATTATACTTTGAACTGGACCTTACTGTCTTCAGTACATCTTTGATGTAATCCGAGTTATAAAGTCAACACACGTCACCCTGCGATTAAAGTTCAATATTTAAAACTTCTCTGACAGTAATCACAAATAGTATTTCCTGTTTAGGCGATCGAATATTATCAATTTTCCTGAACACTCGATTACTGTTGAATGAGAAACAAAAATAGTGCCAGTAAAAATTTGCAAATATTTAAAGAAAAACAAATATTTGCAAAGTTTCTGGACAAATAATGTTAATCCCGGACACTTCTCAGGCACAAGTCAAAAACCTGACTGAACTAGACATAGGTTAACAATATGTTTGTGAAATACTATTTACAACGTATTAGGAATTGGAATTCCAACCACAATGTGTGTGTGCGTGTGCGTGCGTGCGTGCGGGCGCGCGCCGAAGGGGGCAGTGAGCTAGGGGCGCCACAATTGGGAGGGAACCGAATCAGACACCAAATAGGCTTACACAATTTTATTAAAAATCTTACTCGGAAATTATACTTGATATATTTGATACAAAAATTACACTGTGCATTGCGACGGTGTACACCCGTGTATGTCACATGAGACGCACGCGCGCCGTCATGTGACTTAGGTTAAACCAAGACACGAGCATCTTCAAGCGAGTTCAACCAGTGTTACCGAAACCTTTATTTCAATTGATTCTCTTAATATGGTTTGTGTTGTATAATAATTCTATGTTCAATTGTGTTTTACTTCATGCCACTTTAAATCAAAATTTTAATAAATTTTGTCTATTAGATCCGATTTTCAATGAAAATGCTGATACTATCTACCAAATTCATCACACACACACACACACACACACACACACACACACACACACACACACACACACACACACACACACACACACACACACACACTAATTTTTTTACCATTTATTTTTGTTTTTCAAAATAGGCACCACTTTCAACCTTCGGTTCGAACGCAAAATATGCAAGTTCCTGTGTTTTGTGTATGTGTGTGTGTGTGTGTGTGTGTGAGTGCGCGCGCGCGCGTGTTTTAAGTAGTGGAAGCGGCAATAAAACGCCTACTTCCATAAAAATTATGGCATCTAGCGGAACATAAATTTCACCAAAAAGTAACGGTCAACAGACAGAAAATCTAATTTCCCCTTACCTAGCAGCGTTGAACTGCATATCGTTCGGTTCGAGTGAAAATAACGACGAAAATCATTGTTACGAAAACCGACAGAATATAAATTAATATTGTATTAATTACAAAGCGGGCTTCGTTTTAATTCGGCCGAATGTTTTTGGAACGCAGACATACTGGGAACGATTAGTTGATGCTGAACAGATGTTAAGAGTGACGTCACGCCAGTGAGAGCGAGAGTTTGATGAAGGTGGGAGATACAAAGATATTTGAGGGGCGGGAAGGAAGGGGTGGCGTTGCACCGACAGAAGTATCCTGAAAACGATTTGCGTCACAAAATCAATCCGACACACACACACACACACACACACACACACACACACACACACAGCACAAATTACGCGCTGCACTGTTTCACTAAAATTTTAACACTGTGCATTCCTGGAAACGTTTCTACAACAAATATTGAACGTGAAAATTCCACGTATTAAAACCAATTTAATATTTTATCAACGACATTTAGCGTTGTTTGTGCCCGGTTGGATTTGACATGAAGTGTTATTTTTTAATAAGTGTTACAAAAATTATAATATTATTACAAAGTGCACGTGGCTTTATGTATGTAAACAGGCACGCGCGCACGCTGGCGTATATATATTGCCTAAAGTAGGGTTGCCACCTGTACTCGCACGACAATCGGGTTCCAAAACAGGACATCCCGCACGTGGAACCTGAACATCTAACACAACTATAAAAATCCGAGTATTATTATTTGTTAAAATTACTGTGCTGTAGAAGAAATAAAAATGCTTTCCAAAAAAAGACACAATTTTTTATTCATTAAATGTATTAGACATATTGATAATAATTAATATCACTTAAAATGTATTAACAATAAAATTATGTATTATATAACACATTACTGTTAATTACCTTAACGGAAATTATAATTGGATTAAATAGGAAACAGTTATGAGTAAAAAGTAAACATCCATCGGAAAATATAAATGGAAATACACAATTCTTTTAGCGACGTTCTGTTAGGATTTTTCCAGTTTTCTAAAAACTGACATTTTAATTTTAATTTATCCGCAAAAACCGTAACCTAACAGACACGTGAAACACTTGTCAACTGTGCCCACCAGCGTTACCAACAGTTTTTTGAGGAGAATTGGTAAAATCCTGGACCTTCTCCTTCCCCCCGGACGCTCCCTTCGTGAAGACCCGAATGGATGGCAACCCTAGATAAACCACGTTACCACGTAATTGTGTAGAGTACACTTTCACTATTAATTTGTTTTGATTTCTCACAAATTGCTTCTACATTTTTTGTAGTGTGGCAGTTTAATTCGCGTCACCCCGGTCGTTCCTATTCTTTCTTTTGTCTCGGGTTTGTCTAGGTCTTCGCTTTTTTTAATTTTCTTCTAATATTGCTGCCAAAATCTGTTTCGTTGGCTTTGCTCTGTCCTACTGAATCAGTTATTCAATCGTAGACCACATTTTCTGATCTCTTCTAAGTTCCTCGTGTCTATTTATATCTCTCTTAATATTTACTGTTTACAGTACTTTTCTACTGCCTATATTCTGACTTCCTGTTTTTTCACTCAGAACCCTATACTCAAGTAAAAACGTTCTTCTTCTTCTGGCATCACAACCCAGTGTGGGTCTTAGCCTACTCAGTGATTCTCTTCCAGTCTGTCCTCTCACCATACACACTTCTCCAGCCTCTCATATTCATACTCCTGAAATCATCCGTTACGTTATCTTTCCCTAGGTCTTCTTCAAATTCTTCTGCCTATTGGTTTCCAGTCTGCGATTCTTTTAGTTGTTCTGCTATCATCGATTCGTCTCACGTGACTCAGCCATTCTAATCTTCTACTCTTGACGAACCGGACTATGTCAGCAGCGTGTATTAATTTGTTCAAGTTCATAATTCGTTCGCATATTCCTGTACCCATCTTCAGTTTTCCCAGGCCCAAACATGTTTTGCAAGATTTCACGGTCAAATATTCTAAGCTGCTGTTCGTCTGCATTAGTTAATGTCCAGGGCTCGCATCCACATGTCGAATTAGGCTTCTGTATATGTGGTTAGCTTCAGTCGTTAGCTTAATATCCTGGAGTCGAGCAACTTTTCATATGAGTAATAACAACAGTTTCCACTTAGACCTACAATACGAGACTTTTTCTCTTACAAAAAAAGAAAAGACAAGCCTTAAAGAAGAAATTGAAACCGTTGTTTTCGTTTCACAAGATGTAGCGGCAGTCAGGATATGGAGGCATGAAAGGGCAGAAAATTGCATACAAACGTTAGTACGCAAATGCCTTCATCATTCGTTATCGTGTAATTTGCTGCCAAAACCCAACCCAGTAATCCATTCTCTGTCTCTCAATTCCAGTGTCATTTTTATCAGTCTCACCGGTTTCCGTGGCATACCAAATTATTCCATTATCTTTAATATACTTTGCTTGTTTGTAATCTACAAACAAACGATGCAGTTCAATTAGGTATTCATGGCACTTTTCCAATATTTGTAGTATCAGGAGGACTTCAGTTCAAGAAAAGTACAAACGTAGAGGTACCTCAGCCCTACCACGCTCCATTGGACACTATTATTGAGAAGCAACAACTGCAGCACTAACTTTAAGCTCAAGTATGCGCCATCATTTCCATGAATAAGTAGCCTATACACACTATTTCCGTGTTTATGACGCTTAATCGGAGTATGGGCAACAAGTTTGGTCGATGTAGTGTAAATATAACCAAAAAAAAAAAGGTCATTGAAACAGAAATTCTTTATATTTTTAACAACATCAATGCTGCTGCCTTCGTTTGAATTAAACTCGAATTTGTCAGAAATGTTTGTTATCAAAACCAGAAATGCATTTTCGTTTCGACCTAACAGGGGTTTAATAACATCAGTTTAGGGCTGTATTCTGTAGTGCGAGTATACACTAGCTTGTCTTGTACTATATAGTAACTAAAGGTGAAATATCGACTTTTAAATTAATGTGTTTTTGTGTCCGATTTCTTTTGTATTTTTGTGCTGGTTGTGTTTATGCCCAATTTTTGTGAAACACAGGTCAACACTAGGGGAGCGGAAAACCACATTAAACTCAGCCTCGAACATCAGCGGAACGTGATTATGCTGTGTCAGCTAATTCCACCCTAAACATTTAATCCACATGTCCTCAGACGTGTTTGATCAACGTCTTACGAGACCCAACGTATTTTCCTGCTTTCAATTGTGTATTGTCTGAAAATTAATTCAGATTAGAACAATTTTACTTAAACAAATTCAGTACCTGTCTCCACACAGGATATCAGAATTCATAACATTTTTTTGAATATTATGTTAGTAATAATAAGTATTAATTTAATTGATCACATTTTAATAATTTGCTTACCTTTTTACAATTTGTTGACATTTAGTATGATGGAAATGCTTGTTTCTAAATTACTTTGATGATGATGAACGTTATCATCATCATATTAGTATTGATAATAATAATATAATAATAATAATAATAATAATAATAATAATAATAATAATAATAATAATCATATAGGAATAGGAGAAATATTATTCCTAAAGTTATTACTCTTTTATAGTCAATCTAATTTTTCACCTGGAACTATTTTAGGTTGAGTAAATAATAAATTGATTGCCGAATTCTTGCTCCACCTTACAGAAACATCGTGTAATACTGACCTAGTCTTATTTTCACTTAAACCTGACGACTGAATGCGATATCAAAACGGTTTCCACAGTGCATTAGGTGAAACTACTGTTAATAGTCTTTACAAGAACCAACACTGTTGTGTGTTTACTGTTAATAGTTTTATTCGTCCCCCTTTTTAATACATCTTACAACTATGTACTAGTCTTTAAAGTATACTGGGTATTATTTTATTTCAGTTTTAATTTTATTACTAGTCTAGTTGAAAGGTGATGAAAATAATCAACTACTAATAATTCCGACCGTCTTTATCGTTTCACATGTAGCTGCAGTCGTATGCAGGGGCATGTTTCTAAACTACAGTTCCTTCTGGACCCGGTATTCAAATATTGTAATACGATTGGTACGTAAGCTTCCATCGCTGGTGTAAAGCCATTCGTGGTCAATCGTCGCACCAAAATACGCAGACAATCGTTTCCGTGTCAGTCACCCTCAGTGTCCGCGGATTTGGTTCTGCCTGCTCTCCATAGCGCAGTACGACACGCAGATCCGACGTACCCAACCGCGAGGAGTTCAAAAGTGGTTCGTGGAGCTACTGAGCTTGAAGTTCAAACAAAGAAAGAAAAGCAAAAGAAGACTAAGAAAAACAAATAATTTTTTTCTAGTCTAGCTTATAAAGTGCAGCGTAAGCAAATGTAGAAGAGTGAAAGCGATGGGCCGATAATAATTAAGCAAAGACTTGGGTTGGACGCGAGGGACGACGTACGCCCGGCTTTGGGCAGCAGTATCGGCCAAACGTTCCACAACTACTGAAACAAATGCTAGCCCTAAAATCGTTGATTACTCTCAAGTAGGACAATGTCTATTCCAGTCGACTTTAATTATCTAAAATGTAGATTTGGTTAACTGACATCAGTTAAATTGTGTACAAGAAGAGTAACAAGATGCACATTAGAAAACTTTAGAACGAGACCAATGTATGGTACGTTCAAACCCTTGTCTATGCTGACGATAGTGCTCTAATTGCGAAGAGTAAAGAAGAACTTCAGAATGAAGTAAATGAAAGGCCAAGCAGTATTAGGGACTGAGGGATGAAAATAAACGTGGAAAAAAGCAAAGTGATGATCATAACCAGGCAAACTGAAGCGGAGCGTCTGAATATAACTGTAAAGGAAGACGGCTGGAACAGTCCAATGGGTTTGAATACCTAGCACTTCAAATATATCACCAGATCTATAATGTTATTATGGGTAAGAAAAAATTATGGAAGAAGTCGAGCTACGAGTATAAAGACAGTTTTTATACCCACACTACTCTATGGGACAGAAAATCTCACCCTGATAGAGAAACACAAATGCAGACTGAAAGTCAGTGAAACGAGATGTGTGAGGCGAGCGACTGGGAAAACTAAGGAGGGAACGAATTAGGAATAGGAGCAGCAGAAATCTGTTTCATCTGTTATCGGTTCTTGAGGTAGTACAGAGAAGAGCAACGCAGTAGTTTGAGGATGAGCGAAAGGAAGCTGAATGTCCTCATGGAAGCGTGCCCAGACGGAACGAGAGGAAGAGGAAGACCAAGATTGGAATGGATCGACTATATTGAGAAGTTGGCTAAAAGAAAGGAAAAGACCATGTTAGAGGTCAACGAAGGGCCGTAGCTAGAGGCTTGGGGCTCCGGAGCAACAGGTGATTATGGGGCCCCCTCTTTATTACCTCTCCCCTCGCCAGTTAATCTGTTGAGCTCTATCAATTTCAAGTGAAAGCAAAGGTAGATTGATGAACCTTTCCTGTCCCAGAGTGCATCGTAAAAAATCCTTCCTCGTTTGGGGCACTGCCCCAATCGTAGTCAAAGCCTCGTCAAGGATAGAAGAGGGTAACGGAAGTGGCTGAATGATTCCACCCGATTGACGAAAAATAAGAAAAAGAAGAAATTAGTTAATTTAAATGAGGTAAAGTGAATTTTAGTTAATAAATAGATTTGCAAAGAAAATTGCAGTCTTAGTTGCCTGAAGACCTTGCTCTAAGAGGAAGGTCCACGCTTTAACTATGTTTCGACTTAGAGGTCCGCGGGCATCTTAAGACTGGAAACCACTGACGCAGATCTTCTAGTCCTTCTAGTCTAGTGAATGCGCTCTCTGAGCCTGGGCCGATGTACTCGTTTACAAAATATCAGGCGTTGCTCCTGTATCATGACATAATAGTAAAAAGACCAAATAGTACAGAAACTGCACCTTCTTCTTCCACAATCCGGGACCAACTACGCTGAAACTGAAAACTCGTCTGCCACGTACGCGGTCGAAACTTTTGGCTACATGTTTAATTTGGGACAAATATCCTGACAATTTTACAATGGTTAGTAGCTATGGCTTGAAAAAATTTTGAAACTAATCCTTTCGTTATAAGAATAATCGTGGGTCGCCATATGACAGAATAGATTATTCACGACAAAGATGGACGCTCGCATGACAGACTGGATTATTTATGCCAGTAATTAGACTACGAAACGCGCACCGATCGGACAGGTTACCCTATGACAATGACGTTTGTCTTATTGTAATTACTCGACATATTATTTATGACAACAACCACGTCAGTAGCTTTAGAAATTAACTAAACTCCTCACGTTTTGTGCTCTACAAAACGTTGTACGATAATTTTTATTCCAACTGTTATTAGAGAGTTATCCCGTAATAATTTTAGAACAATGTTAAGCCATATCACGCCGCTTAGGTGGAGCGAACTAAATAAGAAACGCGAGACAAGAACGAACACAGTTATGGGATGTATCGAACTTTGTACATCCTAAAGAAGGCCTGCAGTTAAAAATATACTTTGTAGAAAACACAAAAGTAGGCTGATAACTACAAAGCACTCGACATAGATATACAATAAGGACCAAAGTAGTAATTGATAACCAACCAATACAGACCCGAACCTGATCGTCCAAGCGATGGGTAACGAGGAGCACAAGGGGTATGAACGGGTGCGTCTGGCTCAGGATGGAAAAATTCTGTTGTAAGGCCTGTAACGGTTGTTACATTTCGTCACCCCCCCCCCCCCCCCGGATTTGTGTGTTGCTCCGCGAGGTCGATGCGAAGTAAAGTAGACACGCGTTATCTCGCTGGGGGTATGTGGGGACTAACTGTGAAAAGGGAGGGGATTAGTGAGTCAGTAGTGAGTGAGTGGGGCTTTCTGGCTGTAGCCTTGCATCTGTGTACAATTACAGCTGTGTAATCCATTCTGCCTTACGAGGCTGTAAGTGTGTGGCGGTAGTACACCTTGAGACAGATTCAGTGAACGACAGGGTAGCTCACGGTGCGAGTTCCCAAAACTGTGAGTTTGGCACCGTGCTGCTGCTTCGTGAGTCGCCACGAACATCTCAGTACCTGACGGTTGGGCACCTCCTGGGATGCAGGATATCAGGTGACCCGTAACTAATATTACATTCTGGAGAACTAAGCCGTAATAGAAGTTTTCTACATGAAGCATCTATTATTAAAAAAAAAAAAACAATTGAATTAGTTGGGACTTACTCTGGTGGTGTTGTGTGTGACAGTGAAAGTGACCGTAGTCGATCACTCTAAATGCACTACTGTAGGCTGTAGATTGTAAGGTTAATATAATAAGGAAGATAAATTTTGGTAAAGAGGTGCACCTGACAAAATAGTGAGATTAGAAGCAATAGTAATGTAATATTGTAAAACTAAACGTAAAACCAAATGTAAAACCATTGTAAGACAAAGTTTTGTAAAAGCATTTTTGTAAAGTCGGGAGCCTTAGCCGCTCGCTATAATTTCGGTGTTCCGTTGAATAAAGTATTGTTAGCTATCATCACGTGTTACGTGTTGTGTACATGGCAGCCCCCTCGGGGCTCCCTAGGTTGTAATCCTGAGCACAAAGGGGTTACAGGCTCATAACTAGGCTACTAGGGGAAGGCGGTCAACGGTCTCGAAAGCAGATATTGAAGTATTTGCCAACGGTTTACAGGGCGGAAGAGACTAGGGGAGTAAACCCCGAAGAAAAACGATAAAACCTAGGCGCGTCTGTTCGGTCGGCTCCTTGGTCAGCGTCTCCGTCAATGTTACGGGCGGGTTTTGTTTTGCACCTCCAGGACTTACCGACTTGGTTTTACTCTTGGATAAGGCTTAGCTTTATCCCACAAACCCAATCGCATACAATTACCGTGTTGGTAAAACAACAGTTATGTGCTAGAATAATGCTAAGTTTAAAAGTTGAGCAACCTTTCAGTTTAACATTCAACAAAACACCAACGGAATGTTTTCAAATGCTCTCTGATGCTTACGGGGAAGACGGCATGTCTCTTGGACGTGTGTTTTTAAGTGATACAAAAGAATCACTGAAGAACGTCAGAACGTAGAAGACGATGAACGCTCTGGACGACCATTTCAAGAATCGAAGATGTAAACGGAATTAGCCAGACTGTTCGAGAAGATGGCCGAGTGTGTGATAACTAAAACTGTGAACATTAACAAAGACACTGCGTGGATAATTTTCATGACTATCTCAACACCAAAAATACTTTAAGATGGTTCCTTCAGTTCTCACCTCAGCGCAAATAAAATACAGAAATGATGTTCGCGCTGACCTGCTGCAGCAACTTAATGCTGATCCCTACATTAATCTTCCAGTATAATCCTAAGACGAATACACTGGATGGAAAAAACCATTAATGAAAAAAAGCTTATCAAAAGCAAGTCCAAATTCAAAGCCATGCTCATTGTGTTTTCGATGTTTAGAGCTTAAATTTGGAAGAACGGGTTCCAGTAGGCACAACAGTGAACCGGCATTATTATGAGGATGTTTCGTCAAGGCCGAGGGGAAGAGTCTGAAAAAACCGACCAGAACTCTGGAAAAATGGTTTCATTCTTCATCAGTACAACGCACCTGCTCACAAAGTAGTATTTGACCAATATACTGGAACATCCTCTATAATCATCAGTTTCGGCACACGTGACATTTCTTTTCCCTAAAGCGAAATCTGTGCTTAAAGAAACACTTTTTGAGTCAGTTGATGCAGTAAGAAGCAAACGGCAGATGTGTTAAAACTACTGACAGAAAGCGATCTGCTTTTGACCAGTGGAAAACAAGACTTTCGGTGGTGTTAAGAGCGAATGGGTTTTACACTGAAGGACTCAAACATTAGAATTTTAATACATATAAATGAATGTGAGTTATTGTATGTCGCGTTATTTAATAGACACTACTCGGAGGCCTATTTCTATTATGGTAAGAGAATATTACAGTAAATAAAGAGACAGACAGACACCCTCCCCCCCCCACACACACACACACACCACACACCGCACGCTTTCCGTGTTTCGCACGATCTGTCGCTTATCACGAGTTAAGTTGCCGCTGACCACAAGTTTGACACTGTAAAGTGAGACACATCTATTAAGCCGCATGTATTGATGCACGGACGTTAAGTTACACATTCGAACACGCACTGTAAAGTGAGACACATCTATTAAGCCGCATGTATTGATGCACGGACGTTAAGTTACACATTCGAACACGCACTGTAAAGTGAGACACATCTATTAAGCCGCATGTATTGATGCACGGACGTTAAGTTACACATTCGAACACGCACTGTAAAGTGAGACACATCTATTAAGCCGCATGTATTGATGCACGGACGTTAAGTTACACATTCGAACACGCACTGTAAAGTGAGACACATCTATTAAGCCGCATGTATTGATGCACGGACGTTAAGTTACACATTCGAACACGCACTGTAAAGTGAGACACATCTATTAAGCCGCATGTATTGATGCACGGACGTTAAGTTACACATTCGAACACGCACTGTAAAGTGAGACACATCTATTAAGCCGCATGTATTGATGCACGGACGTTAAGTTACACATTCGAACACGCACTGTAAAGTGAGACACATCTATTAAGCCGCATGTATTGATGCACGGACGTTAAGTTACACATTCGAACACGCACTGTAAAGTGAGACACATCTATTAAGCCGCATGTATTGATGCACGGACGTTAAGTTACACATTCGAACACGCACTGTAAAGTGAGACACATCTATTAAGCCGCATGTATTGATGCACGGACGTTAAGTTACACATTCGAACACGCACTGTAAAGTGAGACACATCTATTAAGCCGCATGTATTGATGCACGGACGTTAAGTTACACATTCGAACACGCACTGTAAAGTGAGACACATCTATTAAGCCGCATGTATTGATGCACGGACGTTAAGTTACACATTCGAACACGCACTGTAAAGTGAGACACATCTATTAAGCCGCATGTATTGATGCACGGACGTTAAGTTACACATTCGAACACGCACTGTAAAGTGAGACACATCTATTAAGCCGCATGTATTGATGCACGGACGTTAAGTTACACATTCGAACACGCACTGTAAAGTGAGACACATCTATTAAGCCGCATGTATTGATGCACGGACGTTAAGTTACACATTCGAACACGCACTGTAAAGTGAGACACATCTATTAAGCCGCATGTATTGATGCACGGACGTTAAGTTACACATTCGAACACGCACTGTAAAGTGAGACACATCTATTAAGCCGCATGTATTGATGCACGGACGTTAAGTTACACATTCGAACACGCACTGTAAAGTGAGACACATCTATTAAGCCGCATGTATTGATGCACGGACGTTAAGTTACACATTCGAACACGCACTGTAAAGTGAGACACATCTATTAAGCCGCATGTATTGATGCACGGACGTTAAGTTACACATTCGAACACGCACTGTAAAGTGAGACACATCTATTAAGCCGCATGTATTGATGCACGGACGTTAAGTTACACATTCGAACACGCACTGTAAAGTGAGACACATCTATTAAGCCGCATGTATTGATGCACGGACGTTAAGTTACACATTCGAACACGCACTGTAAAGTGAGACACATCTATTAAGCCGCATGTATTGATGCACGGACGTTAAGTTACACATTCGAACACGCACTGTAAAGTGAGACACATCTATTAAGCCGCATGTATTGATGCACGGACGTTAAGTTACACATTCTTGGCAAGTTGTTAAATTACAGCCCACACGGCTCTTGCGGTTATAAAGTAATCGTTATGAAAATAATTGACTCTTTCGCGGCAAAAGGCTGTCACTGACGTACTGTTAAAAATGAACGTGAAAACCGATACAATAACTACTGAAGATTATTTTTCACCGTAAATAATTCCATATCACTGACTGGTCTTGACAGCTACGAAATTTGTAAAGCCGCTTTTTTTTATATGTGTGAGTATACTACAGGTATTAAACAAGGCACGATTGCGAAAAATACACAGCTTTTATTCGCAAGTTCTGAAAAAGTCGCCAAAATGTGCAAAATCCACAAAACTCGTTTCAATATATATTTATACATTCCAAATTTTGAATAAATTCAGATTTTGGCAAACACTAGAAAAAAAACCCAGAAATGTTACTTAGTAGGTAACCAAACTTATTTAAGCCATAGCTTTTTGTATTCATACATTTATTTTTATCAGCAGCGACTGAACAATCCTTATTATTAAAAGCATCTAAATCACTGTAGATTTTTGCAAAACTAAAGTGACAGTGATGTTAAATTTTTTCAATTATCTGACCAATCAATCATCACAATACTTTAAGGCCAGGAAATGTATACTAAGCTAAAACAATGGAGAGTAATTAGTTACCCAGTGTAATGGAGTGGGTAGACGGAAGACAGGCAAACTATAAAGGGCGTGGAGGGAAAGTACTTAGAAATCTTCGGGTGAAAAAATTCTTGCACAAGGGCAACCGAGAGGACTGGGGATTATACTTACGTAACTTTGGAGTAAGTGCAATCAAGACTCGTAGTAATGTCCCACCAGGGAAAGTCACAATAAATAATCGTTCTCTTACTTTATAGAACTGAACATACGTACATGTTTTTAAAACCTGATACAGTAGTTACCTTTAATAAAATTATACTTTCATAATTTTTCTAGGTCAACAGAAATAGCGGGCAACGCGATTATAACAATTGTCGAGAGAAGGCGAGCTGTTATTATCATTTATTCAGTAGTTATCGACCGCGGCCATGTGACCCCTGGAGGTATCAGGGCCAAGAGGGATACAGGCGAAAAACGCATAAGAGAGGGGCCACGCGTAAGAGACTAGGGAGCCACAGAGAGAAGCAAAGTGGAGCAAAGGACTGTATAGACGTTGATAGAACGAACAAAGCATGTGTAAGACAGCATCGGCAATGGCATCTACGTGAGGCACGCAGCAGAAGCCTGTTGCTTCAGAAGTGGTGTTCACGTTTCATTACAGGATGAAGCGGCGTTTCTGAAGAGCGACGCAGCGGCCAGCATAATTGAACAAAATACCGTGGCCACATAAAGAGTAGTACATAATCGGAAAAGGTTCGACAGTTTTTAGGATAAAGAAAATTTGCTTTTTGTGTCATTTTCTACTTCATATTTTGTAGCATGAGGTTTCAAGCAGGTGAGTAATTTATTCAGCCGAACGTTGAATCACCTTAACACAATGCACAGACAGGATCTATAGTCATTACTCACATCAGCATCATCAAACGCATATGGTGATACGGTGTGAGGTTGCGCACGTCAATCCAACACCAAGATTATCCGGAAGCTCCAATCGAATATTCTACAGGTTCTTCTAGACGCTCCGTGGTACGTCAGGAATGAGACAATACATGACGACACGATAATCCCAACTGTTGTAAAGGAAATCAAAAGATTAACGCGCAGCTTACACCGAAACGACACAGTCAGCTGTCTATAAGGTCCACCCGAAGCCCCAAGAAGACTGTAGAAGCAGTAGTCTTAAACCTGATTAAATAATTTTTTCCAACACCATGGAGCCTACAGGGGGGGATCGTGTCGCCATTGGCGACATTTAGAAAATTTTTGGGGGGATTTTTTTTTTACTACGAAAAGGTCCAAAAACAGACTGAAATTTTTATAGCATTTTATCGATAAAAACAGATTTAAGTCAGACGTTTAAGTTGCAAAACTAAGTATCTTTTCAATAAAGTCATAGAGCACTTGTATTGTAAAACAAAACACGTTTTACTGAAAATATTAATCTGTGATTTATTATTAGAAATCCTTATTTTTTAGATGATAACTACCTACAATCAATATATAATTTCGGTAAAAGGTTAATATTTTGTAATAGTTTTGGGTTAGAAAGCCCCGGCCATTACTCGATTAGGTAAGAAATTTTACTGTAAAAGAGAGAAAAGGTCTTGTCAGGAAAAAGGGGGGATTTTTTATAAAATTGGGGGGGAGCGTAATAGGGGTTGGGGGATCGGCACCTCTGCCATGAAGTATTGTTAATTAAACAAGTTCCATCACTGGAAGGCTTCTCCCTTCACACTGTACTGTACTTTATGCGGATTTAATTATTGGTCGTTGCGAACCGACTGTAAATATCAAGTAAGTAAATTAAAAAAATTCCTCAAGCAAACAGAAACAGGTATAAAATTCTTGTTTCTAGTCATTAAGCGTAAGAGTCACTCCCTCTTCTATTTCTCCTCAACCCAGAGATTGGTGGGCTTGCAATGTCTTCCTTTTCTAAGGCTGTCTCTTAATCTCTGCATATTTTCTTCCTCCTTCGATTTCATGATAGGTTTGTAGACATCTGAACCAGTAGTAGTAGTAGTAGTAATAGTAGTAGTAGTAGTAGTAGTAGTAGTAGTAGTAGTAGTAGTAGTAGTAGTAGTAGTAGGAGTAGTAGTAGTAGTGCAAGTACTTAAAATATATAGTAAGGCACAGCATGTGTTCTTACTGAAGTGAAGTATATTTATTGACTATTAAAATGCTAAACAGTAATAATTGATATGAAAATTGTACATCATATTAATTGTTGGTGTTATTTTAGCGATCATGTGTGTTTCTGTGTTGAATAAATTACATACTGCGAGGCAAGGTCTTCGAAGAAACCTTTGGTAAAATTATTTCAGGTACATTAAAACCCATGCCGTTTCTAGCACAGTCTGAATGGCGAACTGAACGTTTTAACGTCTCATTGGGCGCACAAATAAAGTGGCAGCTTCTGAATGAAGAGGGGTCGTGTTAGTACCGTTGGTTAGTTAATGCTTTTTCGCAAAATAATAAAGAAATCGCGACGTTTTCTCCCTAATAAGCTCTATTTAAAACGTTAACCGATAACGTAATGAGTCTATTGTTCATTTTTTATATTTAATAAAGATAAAAATACGATAAGAGCCGTAATTACAGAAATTAACAATTACAGTCTGAATGCAGGCATGCTCTGATGTAAGTATAATTACTTCCGCCTTATTTTAAATTAAGAACTGTGCGCTCAGAATCAGGTAATTAAATGCCGTGTTTTCAGCTTAATAGGTTTATAGTTGCTAAGTATCTTAATGTTAGCGACTGTGCGGGAGGGTTGGGGTACAGAATTCAGTGGCAACGTTTGAGGACAATGCATTGTCATCGTCAAGACCCGAACACGGCAGTAAGTAGTTCATTCAAGCGGCTTTAGGAATCGTGAGGCCCTAGCAACCATTTTGTAGTGTTGCGCCGATATTATATGATAAGTACAGTATTAAGTACTGTGCCAGCATAAACCAAATGGAAATGGATTAAACGCCCACTGAAACACATCCCGTGCCCCTTGGGGAGCGGAAGAACGTAACAACCAGAAGATTTATTATCATTTTCATGAGCCAACAGAGGAAATATTCATGAAGCGGATGAGACTGTAATGGGCTGGCAACGTTGTGAGAATGAATAACGGGCGAGTACCTAAAAAAGGGCCCTCATAGAAAACGTGGAGGCCCAAGGAGAAGGTGGGAGGATGTTGTCTCCACATATGCAAGAGTGCGAGGGTGTTAAGTCCTCCGCTATGGACAGAATGAGGAAACACAATATTGACACTGAGTACAGCAACAAATGGAATTGATATTTTAATATTATCATTATCAAATACATGTCTCAACAGAATTCAGTACAGGAAAGAACACATTTAATTTAATGCTATTTAACATGAGAAGATATAAAAGTTAAATTTAATGCCAAAGTATGTGTTTTATTTAAACTTAAATTCTACGGTCAATATTCTCATGTCTTTGTTCACAGTTTGTGAAAAATTAACAATTGTTATTAAAAGTTGTACTCAACGTTCACGTCAAAGTGTTCCTTAGTGTCCCCCCCCCCCCCAGGTAAATTATCAATGCCAGGTGTATATTTAATTGGGCATAATTTTCTTCATACGCTACTGTAGATGTACTTAAGCTACTATAGAGGTCATATATGCATAGTTACCACTAACTCTGCTCTTTAGTTTGTTCTTAAATTAGTAGTAATAATTCATAATAAGTTTATGTTATGTGTTTTAAATCGTCCCTTGAAACTTTCAACTATGAAAAATTCCTCTAAGAACGTTACCAGCTCTGGTCCTACTCGGAGACCCACCTCCCAGGTTCTTTCTCACGTAGCGTCGTTGAGAAACTTTCCTCTCCCGCCCCTAGGACCGTTTACCATTTCCCACCTTTAACCGTGGCCCGGCCCTTACCGGATAGCAGGAAAGAAAATGAAGATAACAAAAATCACAGACTACAGTTGAAGTATAAGAAGCGGAAGCTCCGTAGCCCTAAAAACCCAATAATGTTGGGCTCCAAAAAGATCAAGAGTTAGTCAAGAGAGACCAGACAAGGCAGAGAAAGAGATCTCACCCAATGCAGCCAGGGCACATCGGGTGTGATAAACCAGCGGACTAAAATTTTATGACGCTGTGCCAGTGTTGTTATGTAGTTCTGAAACTCGGGTTCCGGCGAAGAACCATCTTAGTTGAATGCACGCATCATAGCCTGTTAAAGGGTGAGATTTGTGTGGTCTGTTAAAGGCTACACAAAAAGGGACTGAATGAAAACATACACAAAAGGTTGGAAATGTTTAATATACAAGACCGCGTTGCGGAAAACGGAGGGAGGTAGATTGCTCACCTGAATAAGATGGCAAACGGCGGGCTGCCAAAGGAAGTTTGGGATTACAAGCGTATAGGTCAAAGTAGTGTACGAAGACAAAAGAAGTGTTGTGGATATGGACGTTATTCCTTTGGGACCGAACAGGCGATTCGCCTATTTCCTGATGGAGAAAGGAGAAAATTTTTAAAATCGTTTTGTGTGCCACTGAAAATCGGTCTCGTGTCATCCTAGCCTAGGCAAAATTTATTTTTGAGCTTCTTAAAACGGAGTTGGGAGAGGACAGTGAGCATACTTATTTCAACAAACTTTTGAAATCTGCGATGTGTGAATTGTAAACAACGCAAAAACGTCCAAAAACCGCGTACAGTAACTGAATAATTAATTGCAATAACCGAAAATTTTAACACTATAAACACCAACTCTGAGGTAGTAGATTCCAGTAGCTAACAGTTTGTCAAGCGCGGTGTTTCTCGAAAATTTACTCCTTGACGGACCACAAAAAGTTTTCGACAATCATGCGGACCACCAGTAAAAAATGTAAAAAAATGTAAATCAAACTTTAGCGGAAAATATCATTTCATGCTTTAGTAATCAATTGTTTTGTATAGAAAGTACGCTTATTCTTTGTTTATTAGTGATAAATAACTAATAACACACACACATATATTGCTTATATATACTTATAAATATTCAAATAATTTTATATATTATTTTTTGCACTAGTATGGCATAGCTGTCTTACAAAAAGTAAGAGTAATAAGCAAAAATGTTTAATTAAATTTTCTCTATTGTATCAACTTACTGTAACTACGTATAACTGATAGTACAAATATATTAGAAAAATAGAAGTATTAAAACTTTGTTCGCGAATCGAAATTTGAGGTTTTACGTCTGTTCACTTGTATCTTCTCTAAAATAAAATTATCTACATAAAAGAAAAGTAAGCGAAACAGGTTCGATTTTATAGCATAACAATGCTTTAATTTACATCTTGGTATTATATGTCTGTTACGTAATTATACAACATATTTGTAGCATAACGACAACTGAGCAGTCTACTATTTGTTTTTGGCAACACGAACCTGAAAAATGTTTAAAAAATCAGTTTAAAAAAAAGGTAGTTTCGTACGGTCATTCGATACAATCCTGTGGACCCAGTTTGAGAAACTCAGGTCTGGTGAGTATTAGTTGTGCAAGCGCTATTCATATTATTGTATTTTTCTTCTTCTTCTTCCCTTAATGGTTTAGGTATAAATGCCTGTTCTCCCATCACAGAGTCATGCTAGCAAACTCAATTAAGTGCACAACTCGCTCACTATTTAGAACGAAACAGATTTATTTTCAAAGACAGATTTCAATATTAGACAACTTTTCAATTATCAGGAAAAAACAACAAAAGTTTGCTACTTTTTAGTACAATAACAAACGTAAAGCAGACAGTCGTTCAATAAACACTAAACATTTTGAGCTTTTTTATTGGTTTGTTAAATAAATTTGTAACCTAAATGGCTAAATGACAAACAATTTAATCCTATCGTTTAATCTTACGTGTTTTTACAGATCATAAATGTTCATAACTGATAATAATACATTTTTTTTGCATAGCTTACAAGCGTTTTGAAGGCAGTGCAAAATTTGCATGGTGTTTGTCAGATCAGATATACATTTTGTCAAATTATTATAGACACCGAGTTGGTATTTTAAATACAACCTGGTGCCTCGCAGAGACTTTCAAAATGGTGCCCCTAAAAAAACAAAAACAAAAAAAAAACGGTGCATTCAGGTTGGAGTTAAAATTGCCTTTAGTTCTGGTGTCCTAAAATTATGAAATTTTAAAAACTAATCGCTGTATTCACACTTATGTTGAACTCCTCTTTAATTTGACACCTCACACCGACTTTTTCAAAATTTGGATTAACTTTTGGGACCCTTTTTTGAAATTTTAAGATTCCCAAATCTATCTTAAATTTAATAACCCACATGAAATTTTCCAATTTTTATTTTCAATATTTTGCCTCTCACATTTTTGCCTTCCACTCTAAATATTTAGGGGCATCAACCTAAAAAAAAGAGTCTGTGGATAAAAGTGTAGACACGTGAAATTATAAGAAAATCGATTGAAGTATTAAAACATTATTGTGAGACGTGCACCAAACAGATAGTTAGACAAACAACTGGCATACGATCGAGTTAAAACTTAATACTCATTTTGCTCTTTAAGTCAAATTAATTCCTTTCTTGTATAAAAGTCTTCAAACGCCACGCTTACGGCTGGTTTACAGGATCTATGTGAAGATAGCGAGTATTAATATGCTTCTTCTAAAGACAATATCAGCGTCTTGTAAGGTAAACCTAGCAGTGGAGCAGTTTAGAAACTGCAAACGTCCCTTCATCCATGGTCCCAACTCCTAGGTTCTTCCGTTGTCTATACCGTTGGGAACGTAATCATCAACCATCCTCAGGCGTGATCCTAAACCGAGCTGGTGAGGAAAGATAAAAATGAAAAGAATATTTATTATTTCTATAAGCATCTATAAGGATTTATTTCTATAAGGGTATTTTCGTTCAATTTTTGGAATAATTTTTATTAAAACATGGGTCTTTTTATTGAGATTATCCTATACTGAGGTTTCACTAATTTTATAGACCATTATTAAAACATATTTAGATCATCAAAATGGGGGCCATGGTAATGACATCAACAAAGAGTACAAATTGCTTACGGGATCTCCCGTATGTGGCATCTCCGTCCACACTGCATATGGCCACAGCCTTCTGTACACTACTGATAACAGCCGAATTGTACACAGATTATATGACTTCATAATAATATATATTTTAAACAAACAAAATGCTGTCAACTGCGTGGCGAAGGTACAAATATCGAATTTACGACACAATAATATTAGCCATCGCCAATTAGGCCTAAGGAAAAGGTTTCAACAGTCTTATTTGAAAAAATATATTTATCGAAAATATTTTTGTATTTTCTTCTCATTATCAAATATTCAATTAACGTTCAAACAATGACACGCCGTTTTGAAAGAATTTCTTATTAATTACTAGAGAAGGCGAGTGCGACAAACAATAGCGGATTCCATCTGAGTTGCAGTCGGCCGCAGATCCACGACCAGATCCGCGTTTATTAAATGAAACTAATTATAAGACTGGATTTCACATGATATTTCAGCTCTATTTCCACATATCACATTGTCCACGGCGTCTGCCTGTAAGTGCTCTTAAGCCGTTTCAAACTTGATGAATCATCACCCTCATTATGTGCCGGCTTAATGAAACGCTGTCTGAACGAATTTCTGTTCGCGCGGTGAAGTCTCGAAGCATTAGGTTAGACGAAAATCGGATTGTCGCGAAAAGGGTAGAATTTTTAAATTCTATTTAGTTTCCCTAAACAAATAGATTTTCGTGTACAGCAAAAAGTGTGCGGTAGTTCTCAGGAGTAAACACTTCTTTTGTTTGCTTATATTATGACTTAATATTTATTTTAAGCCCTATTACGTTTATTTTTTCACAATTAACAGGTAAGGTTGTTTCGATAAAAGGTATAACTGAATCACAAGAATTAATTTATAAAGTTCAAAACGCGAAGCCGTAACATTTAATTGTGTCTGACCTTCAATATAATCTATTTCGCATTCTGTACTCTCGTGTTAGTTCTAAGCCGATTTTTCTTTATTATTATCCTCATTTATGTTTCTTTGCTCACGACACTTTCACGGGCTCATTCGCAGGGGGGGGGGTCTTGAAAGTCTTTTATCGACCGAATATATATTATGCGAATTCTGATTGGGTATACCGGAGGTCCAGGTTCATTCATTTCAACTTATCGACAGAAGCACTTTTTTTTCTACAAAGTAAAAAAAAAATGATGTAGGCAACATCGAATCGAAATGTTTGTACTGCAGTATTGCCACTCGACATTTCGTAACTCTTCGATTAAAATTATCGTTTTATTAATGTACGTTAGTCAAGTGTTAATGTTAATGTATCCTTTTATTAGTGTTAATGATAAGTGTTGTTACAACACAAATAAGCCACCCCAATACCAGGGAAAAACGATGAATCAACTATATAAAATGTTTAAATTAAAGAAAATCAAATGACGATGACGCGACAAACGACTACATGACCCAACCCAAGTGATTGACCAAATAAAATGAAACCAAATGAGAAAGTGATTGACCAAATAAAATGAAACCAAATAAGAAGATGATTGACCAAATAAAAAGAAACCAAATTAGAAGGGGAAAAACAAAATAAAATGAAATAAAATGAAATCGAAGTAAATGAAAATGAAACAAACCAAGTATAAATGAAATAAATGAAAAGACACAAACAAATAATATAGAACAGAAAAAGGAGAAATGTTACATTCAAATATAATAATGAAAAAGAAACCAATAAATAACAAATGTAAAAGATAGTTATTAGTATCGACTCAATAATCAATGTAAATGATAATTGTAAATGATATTTAATAAAATCCAATAAAGTAAAGACAAACAAAGTACACTAACCAAAGAAATAGAGTTTAAATGTAATAAAGGACTCTATAATGACATGAACTTGTTAACAGTATAACTAACCTTTGTAAAGTGAGAGATAGAGAGATAGAAAGATAATGAACATAAATAAGTGACAAAGAGAATGTAATGTTAGGGAATACCCACTAATAACACTTAAATAAAATATAAGAAGTGCAAAGTGACAGTGTAAAACCCCAAAATAAATAGAAACCCTATTAATAGGTATAAACACCAAATAATCAGTGATGAACACTAAAGGTTTAATGGTGAACAGTATTATTAAATAAGAATTTTGTTATTGATAGTATTAAGATTAATTGTAAATGAGGGATACCATAGTATTCAGGGAAGGAATCCCAGAGAAGGTCAAAAGTTAGTGTTACCATGGCTAGAGAGTAAAGTTTATATAAGAAAAAATATAGTAAAGAAAATAAAGGGAAAATCAATAAACACCCTATATTCTAAGGGATAGTCAGTTAAGTAAATTTAAATGGTGTGATGATGTTTATCACCAAAAAATAAGTAAGAATAAAACAAATTGTAAACAAACGTTGCATAATAGCTGTTAAAGAATTGTTCGATTAAATCTATGAATAGGAATATGGCTGAAGGGATTATACAGACCATAAACAATAGGAGATAATAGCCAAATTGTAAACAATGGCAAAATAAATAAGAAAAAAGATAAAGTAATATAAATCTAATGGTACTGGAATGGCAGTCAGGCAATAATAGACAAACCATAATGTAGAAACTAATGAAAACATAAAATTATTATAAAACAGATCCAAAACAAGTCAACAAGTAAACAAATCATTTATAATGCCAAAACAAAACATGTATGAGAGTAAATTAATATGTAATTTATATAAAATAAGTAAATATAGCCGATTACTACTTAGGCCTATGAAAAGCCTAACTGTATAAAACCAATAACTACAAATTGTAAAAAACTAACAAGAATATTAACAAATCCAAGGCAAGTAACTAGTCAAGGATAATTAGTGAATCATATTAAAAGATAAATGTTAAATTAAGGACATAAAATAAGAAAGAAATGTAATTAGATAATATCAAAATAAATGTTCAAACAATAATACATAAGAAAACCCAGCTTTGTGGGATGTCAAAATGATCTTTGAAAGAAAATACGAACAGTAGTGATAATATTTCATACATAGAGAGGAAGACGGAAGAATAATAGCAATCAGAAGATACAGTTACAGTGTTAATGGGTCCTTTTATAGTCAGCAGTTTTACATTTTTCTGGTCAAACTTATATATACAAAATATTTAACTCACTTTTATTTATTCCTGTTATTCTTTAGTAATATTTTATTTGGGGTTATGTTAACGTGGAAGTATATTTTCGGTTAGCTCACGGACTGATTCCTTGTCTTGACTTGTAATTTAGTAAGTATTAAAATTGAAATTTAAGCATTAATTTACAAATGACAATCCTGTTTCAGGTATTTTACTATTTTTAATTACGAATGACATAATTTTTTTAATTACGCTTTTGATGTTTTTAATTAAATTCAATATTTTTTTCAATTTTTGTCTTTTCACGGACGAAATCCCAACACCGGTTTCAAAGAAGTTTCAATTCAAAATAAAACGTAACGGTGGGCGGCGGTTGCAATCTGTCGTTAGTTCTGTGAACGGTTTAAATCGACTTCATAATTTCATACGGTTAGTACACTTTGTAACGTCAAGTAAATTGGTTGGAGCGAGTGACAGTAATCTGGAAACGACATTACGTACCTACAGGAAATTGCATCAGTGTTGTCGCCGTATCATCTTTGCCTCCTACAACACGTAAGTGCGCAATTGTACCTTCCATTCGCCGATACCGTCTGTTGGCGAGTGAAAAACAGCTACTTACTAGAATAAACGGCGTTTCTAGGGTGAGTATTCTTAGAGTAAAAAATGGCTGACTAATAATAAATGGCTTTTAGAAAGCCGTTTACAAAATACATGGCGTGAAGAGAACTAGTCCATCGACTAGTTGTCTGTGTGAGTATTTAAAAGTAATAATATATGAGATTATGTATAATATATTTATAGTGTTAGAGTCTAGGTAAGCCCAGAGGAAATGTTAACTTTAAACGTCTTGTCTGTAGGCTGTCGTCTAGTAGATTTATGGCTAAAGGATTCGTGTGCTCTTCAAACCGTTTCACATATAGTTCGCTGAACATCGCAATGGTTTCTCTGACTGAGGACAGGTTCAGGTCTCTACAGATGTCTTTGTTGGTGATGAACCACGGTGCGTTGGTTATGGCACACAACACCTTGGTCTGAAACATTTCCATTATGGCGACGTTGGATTTAGATGCAGTTCCACAAAGCTTTAAGCCGTATGTCCACATAGGCTTGAAGACAGTGTTGTACACCAACACCTTGTTTCGCATTGACAGTAATGACTTTCTGCCCAGGAGTCAATAATGCTTGCGAAACTTGTTACTTCTGCAAGTGTATTCTTGATAGATGACAGAAGAAGCTAAAGAAGGAATGTATATAAGAAGAGCAAACGTAGAAGTAAAAGATATAAACATAATCATTTCAATTTACAGAAGACAACGGTGTGATCGTTTCTAAAGGATGACGGATAATCGGTTGCCAAAAACTGCGTTGAAATATAAGGCCACTGGTAAAAGAGACGTGGGTCGGTCGTCCGAGGATGAGATGGGTGCCAGAAAAGTTTTGTGAAGTAAAGAATAAGAAGAAGAAGTGTATCTTTTATTTTTTTTAATCATTATATATATACGCTACTTGGCGTACGTTCTACTGGTTTATTGTGTATCTTCAGATGTTTCAGTATGACTTAAGAAAATATTGTTAATTCATAATGAATCTTCTGAAGATGCATTTAAATCTTTGAAACGTAAGTCAGTTGTTTGTATATATATGATATATGTATATATATGGTGATAAAAAAAATAAAAGAATGGACTTGCAGAAGTAATTTACTATTTGATAATATATAATATATAAATACTGCACAAAACTGCAAACATCAAGAGTTATGAAGAAAAGAATTCCTAGTGGATTAATTCTTTTACATTGTGCCACGCAATTCTTAAGAGGATGCCTGAAAATGAGAACGATTTACTTAACTTCCTCTGCCCTCCTCTGCTCTTAACTTTATTATTCTTATGTTTTCTACTAATAAGTTATTATGTTTATTATGTTATTCTTATGTTTATTATGTTATGTTTACTAAGTTATTTGTCGTAATCTACACATTGGGCTTACTGTATTCACAACACTAACCACTCGGAAACAGTGCCACAGCACGACCTGTGAGGAGCTGGAGGAGATTTTTAGCTCAGACGGTGGCAAGAAATCTGTAAAGGAAATATGGTTAATAAGACAGGACGGAACCCGTCGCCTGCGCTAATATTGTTTGTCCAAAAACACGGCGTAATGAACAAATTGCATTTTCCCTGGTACAAAAGAACTTTTCGGACACAAGAAAAGGATACGTGTTATTTTTATTAACGCGATACACGGCCAAAGCAAATATAAATTGTTAGACGAGTCAAAGTGCAAATCGCATTAACAACAGAAACTGAAACGCAAAGCACACGCTCGTAAGTACCGAACATTTTGTAATTCTATGGTTTGCACAATGTTGTCGTGTTTAGGACCTTTGTAACCCTCGGAAATTCCTTGAAGTGAAGCTACCGTTCTGAGTTTTCTGCGATGAAGTTTTAATCATTTTTCTGCCTCCCCAAGAATAATGATGTTTATTTAACTTAGGCCTATATGACATATATATGTATTAATATGCGGGCTCGTAAATTCAGCCTCAGAATGCTTATAAAGGGTTTTTTGTATTTTGCAATATTTTGTTAAAATTATAATGGTAAAATAGTCTAATTGTCAAATATATATTTATTATTCTGTATATAGGCGATAAATCTTATCTATATACAAACAGTGGAACCATCTGAGTAGTTCGTTGTATTCAGATTTTAAGACAAAACAATGAAAGAGTGTCTTTGAAAAAATATTTAATATCCAGTTAGAAGGCCTATACTGAAACATTTAGAAAGAGTAAGGTAGTTAAAGAATACACTTAAACGGATTTTCTCTACATTTTTTTGAATGAAGTCATCAGCCATATCACTGCAGTCTAATTATTTTAATAAATCTTTTTCCATATTTAAAATGCTTAAACTATCCAGACTGTCTCGTTTGGCCATAAGGCTCAATACGCAAGTCATAATTTTAAGTTTTGAAAAGACCTTGATGCCATCGCTGATAAAGTTAGTTAAGACCATGGTTTATTTTTCCAACCGGAATATGAGCCCTCGACGGCCGCCGTGTCCGCCTACAGGGGATTGGGTTTGCACCAACAACTTTCCTACTTATCATTGGACCTCCTCAGATACGGGCGACAGTTACTAATAGCTGTCACCAATGATTACCTCTCAGTGTGGATTACTACCGGTACATGTAACGTGTTGTAAACGGTGTACAACACTCGCGCGCACACTCACACTCACACACAACGGAGAAGCTTCGGGGCAAAACTTTGTATAGAAATGGGACTACAAGCAGATTAGAACAGACAGCAACGCGTAAAGAAATGAGAAAATGAAATGGAGACGGATGTTTGTTTAGACGGGGAGATGCCGGTTGGTCACGAAGCTAGAGAGACGTAGGGCCTTTGCAAACTGGAGGTCTGAACCGAACGCGCGCGCGCACACACACACACACACACACACACACACACACACACACACACACACACACACACACACACACACACACACACACATGAATTTAGAAATTATAGCTGTGTTAATTCAAATATCCAGAGGCCAGAAAACCAACTTCTAGCGATATCTAGAAATATGTAAATACACGAGAAATACAAATTTAATTGGCAAGCAAATTCAAGGTAATACGAAAAATGACTATATTTTTAAAATGATAAATTCCATTAAATTAATAATAAACATGACGGTAAATTGTACGTATGAAAATAATGTAGATTTTTTTTTACAGCTGTTTTACGACAGCACGACTGAATATTTTGTTCGTATCTGATGATAACTACGAAACACGTGTATAATTTTCAATAATAATAAATATATTCTTCCGCAGTAGTTTTGATCATTTATTAAGTATTGAAAAAAATAAAAAAATTACGAGAATAATGTGTGCGTGTGAGAGACAGAGAGAGAGGATAGATAGACAGACGGGTAGAAAGACAGACATACTCACGTTACCGTGCAATTTATTTTTGTATTTTTCTTAGAAATCTTGACGAGGGACTATATCTTATAGCATCGTCTATAATTGTTTCCGTAAACAAAGATGTAGGCCTGCAGCTTTTCTTGTACTGATGTCAAGTTTACGTTCAAAGACTAGTACAAAATACTAGAATTTCTACGAAATACACGTAAGAAAATAAAAAAAATTACAACATCTCAAAAAATGCGGTAAAATATAATAACAATATCGTTAAAGTCACGCATGTTCCAGCAGAATATGTCGGTCTAGAGGGGGGGGGGAGAAGGGGATCGCGTAATTACTTCAGACACAACGAATCACGTTCCGACTCCGACGTCGCTAGCAACTTTATTCGAAGAATTAAATTTTTGCGCGAAACAATTGCGTAGACAGCTTCGAACCGGTAACGCTGCTATCGATCCGTCTACGCTTCTACATCATTAAATTCCTAACGGTACGCCCGTTTTGCGTACAATGTACGTATTTCACGTTATCGCGTTTCGTTTATAATTCCGAAGAAAGTTGGGAGTACAATGCTCTTTAAAACGTCTTCGTTTTGTTTAATCACAACAGTTTTTCATAGAAATGCTTTAACTTCCAGGAGGTCAAGTGACCTGGAGAGATAACGTGATGATGCAACGTTCACTAGTCGCGTCTGTATTTCGGTTTTCTACGTTTTGAGAATCAACTGAAAGCGTGAACATCAAACACAGACAGTGTTCGCTGGATTAACTTTCCCTATTCTAACCTGGGTTGAATAGGTTGTAGTTGGTTGAGTAATGGGTTGAGTAATCGCTTCCAGAAAATCGTTGTTTTTACCTCGCGCACAGAGCAGCAGATGTTACGTCCCAGTGAAGACTGTATTGTGTGGGATTACGCCAAAGGCAGCAGCACCGATTGCGGGCACTGAAAGTGATCCTGGAACGGTTTAACTTAGGCCGCAATCAAATGTAGATTTACCGGATGCGATAGAAGTTCACACTATACCAAACACTTATACGCGAGGATACGTCTACATTAATCACGACAATTCAGGATGACGTAATACGTACGACTGCAGCACTGTCATAGATTGATAGTCGAACCTTCTTTTTCTTCGTCGTCTTTTTCTTCCTATTTTCCTTTCTTTTCTCCTAAATTGCCCAAGTTCGTGAGCATGCCACTTCTTTTGTTCCAGTCCTAATCTATTTACTTCCTTATATTTCCTTCCTTTCTTGATCTCATTCGGATACTGTTACATCCTCAAGCAGCGTAGTGCAACAGACAGAATCTCGCGAAGAATGACCAAATATATTTCGTCTCCTTTCCAGAGCGCTCCTATTTTCGTCCACGCTTGTCGGAACTTCCTCGTCAGATATTCCCTCTGTCCACGGTATATTCAGTAAGCTTCCCCAGCACAATATCTCGACAGCCTCAAGCTTATCTTTTGGCCTTTTTTATCGTCCGTATTTCTAAGGCGTTGGTATAAATGCCCCAACTGAAACTTCGGATAAATTGCTTTCTCCAGAGAAACAATTTAGATGTCAAGAAACTTGTCTTCTTGGAAAACGATTCCTTGGTTCTTGCTACTCGTCTGCCTTATGAGTGCTATCTGATGCTATACAACTGATACTAGTAGCCTCCTTCTGTTTCCCGTCTCTTCCACATTTATGGTTTTCTTCATATTGAAGTGTTAACTTCTTATAGGAGAGGAGAGGGAAAAAATTTACACGGGAGTGAATCCGTAGAATGTGACGTCATCAGAAAGGAATGCGACGAGAATCCGTAACAATTTCCCCCTCTCTGTTTACATGTTCATGTTTCATTTATCACTCTTCGTTTTTTAGTAATATTTTTTATTCCGTATTTATACGCACTATTAGGTATTTATTTCGCACTTTTCCGTTAATTTACGCACTTTTTAAGGTTTATTAATTTAAAGGTTGAATTTTGTGCGCGGTCAAATGTAACATCGCGTGTTCGATCCCACGCGCGTTTTCGTCTTTCTCGCTCATAGATTCGATATTTATAAAAGCTATTTGTACAATGTTTAACCTTATTTACTACTTACACTACTTATAGTTATTTTACATAAACGTCATTTTTTCGTCTTTTTATCATTTACGGGATATTAGTACTGTCTTTAGTCGTTGTATTTGTATTCATCGTTCAATTAGTTAATTGTGTGTGTTGTTCTTTAGTCCAACTTCTGTTATTTTTTGTTCTGTGTATTAGTTGGCTATTATTTCGTAGTTTTGGTATCTCGTCTGTATCTTGTATGTTTTATTATTGCTCGTCTCTCTCGGAATTATTAATTTGCTTGATTTTATTTCCACTGATTTGTTAGTTTCTGTTTATTTCCTCAAATCTTTATCCCTGTGTTTGGAATTTTCGGGTCAACTTGTACTTTTGTTTATCAAACGTTCAACTGTTTATTTTAGAGACATTTTGAGATGTTACATATGCCCCATCTTCAAGGTTGATAATTTTCTACCACGTGCGGCTAATAAAAGGAAATTATGGAGTGCTTTTTGTGCAGTTCTTTAGTAGATAAACCTGGGTTTAGAGAAAAAAGGGAAAAAATTAAAAAATTTACTCCGGACATCTGGAATTCATGTAAACTTTACTTGAAATCACGTCATAAATACAGCGACGTTATATTTCCGGAAAGTTATGACGATGAAATTATTGGTTACCATTCCTCCTGCTACAAGGAATTCAATGTAACAAAAAAGTATTTCTTGAATGAAAGGTAAGTCTAATATGCATTGTACGTAAATGTTTAAACATTTAGTAATTATTTTCTTAAGTTGTAACGTAATTTTTAACGGTAATTTTTTAATAAATTATCTTTTTGAAATGATGTACTTTTCACTTAATTTGAAATGGTATTTTTAAGTTAACATTTCTGTCGGCAGTCCCACGACAGCCAGATTTTTTTTTATTTGTATACCACATTTACCCTAACAACAACATTCATCTTGTGGAGTGCTTCCAATTCTTGGGTGGTCGGTTATGACTTTATGCACGAAAGACACCTTCCAATATGAAGCAAAGCTGACTGAGAGCTACGAAATTCTTTCAAGCTTGAAAATGATAAAAATTTTTTATAGCTAGACGAAATTTGTATGTGTAAATTGTCTAATATTTACGAAATAATTTGTGTAAGGTGGATACCTGAAATGCCTACGTTTCCAAAAAGATTCCACTTCCTTTAGTTTAATACGTTCGGTGAAAACTAAAGTTCATGCGGAGTATCATTAATGATATTTAAGTACTATAAAGCATCAAGAGTTCCGGGATAGGTCTACATAAAAGCGGCTAACCACTGTACCGTGCATTTGGAACGAAACTCAGTTGTAAAGTTCCTCACACTCTTGTAGCGTAAGCGAAATACTTACAGGTCGATCTAATTAGGCTCTCATGTTTTGCACGAAACTGCTTTTTTTTAAACTAACGTACACACTTAGTGTGTGAACCTCGAGCAATAAAATATTAAAAAGAGTTTCAGTAATATTATCATGATAACCTGGAATATATCTTCACATGACATATCATCACTATTACGACAAAAAATAAATAAATAAGTAAAGGACGACACGTTATTTCTAAGGAGGTGGAGTCGTGATCTGGATAAGTGCTGCTGTGAAGTATCAGTGCCAATGTACCGTACATTCAGTGTGTCGTTCACTAGTTTCTCCAGTGTCAGTTGTCTAGATTTCTAAAGACGAAATTTTTTTCTAAAGACGGCTGTAAGAAATAATATTTGAGTAAGGGAAAAGAATATTTTGGTAGGTTCTCTGGTATTTTAAACTGAAGAATATTGGATAGACTAAAACGTTGAGTCTGGAAATCCAAAACAGTCCCTTCTCGCCAGTGGTAGGGCGCTAGCAATGTGGGCCATTGTCGGAAGTCGATTTAGGGGAATTTCTAGTCACACCAAACGAACTCATGTTTCCCAGGATGCTTCCGGTTTCAGAAGTCGGTTATGGGTGGGGAAGATTGAAATGGATAGCCGTGGTGTTGGACCCGAGATCGCTTGTTGTTTCCGATAGACGGCTGTTTGGTCTGTTCCTGTCGTCAGTAGTGGACTTTGCGGCTACATTCCTATTGTTAAATCCCAGGTAGCAGATAAGTCCGGATCCCGCGGAAGGTGGTAGCTGCTTCCTCAAATCCTATAGTATTAACCATGGTATCGTCATGGCAACGAGGCTTCAGGCAAACGTTGGGACAACTGATCTAGGGTATTCCAGTTAGGGTGGACGAGGCAATTTTCCTGCAGTCCTTATGCCCTTCCTGTACTCTTGTTTTCGGTACGAATGCGGCACCAATCGTTGATAATACCTTCATCGATCTAACTAGAAAACAATAACGTGATATATGTGTGGGCGTGCGGGCGACGTGTAGGTAGGCCTCTTTAAAACTCCTGAGTGATGAACCGGCTGTTTTCTGTCGTATTTTTACCCTCGCCTGTCAACTAAAGACCGCGCACCTCCCCTGCTCACTTATACATAAAACAAAAATTCCAAACCCACACGGAAATTTTCAACTTACTAACGCCTATCCCCACCGTGGAGCATTCCTCAAAGTATAAAACCAAAGTGAATTAACCTTGATTATTTGGCTCAAACAGTTCCCTTTTAACCATGATGAAAGAAGGCTTCTTAAATTCCTGAAGACCAACCTTTGACTCCTTACTATGGACACGCCATCCCACAGTAGCATATGTTATTCCGCCAATCTCGGTGTGTTAGCAGGTAAAGAGTCAGAGGTTGGGCAACGGAAATTTAAGGAGGCTTCTTTCATCATGGCTAACGAGAACTGTTTGAGCCAAGCAAGCAAAATCATGCCATATATTTCGTTTATCGTCACGTGGGGACAAGCGTTAGTAAGTCGGAAATTTGCGGGAGGGTTTGGAATTTTCGTTTTATGCAGGAGTAAGCATTAGGGGAGGGGCATAGTCTTTAGCAGGTAGGCGGGGGTGTAAATACGTCAGAAAACAGCTGTCCAGCCGTTGTTAGATATTACGACAGGGGCTTGTAACCGCGACTCACAGATAAGAAAGTTTTATTTTACACTACTTTGTGATTTATTCATACGCGTTATTTCTAATTTATGTGAGTTGATTTGATATTACTATTGGTATTAGATTATGGATGAAAAGATTGTGTGTGTGTGTGTGACACTTAGAGAGAGGGGTATAGATAGACAGACAACAGAGTAACAAAGAAAGATAATAGGCGTAGTGAGAGAGAGTGGGGAATAGAACGCCTATGTATGTGTACAGACCGTGAGGGGAGACCATGTAAGTGAGAAAAACAGAAAGAAATAACACGAGACAAAGGGTGAGAATAAAAGAAAGTTAAAATGCAGAAAGTTATTTACTATCCTCTGTTTTTATTTTAGTAGACATTCGTAATAAATGAAGTTTTAGTCAGCAACACTAAGATGCAGACCACAACTGTACTCCACTCGGGAATTTTACCTAATGTAGGCTATTACATGTTTTTGAAAACACAGATATTTTATTTCTGTTACGAGTATTATTTATATTTCAATGAAAGCAAACGCAACGACTGTACAAACGTTCCCCGTCTAACAGGGTACAGGTTCAAGGTTACGAGAAATACGTCGTGTTATAAATGTAATTGCATAAAAATATTTTACTGCTGAGAGTCAGAGGGAGATCTTAACAATGTCCAAAGACGGGGTTGTCGCACCCACCTGCCTTCCCGTACCGTGTTTATTACAAGGGCGGATTTAATACACACTTCAAACGAACATCAAAAGGACACAGCATCGCATTTATATTCTATAAAATGTAATGTTTTCTCTAACTATTCGATAGAGTGACGGCTGCACGTTTTCTCGCGTTTAATTCAAAGCGAATTTCCAGATACGATACTTTAAATGTGCAGTAATTATACGGACACATTTAAGTCTAATTGCTGGCTACCAAATTTTTTTTAGTGAATGCTGTGAAATAATTATAATTGAAGTTTCTTAAGTCGTTCTCTTAAAAATTAATTAATTTATAAAAATTATAAATACATACAATTCAGAAAACGGGGCAAATCGAAAGGATAGAGAAAGGGAGAAAGAATGGTGGAAGCCAGAATGAGAAAACGATTACTTTATACATGTTTGTGTGTGTGCGTGTGTGCGAGAGCGCGCTCGGTTTTTATTATACTTACAGAACAACAAATAGTACAATCATCCCGTGTGTTCACTTACTGTGGATACAATGAGTTTTTGTTGCGACATATCGCCAATAACCATTCACTGCGCTTTGAACGAAGAAGATGTGATGTCGATCACAGAAATGTGCTTCAGTAATTCACCACGATCTTCAGTAGATTTCTAGTTCTGATTTAAATTTCGAAGAAGGTACCGTCTTCTGGCATACGAGACGGAAAACACGCCACCTGTTGACGTCAGGGCGCAGTCGCCATCCACGTGACCAGTACAATCACTTAGAGCCCGTGTCGGTCATTAGTTACATGGAAATCTACTACGACCGACGGTCCCTATGAATAATTCAGCGCCATCACAAAAAAAAACCGTCTCTCACAAGGTGTTTAACGAAACACTCACATGCGCAACTCCGCGCGCACACATGCGCAAAGGAATCGCAGTTCGTACGGGCCGTAGACGTGGTTTGCTGTGCAGTTTAAATCGTACGATGAAATTTAGCTTGTAGACGTGACTGTAGGCCGTAATCAGTTTTTGAACGATCTTAGTTTTCTGACTGCTGTGTAACACATAGGCCTATTTATTGAATCACACGCGCGCGCGCAAGTTAGTGTTGCTGTCTGCTAATATGAACTCCTAGGACAATAGGGATCAAAAACTAGGACAGAAAACCTGTAGGGTACATCTATAACAAGAAAAAATTACGTTGATGTACCGTTAGCATGTCATTCATAATAAAATAAAAAATGATTAATAAAATCAAAATCGCTATCTAAATAACATTTTGATTAAAAATAAACAGTTTTTATTTACAAAATACACTTGACATTCGTTAATTAAAGAATGTGTATACAGATGTATACACGATACGATGTATATACGATGTTGTTATTTAGTCTATTATAAAATTGTGTTATTTTTTTAATGGTGAGGGCATTTTAACTAAATAGGAAACAGTAGTGAGTAAAAAATTAAAGGGTAATAAGAAAATAAATGAAAAACGAAAATACGCAATCACTTTTATTTTTTTTTAAATAGAAATCCGAATTTTTGTGTATCTCTACTCTGTTAAGAAGACCTTTCTCATTTTTTAAAAATTTATACCGAGGCTACATTAATTGGCACGCAAATATTGCAACTACAGTAAACACTTGTCAGGTGACTAACTAGGCGTGATTGCTGTCTAACTCAGCTAACATGTAATAGCAGTTGCTGTTTAAAAATTGGCAGAAGCTGGGACTTTGACCCCCCCCCCAATGTTATCTCTACGGCACGAAAAAGGGACATGTCCGGGAGAATGTATATATGTAACCCCGGTAACCCTATGTAATGTGTATGTATTGTCTGTGTGTTCATACACAAAAATACTATTTTTGGATCCACCGTTTGTCAGTATGCAAGTTACTCGGAATACGGGGTATATTTGATAAATAATCTCAGTTTGAATGTTAGCGTTTCAGCGATTTCATAAACGAAGTCGCGTGATTAAATAACCGTAATATACCAGGCGTACTATGATAAGTCTGTCTGGGTGTCCGTCTGTTTCATAATTTCCAATCCAAGCGCCATTCCAATGCAAAGTAGAAAAGCTTCTTCGGCTTGCTTGTTTTTAGAGTCTGAGTTTTGTTAAGCAAGGTTGTTAGACAAGATACGCCGTACATCTTGACCCCGTTAACTAATCCAGTTCCGTAGCCAGAATCAGCCATGTTGTCTACGGAAACTTTAGGGTTAGTCGGCCGTGGTCTGTTGTTACAAACCGTCTCTTCGGTACGTACTAACGAAGAGACGACTGGAGTTGTACGTCTCGACCCAAGCGCGACACCGCGTCAGAGGTGTGCAGTGTCCCCAGTCTCAATTAGGACTCCTGCCACTGGGTCCATTTTAGTTTATTTAATTTTGACTAACAGCGGAGTGCTTGAAGCTTCCGTCGATCGGTAGACCACTCACCTTCTGGAGCGATTTTCTATGACAGGCGGCCAATTGTCGGCCCACCCGAAATACGCATAGAGTTGGCGCTGGATCTCTACAGCCGGCGTGTCGTTCCTAAATAGTGACAGCCTTACTCCAGCCACTCGGACCATGTCGTTAACAAACAACGAGAACAGGATAGGACCAAGTACGCTGCCCCGGCGGATACCAGCTCTAATACGCCTCTCCGAAGGGAGAGCGTGGTCCATTCTCACTCGGAAGCTACGGTCTCGCAGAAAGCTAGCGGTCAGTCGAACGTAGGAGTCAGGGAGAGGAACTTTCGTAAGTTTGTATAGGACCACACCTAGTCACAATCTTTTTCCACCTCTAGGAAGAATGCAGTCTTCTGTTTACTATGGCAGCCATCCTCGGTTATGCTTTCGACCAGTCTCATCAGTTGACGAGTGGAGGAGTCATTTCACGAAAGCCGAACTGTTGGGGGCTCAGCACCTCCGATCTTTCTAAGTGGTCTGTCGACCTTGGTTGTATACGGTATTCGAATATATAGTATTTGTGCCGATGTTGTACATAATCAGATCTCGCCATCATTTGGTGCTTGGGTGTTTGTTACTACTATTTGGGACATCCATACTACCTTTCAAAACGTTCCTACATTGTAAAAACGTTATTAAGTAACGAAAAAATGCTTTTAAGAAGGGACCACGACTGACAAGCCTGGGGTTTAAGTAAATAGCACGTAAACAAACCACTCGTAGTGTCGCTGGCACCATTAGCCGATCTGACAGGAAGTATATGCCCCTAGTTGAGATAGTAAACAACCACCTCGCCATAAGATCGGGCCTAAACCGATCACAAAACTTCGTGCCATACGATGTTAAGCTATCGTTGATTCAATAAAACGCAAAATCACCGCTGCAGTGGCATCGATACCAAGGTCACGACGAACGTCCCTATTTCAAGTGAGAAGTGGTGCATTACTAGCACTCTGTCTTAATAATATTTTCCTTCCTGTATGACGCACTCGCAAATAAACAGATTTTATTATCAGTTATAGTTGTGCATCATTACTTCATTTTATATTGACAATTGAGATTATCTTCGAGTAAGCCAACACAGTTTACTGTAGGTTAAGTCCAATTCCTCTGTTTTCTTTTCCATACTGTCTTCACATCTTAATTTGGTTTCAACGGTCATGCCGAGAGTCATGAATTTTGTAGTTTATGAATAAGGAATGATATTAAGATTGATCGTGATTGGCAGCGAATTACTTTTTTTTTTGCGAAATTGATACAAGTAGTGGAGTCTGTTCATTTAAATTTACTTTCAAAATATTCGCCCATCTACTGTCTTTAGTTTAGTCACGGTCTGTCCTTCTGGATATCAGTGATATCAGCGAACGCAGCTAAGTTATTTTAATGAAATAAACGGAAAATATGGGAAACGAATCGGGTGACCCAGAAGGCTTTTATAGGTTTTCATAATGATTTTCTGTTTTTTATAACAACATTTCGTATAGCGATGGTCTTGTGGCATTAATGTAATTTACCGAACAAAACCTGTCATGTGTGGAGATTATCATTTTTGTCGAAGTTAAGTGATGGCATTTAAAATAATTAAGCCTTGTAATGTATCTGTCTGCAACAAGAGATAAGGGAGAATGCAGGAAAGGGAAAGGAGTATTAGAGGGAAAGGGGGGAGGGGTGCTGGGACATAGAACGAACGCAGCACAACAGAATGTACAAACTGCGTTAAAGAAAAATAAAAACTGCTATTTTCTTATGATTCAAATGGCGTTTTTTTTTTCAAAGTTTTAAGGACAAATTAGGCGCGCCAACATGAACTTAAGTGTGTATGAATATGCTAAGGGAATTTTATTGGCAAACCGGCGCCGAATCAGATGTAATCCAACTTTATGTACAGCCTTGTTTATTATTAAACTTGAAATGTATAATTAATATGAGTAGCAATGTTCTTGAGATGGGTTGTACAAGTCGGTTACCATGGCGACGTGACGTCACAGCAACCCTATGTAATGCCAAGGGTAGTTAAAGGGGATAGGGTTTGTCGCCCTTTTGCAATTCGATGGCTGCTTAGTCAACATACCCATCGCATCATCGGTTCTTGTAGAAACAGGTTTTTTTTTTAGTTACACAGGTAAATCACGGCGCGGTTTGGAATTATAATGGTTAAATTTGCTTTCTTACGACAGTGTATAAATAAATGCCTTCTTAGTCGAGAGACTGTGTTCGTTTAACATGTGGACGCACAAGCACGTGTGTGTGTAATGAGGAAGAGGGAGAGAGAGAGAGAGAGAGAGAGCGAGCGTTGGAGACGTTAATTTATGACTAATTCAGAATTTTTTAAAATTAACTTTTGTAAATTTAATTAACTTTTGCAGTTCTGAGGTGCAGACCACTTCTCTCGTAATCGTCGAAGTCGACAAATTAAAATTCCAAAATTAAAATAAAACTCCGAAATCGGTTCGGACCACACTAGCCTATCCTGTACATGATACGAATTATCTGGATCTGTTATATTACCGAAGCACAAACACTCTTAATGAAGACTTTCCAGATGGAGAAGAAAAGCACATTTTTACAAAATCTCTTGAGACTTTACGTACTTATGCTGTCACTTTCTTCTTCGTTGTTTCTTATTCGTTCTAAATGATTCTTAGTCACCGCCTTCATTGCTCGGCAATCCTGTCACCGCTCCGTAGACACGATTCGAAGGGATTACTGAAACTACTAACAGAGTGCTTCAACATGTTTGTTAATACGGCAGTTTGAATTACGTTCATAAAGCTACTCATGTTTAAATTACGCTCAAACAGATTTGTTGTTGCTTCTGTGAATAAACAACACACGAACCCATACGTACATATGTATAAACTCCGTGCGCGCGCGAGTTGCTACATGATAACCTCTTTTTATCGTTTCTTATTAAAAGGCCATGTTAGGCCTATAATTATCATAACATAACTACTGATTTTTAGTGTCTTATATGCTATAGTGATGAGTATATCAAAAAACAATTCAAACAAACATACAATTCAGTATAATCGTTAAAAATGTTATAGTCCCTGACGATGCAGAATCAAGCCGCAAAACGGAATGAAACACTCGCAGGGAATATCAATTATTATCGTTGACAACTACACACGCGCGCACGGACGCGTGTCTGTTTGTAATTAACGTTAAGTAAATGTACGGTGACGATGAGACATGTTCCGGGCCCATGGACGGTGTATTTAATCTTAAGACTCACGTTTTGTACCACAATTGATACATACCTCGTTTTTTTGCTGGTTTTTCTCTTGACTACGTGTACAACTGTCGTTTTTATTATTTCTGTCGTGAGCGATGGGAATGCCTCACGAGAAGTAATACATCTTCACTGAAGTCCTACATTTAAATAGTGCTGTTGTTTAAAATAGGTAAAGGAAACAAAACTATACTAAACTGAGTGTGTAGGAGGGCGAATGGTCGTGTGTTTATTTGATCAGAAAACATTGAACCTAAACACGTTTACTTCAGGGAGCGAATAATTACGGGTCATTTACGGTGAGCAAACTGCATGACGTTCGAAACGTGCCTAAATTAGTAATAAAAAAGAACCTTGAGAGAACTTTTTGAACGAGTGAAGCGAGTTCTCAGTTCTAACTTGACCGTTTGATATTTCTCTGTCTACCTGTCTATTTATCTAATTCGGGTATGTCTTACACTAACTCATGAATACATCAACTGATTTTCGAAAAACTTTAACGCCGATGTTCACAGTTTAACGCCACAGGCGCCTTCTGTTTTTGAGGTTGATCCCTCAAAAAACAAGGGGACGGCAGGCAAAATGTGAAGGGGCAAAATTTTGAAAAACTTGTATTCATATGGCGTATCGCGTTAAATAGAATTACAACCAAACTCCGAACGTAGTGTTCAGTTTCGGAATATCAAAACTTTGGACACCAGAGCCAAAAAAGTAGATCAAATTTTTGAAAAAATTGTAAAAAACATGCCGGCTATCAGGCTAAAGGAAATTTTTAACGCAAACGCGAATACAGTGTTTACTTTGAAATTATTCTTAACTTTGGGAACACCACGGACCAAAAATACAAGCCAGAATTTGGAAAAATTTTAAGAGTCTATTTGGGGCACTTATAAAACGACTGCAGCCCTTACAACACCGTAAGTATTGTTTTGTATATGGAAGTAATTAGGTTTGCTATTTAGCATGTCATTTGTAACCTCTTTATGTGTATATGTATATACAAAACTCATAAAATAGTGTGCTTCCTGAGCTGTACGACTCGCTCACTATTTTAAAACGAAGTACATTTATTAGAACATACGTTTCAGTATTAGAACATACGTTTCAGTATCAGATAATTTTTCAATTATGAGAAAAATTACAAACATTTCGACTATTCTACTATTTCTTTAGTAATGTAATAATTGCATAGCACACGATCATAAAATAAAGGCTAAAACATTCGGATTTGGGTTACGATTCCTATTAGTATTTCACAATTGTTGCAAATTTTTGCATTCATTTTTGGCTCCTGGGGTCCCAAAATTTTGAAATTTTTCAAAACTTTGGAATTGCATCCAGATATTTAATTAAAATTATCTTTAATTTAATACACCACACGAATTTTTGCGATTTTATCAAAGTGCTCACCCACTTTTCGCCTCCAAACATTTTGAACATTTAAACAATGAACACTAGGCTATATCCAGATTTTGGTTTAAATTGACTTTAATTCCATACCCCATATTGGCTTTTTCCATTTTTTCGCACATTTTTGCCTCCCGTCCCCCTATATTTTGGGTGAATCAGTCTCAGAAACAATAGGGTTCTGTAGGGTAAAAGTGTGGGCAAAAAAGCCAAGATTTACGGAAATCGGTTGATGCGTTCAAATAGATAGATAGACAGAGAGATAAACGAATAAGCAGACAGACAGCCATACAAGATAGACAAATGGCAAACGGTCGAGTTAAAACTGAGAACTCGCCTCGCTCGTTGAATTAGAATCAATTAAAAAACAAAAACGTAAAATAGGAGAAGCCATGTTTGGTCACTTCCTCATGGTGTTTGTCGACAACTACGAGAATCCGAGAATATACTACAGCTCTGAAAATAAAAAATTGTTTAAATTTGATTTATGTAGTACTAAATGCATTATGCTTTAAGTGAAGAGCGCATTCTTCAGACCGTGGAGCTTACCAGCATACAATAACATTTTTATTCTACTTCACATCATTTCAAATTGATTTTCGACTTTCTTCAGCTTTCGCCTCCGTATCCTAGTTTATCGACGACCACCCTTCCCTGATGGTTTCGTACGTTGTAGGTACCGCGATTTCTTTGCACGTGTCTTTCTTATATACGAGTTTTAAGTGTCATTTTTGGTAGTCTGTGTTTATGGCCTAAGGAAAGAGACGCTGAAGGGGGACGGAAGTAATAAGCTGAGTGGGTAAAATAAGAAACGAAGATATAGATATTCAGAAGAACCAACATGGGTAGAACGGAACAAAGAGATCATGATAGGCTTTGTTGACATCGAAAAGGCATTTGACAACATCAAGTGGAATATAATGTTTAAAGTCTTCAGCGATGTAAAGTAGACTATAAGGATAGAAGAATTATCCTGCAACTATACAAGAACCAGATAACTCTCGTAAGCTGTAGTCTCAAAACAAAGATGTCAAGGGTCGTATTTTGACGGGTGGCAACCTTATCACGCAGGCTGTGGATTATCCCCACTACTGTTCAACTTGTATGTAGAGTACGCGATGAAGGAAAACCAGCAACAATGAAATAATAATGATTGGAAATGTTACAAAAACATCGTTTGAAGATGACATTGCCCTTTTAGGAAAACACTACAGAACGCATTTCGCCATGTGATAAATGCGACATATACGATACATACGGAAAAACAAAATTCATAAAATGTTCCTTCTGTTTTTGATGTAAATAAAATGCGATATCCCGTGGTGAAAACATTTTTTAATCGAATGGCTTGAAGTGCTTTGAAATAGATTTTTTCATTAAGCCTAGCTTTATAAAATAAAAATAGTTTTTTAAAAATAAAATTTATATTTTTATCTACTACAGTAAGTTTGTTTAAAAAACTTACATTCGAATTTACCATACATTCAAAATGCCGAATTGATCGTACAGAAACCGTTTGAACTGGTGTAGGCAAGTGAAGTGTTTAAAGACATAGCTTATAGGAGTGCGAATCTAGTTTGGGAGTGCATCCGCTAGACTATAATGGGAGCACATTCTATACACTGCCAGCATAGTTATAAGCAATAACTGCTTGATAGTGTGTAACTAGTTGCAATATGAGTAAATGAACGGAAAGAAATAAACGTGCGGACACGATGAGTATTTGAAGGCACGTCATAGGGAACGAACGAAAGAGGCCAACGTAACCACCAGCATCTGAAGAAAATTCTGAAACCTAACAGCACTGCATCCGAAATACTGAAACACAATATTCGAAAAAAGAAAACACGATAAACCTTCGGTTTAATATAGTTGGAGTGTACAGGTACACAGAATCTCATTACACACACACACACACACACACACACACACACACACACACACACACACACACACACACACACACACACACACACACACACACACACACACACACACACACACACACACACCACGTTTATCCCGAACAGAAGAGTGGCGTTTGGCGTTTACCTTATCAAGCAGGGTTTGTGTCTACCGTCAAACTATTCAGCACGGAAAATTCTTTGATGACAGTGCGGAGCCAGACTTTTGTTTACATAGCTGAAGTACACGAGCGCGGGCGCACGCACGCTCTATCTGCCCCGGAAAGCTGCATTTCTTGGGTTGCGGTTTGTGCAAAACAAAAACTTTGCGAGAATACCTTCGTATAAAGACGTTTGTATTTAGAGATATCCAAAATGTCGTAGGACGTAGAGTATGTATGTTTTTGTATGTTTTCTATACATACGTAAGTATACTTATAATTAAGTATGTAATCTGTAAAAACGTTATTATTACTGTTGTAACCTATCGAGTGGCTGCTAAGTTACAACTGTTTGTTTGACGTGTTTCCGGAGGTGAAGTTGAATCATTAGAATGAACCGTTCTTCTTGAAGACAATTTATTGTGATTAGCAAAATACAAACGAACTTTTACAAGTTACTTTATACAACTCTTCTTGACAAACTATAAGTCAGTTAATTCAATTACTGTTTAAACTCTAAGTACCTTCAGTTACTAGAACTTAGTTCACAAATTAATGTAACTACTTTTAGTTACTTCAAAAATTACAAAAACAAACTATTGACAACATCTGGTTTTCCGGCTCTCTAAGAAAACCTTCCAACACAGATCAAAGTCAAAATAAAAATGAGAAAAGCTGAATAAGTTCTCTTGGATCTCTTACAATCAGATCTGTCTTCTCCAGCGAATGCTAGAGTTTTTATAGTACATCACCATGGGTGTAACACTTAATTTAGTGGTGGGACTGTTCCCTCCTCTTAATTCTAAATCCTTAATTATGATAGGTTAAACTGGTTGGAGTAAGGGTAGTTTCATACAATTTTTATAAGACTTTCTATTATTCGTCAAAGACTGTATCATGTGACCCTACGTCACGATTTGGGGGTGTTTCACTACTTTAGATTAAAAGTTCTCACGGAAGAAAACACCTGCTTTAACCAATGTTCCCACGGAGTACACCTGGCTTCACACTTGTGACCCATTACTTGACTCCCCTAAAAGGATATCAAATTTGTGTGACATTTTATATTTCCTGTCTAGACCTTGTCACCATTAATTCTTATTTGATATGTCTCGCCAGATTTCCTACGATTATCACTCCCTGGACAGTCACGCTTATTGAGAAAGGGTGAGATACCATTTCACGACCCTGGGAAAATTCACTAAAACTAATTTTTATGTTCAAAACATATGCTACAGTCTCGTATACACACTTGACACCTGTCCCTGTTTCCCACACAACTAAGAATTTCTTATTTTCTCACTTCTAAGTAACAATTATGCTACAAGTACAGTAAGTACAATTGACAATTACAACACCTTCCCCCTTATTTTAAGCTTTAAACTACACAATGCTTAATGCTTAATACTAAACTACTATTACAATTCACATATCTTGCTTAATTTATAAGTGATTACATAATTTTTATAAATTTTAAATTCCTACAATGATACATTACTATCACTACTGAACTGATCACACTAATAAAAACACAAACAATTCTATTTACATCTTACTGTAATTTCACCGTATGACTTTACTTGATACTACATCAATTTTTCCATTATTATGTTCTTTTCGACCTTGGTCGTAGTTTCTTTACAAACTCTTTTAATTCTACAATTTCATCCTCTAACTGAGTACAACCGTTTGTTGGACTCTCTCCTCTTATTGCAGTCAGGTCACGAACTGTCGCTCCATACTGGTACTGCTTTATTACAATTGGTTTGGTACTTAATGTCTGTACCTGTTTAAAAGATTCCTCAAACTTCTCTTCTAACTTTTACTACAACATCTACCAAACAATGGTAACAACCATTTTGGACAAAATCTTTTATATACATACTGTAGTATAACATTCCTGTTGTTATTAACCCACAGATTATATACATCATTACTGAATGATGCGTTACCTTTGACTTGTAAATTTCATGCATATTTTCTTCCTCAATAGCTTTTCTAATTTCATTTAATCTGTAACTGGCTGCATCTAAATCGTCAGCATGCATTTCCACAGTTTTCAAATACTTTGGTAATTTTAACGTAGGTAGTTTTACATCATCTTTAACTACACTATCCAATTCGTCACAACATCAATTTCTATATCCACAGGTGGGATAATTGGTATTGTACAATTACTCTCATATTTAGTATTTGATAATAATATTATACCTGAGCCATACGCTCTGCACGTTGGTGCTAAATTAAAAATTCCCACATTACTTAATTGTACTGAATGTATAATGGATGGCATACCAGCCAATTTACAACTAATTGTCAATGTCTCATTTTCTGGTAAAACATAAAGCCATGAGTTTGATTTCATCATTCTCTGCCATAAAGGATTATTAATTCTAGTTATTCTCTGATCGCAACTCTTTGCATCATAATCACCTTTAAACAATTTTACTTCACAAGATTCATGTAAATGTACTTGATAAATAGGATTCATTTGTTGACAAACAAATACATCATTTTCTAAATTTTTACAATTGTTCAATTCATCTGACTTTAAATAAATAAAATATTGTTTAATATCGTCTATACCCAAATATTCAGTTTTGGGTTGAATGAATAGGTATTCATTATTTTTTAAATATTTTGGTAATGGTGGTACCTTATACAATTCAAATAATAAATCGTTAATCAAAGGAATAACGAATACATACACTAACTTATTGTCCTTAACATACACACAAATAGAAAATAAGTCTAAGAATGTGTGAATATTGTCATCATTCACTGCAAAAGGAAATGACAGCCCTGCAGGTAATTTTCCTCTAATAGATTCTAATTCATATTTTAGAGTTTTTAAATTAATAACAGAGGAGTGAACTTCTCCTTGTCTAGCATCAGTAATAGCTTGTAACAATTCTTTAACATCAATTTCTAATTGAATAGCTTCAATGTGGATATATTCCACATATTCAGTCATTGCTGCCTGAAAAGTTATATTATTAAGTTTTTCATTTAATACTTTTCGAGTCAAATTTTGAAAATCAATAATTTTATCAAAGCTTTCTATGATTTTTCCTTGATTAATATTCGCATCATTAATTGTTTTATTAATAGTCTTAATGGTTGAAATCATGACAGCGGCTTGTTCTTTTTCTAATTTTGATAGCTCATACTGATTGTAGCTAACCTCTTTAATTTTGTCATCATAATACATGGCATCGTCATGATCCATAGTCCCAAATAAAATTTTCGCTGCTTCACCTATAGTGTCAAACATACTTCTTTTAAACCTACGATTCTTTGGTTCGCTATGTCCTAATTGCATTTTTAACTGATTAACATTTTCTTTAATGTCATTCATAGTTTTTTGCATTGCAATACTTACTTTACTACAATAATCAGAGTATTCTCTAGTACAAAATCTCTTAAGCTTATTATATCTGTTTCTAACATTTTCTAATCGTTGTAAATAATTATTAATATCTATATACGTAATTAATTTCCAATTTTCATTAGTCAATTGAACTGTTCCAATTTTTTCGAAATATACACCAGGATTATTTGTTACTTTTGTTACACTGAATGGATTGTCATCTGCGTCCGTTTTCCTTAATAAAAGTCCAAAAATTATCACTGTACACAAGGTCAACAGCTCCATCTGCAACATGCAGTTTCTAATTAATCTTCATACCTCTTTATTCGGTTTACATGTACTTTAATTAATTTTCTCCCTTTCCGTAAGGTGTAATTTACCTCGGAATTTCGTTTTGTTATAACGTATGGTCCGATCCATTGGGGACCTAGTTTCTTTGGCCTACCTCTACGTACGGTTTCGTCATGTAACAATACTTTGTCGCCTACTTTAAATTGTTTATCCGCTGTATTTTTGTCGTAATGATTTTGTTACGTTGGCAACTATCACATCTTTTAATATATTCTTCAATATCATTTTTCATATTAGGCCATTCATATTTTAATTTTATTCTATTATATGTTCTAGATATACCTTGATGTCCTCCTAACGTTGAATCGTGATACTCCTCAATTATTCGTCTCTTTCCTTCTTCAGTTCCTACATCCTCTTTAATTACTTCTGCCATATTAATTTTTATTTTTATTTTTATTTTTCTTCGCGCGTCTGCGTTCGTATTACGCTTTCCTGCCTTATGTATGATATTAAAATCATAATCAGCTAATTTAATAATCCAACGCATCAATCTCGATCCAGTATCTGTAATATTAAACAACCACTGTAAAGGTTTGTGGTCAGTGACTAATGTGAACCTTGTACCGTAAATGTAAGGTCGGAAATGTTTCACTGCCCATACTAATGCAACAAGTTCTTTTTCTGTTGTGCTATAATTCTTTTCAGCTTTATTTAGTGTTCTACTAGCGTACGCGATTGGTTTATCTTCGCCTATCTTACCTTGCGATAATATTGCTCCGCAGGCCTCGTTACTGGCATCAGTAGTGATTACAAATTCTTCTTTAAAATTTGGATATTGTAATAACGGTGCACTAGTTAATTTGCTTTTTAGCATTTCGAAACTATTATCCTGTTTTTGCGCCCAATCAAATGGTGCATCTTTCTTTAATAATTCATTTAATGGCTGAGCGATTTTACTAAAGTTTTTATAAATCGCCTATAGTAACCTACTAGCCCTAGAAAACTCTTTATGTCCTTCGCGTTCTTAGGTTTTGGATACTTATCTACAGCTTCCGTCTTTTTAGGATCTGGAGCTAACCCTTCGTCTGTAATTACATGACCTAAATAATTTACTTCTTTGCGTAAAAATTCGCATTTATCTGCATTTAATAGCAACTTGTGTTCTCTTAATCTATCAAATATTTCGCGTAACTTTATTTGATGCTCCTCTAAATTCTGAGCGTAAACCACAATGTCATCTAAATATACAAAACACTTAATACCTTGTAAACCTGTAAGTACTGTGTTCATTAATCTTTGAAAAGTTGGCGGACCCCCTTTTAACCCGAACGGCATCCTAGTAAACTCGTAATTGCCATATGCCGTACTAAATGCGGTTCTTTCTTTATGTTCCTTATGCACTTTAATTTGATGAAACCCGCTCGATAAATCTAAAGTACTAAAGTATTTACTTCTACCCAATTGGTCTAAAATATCTGTAATGTTAGGTAACGGAAATGAATTACCTATAGTCGCTTCATTTAATTTTCTAAAATCAATGCAAATACGCCATTTAATTTTACCCGACGCGTCCATTTTCTTTGGTACAACCAAAAGTGGCTCTGTTCTATTATTTGTTGTTCAAACATAGAGTCTATTTGCTTTTGCACTTCCTCTTTATGTTGCTCCGGAATACGATACGGTTTTATATTTATTGGGGCTGTATCTTGTTTCAATGGAATCGTATGTTCCAGCGTATCAGTCGCCGTTAATTTGTCTCCCGGCAAATAAAATAAATCATTGTACTCTACGCATATATTTATCAAAGCCTTTTTTTCCTCTTTATTTAAATGATCTACCCTTAATTGTTTAATAACTTCATCTTCGCGATTTCGCGATAACATTCATACTCGTAAATTTTATGTATCTCCACTTCTGGGATCTGTATTTCAACTTTATCATCATTTATATTCGTAACTGGAACTAAACATTTACCCTTAAATGCTTTAGTCAGACTACTACCTAACTCTACGCCTGGCTGTAACTCACACGAATATACGACGCCTTCACCTACGGTATGCGTTTTCGTACAAATAACCATTTCTGATCGCGGTTGTAATACAATTTTATTTATATACGGAACTAATTTCCATTTAGTCTTTCCAACCTGGACAACGCCTTTCTCAAAGTCTATATTCGCTTTGTATTTCGACATAAAATCTCTACCCAAAATACCGTTACTTCTTAATGGAAACTTATCGTATACCACCTGAAATGGATGAACAATTTCTCTACCATTCATTTTAATATTTAAATTTATTAAACCAATTGTTGTTACAGGCTCCTCAGAAATACCCGTAATTACTCTTTCGGTATCTGGCATTATTTCAGCATCATCTTCTAATTGTCCTACTTTAATTTTCGAAATATCCGCTCCCGTGTCTAAAAGTAAACAAATGTTTTTGTTTATTGTTTCGGATAATTGCATTTCTATGCATTCATGCTTACGGTCATCTGTAATACGACCTACTTGAATAGTTTTAAAATCACTTGCCTTCGGATGAGCATCCGTACTCTTCGGCTTAAAACTCGGTTTCTTATTATTTTTATTTTCTTCGTCTTTCTGCTTCTTTAAGGACTTAGCAATAACATGGCCTTGTTTACCACAGTAATGACACGTAATTATTTTAACATGTACGTCTCTATCTCTTTTAGCAAAATTATTTTTATTAAACCTGCTTTTACTTCGAAACGAGGTTTTCTTAAAATAGCAATTACTAGCTTCATGTCCTCTCTTATTACAATTAAAACATTTAGGGCGAGTATCTTTCTTATACTCCCTATAATCTTTTACTTTTAAACCGAAATACTCTTGAGTTTCCCTATCATTTAATATGTTTATTTCTTCTAAAACAGCTGCTTCAACAGCATCTTCATACGTACGAATATTTTTCGCTTTCATCAAAAATTTAATTGGTTGACGCAACCCTTCAATAAACGCGTTATGTCTCTGTTGCTCTAGCACATCATAAATCGCGCTTTTAACATTTTTATCTTTATTTTCCGTCATCCGAATAGCTAATGAAGTCAAAATACTATTTAAACTTTCAGAAAAGGCCCGAACATCTTCATCTTTATTTTGTCTTGCACTAGACATTTCTAACTGCAAATGAGCGATATTTTTCTTTTCACCGTACTTATCGTGTAATGCTACTTTAAGCTGCTCCCATGACTCAACATCTTTAAATCTAACAATATTGTAAGCATCACCAACTAACTTATTCTTTATAATTTCAAACAGCAAATACTTATATGAATTACTTACATTCTCAATCGCAAAATCACCACAGCTAATAAATTTACTTAAATCATCTCCTTTACCATTAAACTCAGGAACAAATTTAGCTGCTTGGTCAAGCTTTAATTTCTTATGATTTTCTTTATACACATCAAAGCTATTCTTTACTTTACTTTTTACTTTACTGCTTTTTCTATCACCACTACTTGTGGTTTTTCTATCTTACTACTTGTGGCATAATCTTTCAATTATAATTCAGAGTCAGAATTACTATTAGAGCTTTCAAAATGATTTAACTCTGCAGTAGCCATTTCTCTAGAGTAAATAAAATGACGCTATTCACTTACTTCTACTTGCAGTCTTCTTTTCCAACGATGATCACTTCCAACGACGGATCTCAACTGCTATAACTGCTTCCAGCGACGATCTCAACTGCTACACTGCTATACTGCTCCAACTGCTCCTTGGTTCTGCAACATGACTGCTTGGCTCGTCCTAAGACTGCTGCTAGTCCAGTGAATGCCCTGAAGCTGCTTCACGATGCTGCACTCCAATGTCCACAACTGCTGATCACCTTCGTCCTCTTTGAAGTCCGTTGGTCACCTCTTGAACCCCACACCTGACACCAGCTTTTAATGTTGTAACCTATCGAGTGGCTGCTAAGTTACAACTGTTTGTTTGACGTGTTTCTGGAGGTGAAGTTGAATCATTAGAATGAACCGTTCTTCTTGAAGACAATTTATTGTGATTAGCAAAATACAAACGAACTTTTACAAGTTACTTTATACAACTCTTCTTGACAAACTATAAGTCAGTTAATTCAATTACTGTTTAAACTCTAAGTACCTTCAGTTACTAGAACTTAGTTCACAAATTAATGTAACTACTTTTAGTTACTTCAAAAATTACAAAAACAAACTATTGACAACATCTGGTTTTCCGGCTCTCTAAGAACACCTTCCAACACAGATCAAAGTCAAAATAAAAATGAGAAAAGATGAGTAAGTTCTCTTGGATCTCTTACAATCAGATCTGTCTTCTCTAGCGAATGCTAGAGTTTTTATAGTACATCATCATGGGTGTAACACTTAATTTAGTGGTGGGACTGTTCCCTCCTCTTAATTCTAAATCCTTAATTATGATAGGCTAAAACTGGTTGGAGTAAGGGTAGTTTCATACAATTTTTATAAGACTTTCTATTATTCGTCAAAGACTGTATCATGTGACCCTACGTCACGATTTGGGGGTGTTTCACTACTTTAGATTAAAAGTTCTCACGGAAGAAAACACCTGCTTTAATTAATGTTCCCACGGAGTACACCTGGCTTTACACTTGTGACCCATTACTTGACTCCCCTAAAAGGATATCAAATTTGTGTGACATTTTATATTTCCTGTCTAGACCTTGTCACCATTAATTCTTATTTGATATGTCTCGCCAGATTTCCTACGATTATCACTCCCTGGACAGTCACGCTTATTAAGAAAGGGTGAGATACCATTTCACGACCCTGGGAAAATTCCCTAAAACTAATTTTTATGTTCAAAACATATGCTACAGTCTCGTATACACACCTGACACCTGTCCCTGTTTCCCACACAACTAAGAATTCCTTATTTTCTCACTTCTAAGTAACAATTATGCTACAAGTACAGTAAGTACAATTGACAATTACAACTTTACATTCTAGAAAATCCCTGTCACCGTGAAGCTTTTTGCGCCCAGTCACCAGGAAATCGACGACTGTCTGGACTAAGCGGAATGTTGAACTGCAGAGTAGGGAGAGGTCGTGATATGTGTTATTAGATCGGGGGTACCATCGGAACAAGGGTACAGTACTGTAACTTAGTGTCAAGGTAATAGGGTTGTGTCGGGCACGAAAACATCTAATGACTCTGCCGGTACACGAATAACAAAAGATAATACTGTCACTCTACGTAAATAATACTAGGGTATATCTTATAGCTTCGAAGTAACAGGAAGCCTACGTGTCCGCGGAGCTTGTAGATCGCTGATGAGCTTCTTGACTACCAATGTAGAGATTTTGTATTCGATTCCCGGCAGCGTAAGTTAATGTTGCTTTAAGATCCACCCCACCCAGTGTTGAATCCTCAAATAGTGTCAGGTTGAAAAGCAAGAAACGGGAACAGAAGAGGTTTGATAACAAGGATTAGCACAAAATAAGTGGGGAAGCGCGACACGGAGTCAAATGACTCCGGACTGAGAGGAAGGGTTCTGGAGAGGCTGATTGCAGGGAAGTGTTCCTATCGGTACGCCACCAAAGTGCTATAAACGACAATCACACTTTTTCTTTGTAATCGGCACAAATCTTGCATTTGCTAAGGCGTTACAGGACGACCTAACCTAACTTAACCTAACCTAACCGAAAGTGACCAACCCCACCTCAACGGTATGGTTGGGATTACCAGATACAAAGCGAAAAAGGCTGAAAATCTATTCTAAAACCAAAATATAGTCGTGGTTTTGGACTCGATAACGGTGAAATCACTGAAAGGCCTCGTACGGAGAATAACTGATAACAGTTCAGCAAGTAAGCGCGACGAAGTTGGAATTACGAAGACCGCTAATACAAATAACATGATGAAAAATATTCATAAATTAGTTGAAACATAGGATATTTCGAGTTAAAAATAAAGTTTAGGATAGGTTTTTTTTGTCATTAGAAAATAAAAATTATTCATTTATTCATTTAATAAGAGGGGCTTAGGAGATCAGTGGGTGTGGACCCTGGGTACTAATCTAGAGATCCCAAGATCTATTCTCGAACGAACCATAAAATCAAGATACGTCTTTGGCCCCCAGATCGACTCAACCTATGGAAATGAGTACCTGGGATTAATACCTTGGTGTACTAATAGGGGGGGGGGGGGGCTGAAAAGTAATGCTGTCCAAAATAACTTCTTTGTATGCCGAACGGCTCATATAACACGGGCTACCCTGCCTAACTCCTGCTTAGACGGTAAACAAGTTGCCATTAATATTTAGTTAGTATTATAAATAGATTTATTACATTTCACTACTGAATAAATAGGAGCTACTGATACTACATGTTTAAATGTATTTTCAGAATTAACTCGTTTGACAAGAGATATTAGTATCTCAATGTACAACTGAAAAAAATCCTAGCGAGTCATACTCTAAAAATTGTATTGAATTATTTATTATTAGGAACTTCACTGACTCCTAACGCGGCCTGTTGCGGTCTATGGTCCGTTCAGTTTATCGTCAGTGGAAAACCCGTCTCTACGTCGGCGTTAGGCGCAAACTACAAAAATTAAGTTCACAGATTTTTTATAGCTAGCGAGGAGCAATCAATATTGAGACAAGGTTAAAAAAAAGTAGTCTACTCTATGGTGTTCACGAAATATATGATCTGAAGCGTAGCCAAGAGTTTCCACGGGAGGGTTGATAATGCCGGGAGTTCTTAATTGGCGTGCAAAATGAAAGCATAATGCAAATCGTCTAAGTGTAACGTAATCTTCCTCTTCAGTTTGTCGACGGTAAAGACATCAAGCAAAATGCTTTACCCGACGTACACGATAGGAGAGTTGAGAGTTGTTACCCCCACAACCCATACTCCACCGACTATTCTCTTTGAAAAATCTTATAGGCCTATACGCACACATACTCACAGACATGATAATCATCACTATCATTTAAAGGCCACGTCTCTATCTCTCATTGTTCTCTTCAAATCGCAGTACGATACGAAGTTCATCTCCTTTCCCATGTTTTTGACGAACGCTGCTCTTCTTCGTCCTCTTGGTTTCCCCCCTCAATATCTTTCCTTCAAAAATGTTACTTAAGAATTGATTGTGTCCTAAGACGTGCCCGATCGATTTTGCCCTTCTTCTTCCAGTCATTTTTAAAACTGGTCTATCTTCGTTCACTTCTGCGAGGACTTGCTCATTACTTTTCTTATCTATTAAACTCGTCCTCGTCGTTCCCCTCCAGAGACTCACATTTCCATCGCTTCCAGCTTCCTCCTTTCTATTTTGCCGAGGGTCCACGTCTCACAGACATATTCGTCAGAAAATCAAGGAAGTAATGATGAAACGACCAGACAGTCTGAAAGAAAGAGAATATGCAGAAACGGGTTTGGAGCCAACATGCCACGTATACGCCAGCAGGATAGTCACGTGACAGGCGTACAGGACACGGACAACCAGAGCCGATGTCGAAACGTAGACAAAGGAACGGAAAGGGATAACACGGTCACATCCGGAAAGACAACACCGCAAAAAATAAAATATTTAATTACACACGTGCACGGGCAATAAATTGTCATTTGATAGCTGTAGCAATTCCTTTTATTTATTACATCGAAAAATTATATTTTATGCATTACTGTTTAGTTACTGGGAAAATATGAGAACCAAAATTAAACAATTAATGTTAAATATATATATATATATATGTGTGTGTGTGTGTGTGTGTGTGTGTGTTCATGGAAACCGTAGCAAACCTATCAAAAAATAGAGTAGATTACAGAAGCAAACGTGTCAGTATGGAACATCTGTTACCTTCCTGTTTGTGACCTTTGAAGAATCCAGTTCTTACACACGTGAAGCACAATCTATCTAACCAGGAGATAGATGAGCTATTGAAGCATGAGGACATTGAAAGATTTGTAAAGGCTCAACGAATACAATGGCTAGGTCACCTAGAGCGGACGGATGATCAGCGTATGCCAAAGAAAATCATGAGGGCGCAAGTCTGAAAGCAGAAAAGGGGGCCGACCTAGGATAAGATGGTTGGATGATGTGCTAGAAGATCTCAGAAGAATAGCTGTGAGGGATACACACTGTGATGGCAACGGACCGGAGACTTTGGAGAAGATTGGTGTTGGAAGCCAGGGCTCACGTTGGGCTGTAGTGCTGAAGAAGATGTGTAGCAGCGGTGTATCATCTATACTGAATATTTCTGAAGTTACTAGCTATATACGTACAAAAGTTACATAACGTGTACAGAATCCAAGTAAACTTTCATGCGCAGTAGGGATTAGATTCAGGAATGTGTCACCGCAGATGTATGGATTAAGGGCACACGGAATCCCTATCTTCCACCATGTTAACGTAAGGAACATTTTATAAAAAACTACTAAACCAGTCTGTTTGAAATTTTTACACCAGTTTCTGTAGACCTCTTCACAAGAGCTGAGTTTTTCTGGTTAAAAAATATAACACAGGAAATGAAACATTTTTTCCCATTCAACTTTTGAAAGTTAATACATTTTTATGAAAACTATTTTTTGTAATATGTGAATTTGCATTTACCTTGACAGAAAAAACTCAGTATTAATACTCACATATTGTGAATATTGTGTGAAAATTTCACAATGATTGGTTCAGTGGTTGGTGAGAAAATGTTCCTTATGTATTGAAAAACCATACTTTCGGTAATCCAGAAAAAACGGAAAACATGTGAAAGTTGAGTTTTGAGTGTTTCCATGGAGACACTTTATTACAATTGCCAGCTGAATGCAGTTGAACAGCTTAATCATGAAATTTTATGGAGTGATTCAAAAATTATGCATGTTTGAATATAGAAGTTTTAATTGACGGCAGTTGTCAAAAGGTGTAATATATTTTTCAAAAGCATATTTTGATCCGAATTTTTGTTAAAAACAAGCGCCGCACATCAGTGCATTTAGAAGAACCTCAGCTTTTAATTGGTGCTAAGAAAGAAAATTTGAAATTTTTTTTTGCTTTCCGTGTCCCCTAAAAAAATGTCAGAAAAATACATGTCAGTGAAGTCACTGCTGACCTGTCGGTAAACGTCACAGACGGCGTTCAACGTCAATATCTACTATTTCATATCCGTTAACTAAGCTAGTAGCCTACTAGTAACAACGGCTTTCAGTTACACCGCGTAGCCTATACATACAGACAAACGTAACTTACTGAGAAAATTAGATGTTCCCACAGTCGCAGTAAAGTTCATATGCCCGGATGACTCATGGCAGCGGTGACACAATCCGTCCCACCGACATAACCTACATAAGTTTAAAACAATATTGTTTACGGTAGTTAATATAATAGTGTATTCAGATTAGTGGAACAGAAGCTTTATTATTCAGCTAAAATTTACATCCGCTTAAAACAAAAAATCCGCGGGTTGCCGTGGATAATCCGCAACGCGGATAATCGAAATTTTACATTATATTGTAATTTATACATACTGTAGAACGTCAAACTCCAAACTCCTCAACAGACATTGAGTAAAAGCACGAAATTAACGGTTGTCTGAGTTTTACTTAAAACAAGAACTGTACCGGTATTGTCTTACAGTACTGTAAAAACGAAAAACGAAAATAATTCAGCGTCTTTGTTTATAAACAATTACAGTACTAAACATTTTATATATAGTAATAAAGTCAGTTCTGTAAAGAAACATAATACAATGTAGCGAGTGATACGATAATATTGTGTTTAACAACAATAGTGCTCATTGTTTATGTTTTGTGTAGAAAACGGTAAAATACGTAAGTAAAATTCATTTATACTGTACATACAGTATGTACTAATTGGGTGAAAACCACACAAACCCCTTTTGTGCTTTTCTACTTGTACTGCCATGTATTCGTTATGTTTGAAAATCCGAACAAAACGATATTTTAAAATCCCTTTAGTCCAGATTAGTTCGGATTTTTGACTCCCTACTGTAGTTTAACTTGTGAACTTATGGACGTAAAACCTTACTGTAAATTATTCGTAATTATTCAGTAACGGTACTTTTTAGTTGGAAATTACAAGAGGACCTAGTAACTGTTAACATGGATTTGTACAATCGACCTCTTAGTCATACACTATAGCCTACTACTCGCACTCCTTCCCTTCAACACACTGTTGTTCCATATCTGCCGTTCCCTCGGTTAAAAAGTAACCTCTGAAGCTGCTGTAACTGGTAAATCATTTCTCAGGTCCAATAACCAAATTTCTCTGTTTAACTAAACCAAATGTTAATTTATTAGGTTTAAATATTATTAAAGTGTTCTACCAAGTGCTTAGCAACCATTTGATCAGTGTAAGAAACAAGACACGCGTTCGAGAAGGACATGCTTAGGGATGGATCTATTACGATTCGATTGCCAAAAATTGTGTAAATTGTTTGGATTCCTGGAGGAAGGAGGAAGCGCGGTTGATATCTGAAAATCTGAACGAATGTACTGGACGAATCTGATTATATTGGCGGAAAGCAATCAAATATAACAGTCTAGTAATAATAATAATAACAATAATAATAATAATAATAATAATAATAATAATAATGTTACGAGAAGCGTACCGAACAATCCAGAACATTCTCCACTCCCCCCGTCAAGTGTGGCTTGTGTGAACACGTCATTCACGTAGGTGGTTCTAGTAAGTTCCTGGAACACTTGAGATACGCATTAAGCCGCTGGCGTGCAGTAAGGAGGCAAAGCTGTACTGCGCCTCTGCGGAGCCTATATAAAGCCATAGCAGCCGGATTGTCAGTTCAGTAACGTGAGCGATTTTTGCTAGTGCGGACTGAGTGTTTATCTACGTGAAGAATTATTGTGTTAATACAATTGTGTTTTATATTAGTTGACATTTTTATTGTGTGTGAACAATTTTTATTTGATTTGTTCCAAGAGACTGTCTTGTTCATTACAAACTGTTTAATTGTGATAATTGAAGCTGGTGATTAGTGACGTAATTGGTGTCTTGTATTTTGTTTTCCACTGTACCATACGACGATCAGTAGACCGTCGTAACAGTGGTGTCAGAACTGGGATAGAACGGTTAACAGTGGAAACAGAGGACACTGCGTAGAAGAGTCATGTTAGTGGTAGTTGAAAAAAAAGAAGAATGGATGCCAGTCAGATGATAGAATCATGCAAAGCAATGGTACTGCAGATCGAGGAACGACGCCGCCAGGAGGCAAAAGAGGTAGAGGAAAGACGCCAACAAGAGGCGGCAGAAGCACAAAAACGACATAATGAGAAACGCAGACAGGAAAGAGTAGTGGCAGATGAACGATAGAAAGGACTAATGGAAGAACGACTAAAAGAAAAACGTAAGCGTGAAAATGAAACACCAGAGAGACTACAAAAAGAAGAATTTAGTCGTCAATCAGACGAAGTTAAGGCGTTCGTACAAGATGATATCACTGCAAAATTCGTCCTGTTACGAGGTGAGCTGAACAAACAATTTGAAAGAAAATCTGAAGTTGAAAAATCTGTGTCAACCATGGAAACAAGTATGTCAAGTTTAGAAGATTCTATTAAAAATTCAATAAATCAAATTAAAAAAGAAGACGAACGTAAAGATAAAGAAAGACCATTAATAAATGCTGATGAAGATTCAAAATATCAGAGAAATCAAGCTGAAGTAGGGCCAGTGTACGCAAAGGCCCCAACGTTTGATGGAAGCACTCACTTGGCAACTTAAGTTCGCCAATTTGATGCTGCCGCTCGGTTAAATAAATGGACAGAAGAAGAGAAAGGGCTTTCACTAATTCTTGTTTTAAAAGGACCTGATGCAGAGCTAATACAGAAAGTGCCACCTGATAGCCAGAACATCTATGCCGAATTAACAAAAGCTCTGGAATTACGGTACGATGACCAGCATTGGTGCGAAGTGTACCGTATCCAACTTAAAGCGAGGCGACAGCGTTCAGGGGAGAGCCTTCAATAGTTTGAAGCGAATGTCGACCGACTGACGAGATTGGCTTATCCCGAAGAATCGGAGGACTTCCGGAAGTGGATTTCTCTCATTATGTTTATTGACGGTATCACAAATAGTCAATTACAACAAGTGTTAAGAATGGCACGGCATGATAATAAATCAGACGCTCTTGTTCATGCTCTCGGTTTTGAAGCTGCCAAGTCTGCGACCTATATTAATCAAAGTATGCCATCACGTTGTAGCCAAACGGATCCAATATAACAGTATAGTCATAGCGTTTAATGTATATAAATGGAATTGGCAATTAATTATTTAATTGTGATTGCCGTGCCCAACGATCTTGGAGCGCCATTTATATTTAATGCAATTATGCTAATTATTATGAACTATTAAATCATCCAATTATAAATTAATGAATTGGGTCTAATTAAATTCGTATGCTATTTATGTTTAACTAAATGGGGTTGTAATTGACATTTATAAAGCCCCACTTTCCTTGGGTATCATTTATATTTAACACACATATGGAAAAGTAAATTATATTTGTCGGATTTGAGTCAATATAGTTATCAAATCAATATGATTTACATGAGCATGTTAATCTGACATTTCAATGGTCGATTTGGGTGTGTCCATTGATAATTAGCATAACTCTGAGACTCTTTATAGGTAACAAGATAAAATCACTTGGAACGTGATAAATTAGTTGTCAAGGTTAATCGCAATAATGAACGCAAGATATATGTATATAGGTAATAATTACTTATTTATTATATCATTGATTAAGTAAATTACTGAACCACAAATGAAATTATGTCCTGCAAATACATAACAAAACACATAATAACAAATCACAATAACATTCGTTTGTTGTTTCCTGAAAAAAACAAGACATATAGTACAATCAAATACAACACAATAATATACATATACAAACAATAAGCAATCAAATATATTTTATTCTAGGTAAATGCGTTCATTATGCTCAGATGAATGACTTTAATATTAACATTATTAGATTTATGATTATATAGATTTACAGAAATCTCTCGGGAGTAGCTCTTTGAAAAGAAGAGACAGTGCAGTAGTATGTATCAACTAGCATTTAAGAAACATAAAGACTTATCTTGCAAAAGGCTTATCCACAAATTCCATCGGTGTAAGATTACATTCGTTGGTGGGTTCCTTATACATCGTAATCTCTGTTGATCGAAGAACACTTCACTTTCACTTCACTGAATTTCCCCACTCTCGTTATGTATAGTGTGGTGTTGGACTCTCCGCTGGCGTTAAGTGTTTTATGGCTTCAAGTGTTAAGATGTAATTATCGTCATTGAAGTGGTTTGCTTTTAGAGTTTGCTGTGTGCGTGTTCATGTAGCTAACTATTTCGTCTACCTTGGACGTAATGTATGCAATGTGCGTAAAAGTGTTCGTGTTAATTCACTCAGTTCAGATGCCCAAAATTGAGAAACATTATGGTTGAATAGTGTCTGAAATCGTCACCCACTGTTTTACTCTCGGATTGTTACTCACTCGTATTGCATTATGTTGCGTGTCGGTCGTAGTTTAGAGTCACGTATACACTGGTATTTAACGATTGTTATGTCTATTCGCACTGTTGATTATCGGTAACTCACATCAACTATCGAACATACGTTTTGTAGAATTGCGATTGAATTGAATGTCTAAGTTCACTTAAGACCGCGACTTGGTTACAATTTCACTGATCGATTAACCGAGTTAAAAGTTGAGTAAGTCGCGTAAACTATTTCAATTACTACTACTCCTACTCCATTACTACTGTTATTCAATTACTACTGTATTACTGTATTACCCGTATTACTACTACTACTACTCGGCTCCGCGTCCTCGCAAACAGTTTTTATCAATCATACTCTCCCAGAAGGCAATTTTCTCATCTCTATGCCTTCGGCCGTTGTTGATAGGTTCCTAAATTCCTACTACCTTGTAGATTTTTGTCATCGGTTTCCCGATTCGTCGTTCAAGTTGTTACTACTCTCTCCACCAGTTCCTTTGGAAGATGCCAAACGCTGGTTGGTCGTCGGCATCCCCGGAATATTCCAGTGACGAACGTTGTGCTGATTCTCAGAAACTAGAGTAATTCCCCGGCTGTCTATCAACCATTGTTTCCACGTTGTCGAGGCACTCCGATATAGCTTTTGTTAAGAGTCTGCAGTGTCTTGGTCAATTGTTCATTTACCCTTCGCTCGTTTCGCCAATTATCAACTCTTTGTTGGGTGTCATCCCTGGACGGGTCCCACGCTTTCTAGTTGTAAATCTGGCTGGACGTCAGGGCGTGCTTTCCTGCTGGGCTGTGTACTGTGTATACCTCTAGTATTCATTGAATATCCGTTCTATTGTTTACATATTTGTCAAGATTTCTTTGCACCCTTTGTTACTGGGTGTAGCGTTCATACGTGTGCTCGTTACAACTCAACCCCACAGCATGTGTTCCATTTCACTTCTGCGTAACCAGGCTACTGGACTATGCCCTTTTTGTACGTTTTGTTTGACGCTGTAAATCGTAGCTAACTTCTTGCTGTCAACGACGTTCCCTATTTTCTATTGTAGCGTGTACTCAGGCGTTTTTTTCCATTGTCTTCCCACTGGCGTCGGGTCTGACGTGTCCCTAATTCGTTCTTATTTACGACTCGGGCCTGGGTTTGTCAACTCGAGTGTGTAAGCGTGCCACTTGATCAAGAAATTAAAAATTTTTTAAATTTTGATCACTATAAGCGGACAGAATAAAGAGATAATTCAAGAACAACAGTTTAAGAAGTCAGCAGCGCCACAACGATCTATTTCGAACCAAAGAATAAAGACAGAAGACCGAAGTGTTACAACTGTGGGAAACGTGGTCACCTACAGGTAGACTGTTGGGAGAAGAAACTACCGAGAGAAGGGAGTGATCGCACTAATTGGAGAAGTAAAGCCCCAGAACAGCACACAGTTTCGACGCTACATAAGACTAGTGGAAACCTGATTGTTACTGGATTTGCGTAAGGTAAACAAACATAATTTACAGTTGACACGGGCGCTACAGTGTCTATTGTGCGCCCTGACGTAATCAGCAACCGACGTCCTCAAATTAGTTCTTGTACAATACAGACTGTGACTGGAAGCCCCGTCAAAGTGTTAGGAAAGATAGACGCACGTGTACGCCTGGGTCTTCTCGAGTTTAGCCACCAAATACTCGTTGCAGACATTGTCGATGAAGTGATTCTTGGCACAGACATTATGAATGCTTACGGATTCGTTGTGGACTTAAGAGAGAACGTCCTGAAGGTTGGCCAAGAGAAGATAAAGCTTTGCATGGCTAAAATGTCAGGGTATGCCAACCATTCAATCAAGCAAGTGTCATTCGTCGAAGAAGAAGTCAACAAGTCTGATCAAGGGGAATTTTCCTATTGCAGGTGGAAATGGAAGAACTATTAGAGGAAGTACAAATAAGTGTAAAGGCAAAAGAAGTGATTTAGAAACCAACTATGGATGTCAAGGAAAACCCCTTGTTTGTTCCTGAGTTAATAGACGCGCCCAGGGGAAACGTTGCTGAAGATCAAGTTACGCAAGAGGTTGTTGACGAGAACCAAACAGACTTGGATCAGCCAGTGGTGTTTAGGTCATCAATACATGACGCAACGGGAGTGATTCCAGCAAAACTAGCGGTTGAGCGGAAGACTCGTATTCCTGGCACTTGATGTTCGGATCACACGAGACCGAATTCGAAGGACGGGAGAATTATATTTCACAAGGACGAAATACTTGGTCTACTTGGTCCACCTAGATAGCCTGGCCAAGTATTACAGAGACGTTTCCAGTTCGGGACGAACAAGCTTAAGCGTACCGAACAATCCAGAACATTCTCCACTCCCCCGTCAAGTGTGGCTTGTGTTGCGTCATTCACGTAGCTGGTTCTAGTGAGTTCCAGGAACACTTGAGATACGCATTAAGCCGCTGGCGTGTAGTAAGGAGGCAAAGCTGTACTGAACCTCTGCGGGGCGGGCCTAGGGACCTATATAAAGCCATAGCAGCCGGATTGTCAGTTCAGTTAAGTGAGAGATTTTCGCTAGTGCGGACTGAGTGTTTGTCGGTGTGAAGAATTATTGTGTTAATACAGTTGTGTTTTATATTAGTTGACATTTTTATTGCGTGTGAACAATTTTTATTTGATTTGTTCCAAGAGACTGTCTTGTTCATTACAAATTGTTTAATTTTGATGATTAAAGCTGGTGATTAGTGACGTAACTGGTGTCTTGTATTTTCTTTTCCACTGTACCATACGACGATCAGTAGACCGTCGTAACAATAATAATAGCAAAACAACAGAATAATATAATCTTTAGGACCAATACATACGGATAAAACTACATCAACAAATAAATCAGACATAGTTTTTCGTGGTTTGGAAAATATAAAAACCTGGATCATTGGCATCGTTTGTCTAGTGGATCGTGATACCAATAAATATGAAAAGGAAAAGAGAACAAAATGTAGTCAGCTGCGCTACATGTAAGGAAACTCCGTTGAAATTATACCACTAGTAATTACAGCAAGAGGCCTTGTAAACTTAAACCTGGCATCATATGTATCTAAGCTATAGTAAATTTTACCAAGTGCGTAACAGTTACAGTTAAAAATATCGGTATGGAGAACCATACATGACTTCCATATTCTAAGATTTATATTTAAAATCATTTTCAGCCAAACAGCCAGGCTGTGCCTTACCTGCCTTTTTATTGCTGTATTAAATGAAAAATATTATATTACATTAAAATGAAAAAATTATAATTTTATTGCCTGGCAACAAAATTATTTTATTTTTAACAATTACCATTGTTTCAAAAAGTTTAAATAAATTTTCAAGTACTTTACTCTTGTTAAAACGTATAAGGTTGCAGGTAAACTACCCCTTCCCCTTAACCGATCTTCACCAAAATCGAAAGTCATTGAGACCTCTACAATTCAGGGACGTATGCAAAAAATTATTTGATTCTGTTTGAATTTGCGGCTGTTATCGTTTGCCATAGAAAATACGCTTGATAAAAAAACGTTGCAGGTAAACTACCTCTTCCCCTTAACCGATCTTCACCAAAAACAATAGGTCTTGAGTACTCTACAAACCAGGACTGTATGCAAAACATTATTTGATTCTGTTTGAATTTGCGGCTGTTATCGTTTGCCATAGAAAATACCCTTGTTAAAAAAACGTTGCAGGTAAACTACCCCTTTCCCTCAACCGATCTTCACCAAAAACAATAGGTCTTGAGAAATCTACAATTCAGGGCTGTATGCGAAACATTATTTGATTCTGTTTGAATTTGCGGCTGTTATCGTTTGCCAAAAAAAAAAAATTTCCCTTGATAAAAAAAAGCGTTGCAGGTAAACTACCCCTTCCCCTCAACCGATCTTCACCAAAAACAATAGGTCGCGAGTACTCTACAAATCAGGGCTGTATGCAAAAAATTATTTGATTCTGTTTGAATTTGCGGCAGTTGTCGTTTGCCATAGAAAATACGCATGATAAAAAACGTTGCTGGTAAACTACCCCTTCCCCTCAACCGATCTTCACCAAAAACAATAGGTCTTGAGTACTCTACAAATCAGGGCTGTATGCAGAAAATTATTTGATTCTGTTTGAATTTGCGGCTGTTATCGTTTGCCATAGAAAATACCCTTGCTAAAAAAACGTTGTAGGTAAACTACCCCTTTCCCTTAACCGATCTTCACCAAAAACAAAAGGTATTGAGAACTCTACAATTTAGGGCTGTATGCAAATAATCTTTTCATTCTGTTTGAATTTGCGGCTGTTATCGTTTGCCATAGGAAATACCCTTGTTAAAACATAAAACGTTACAGGTAAACTACCCCTTTCCCTTAACCGATCTTCACCAAAAACAATAGGTCTTGAGAACTCTACAATTCAGGGCTGTATGCGAAACATTATTTGATTCTGTTTGAATTTGGGGCTGTTATCGTTTGCCAAACAAACAAAATTACCCTTGCTAAAAAAAAACCGTTGCAGGTAAACTACCCCTTTCCCTCAACCGATCTTCACCAAAAACAATAGGTCGCGAGAACTCTGCAAAACCGGGCTGTATGCAAAAAATTATTTGATTCTGTTTGAATTTGCGGCAGTTATCGTTTGCCATAGAAAAAAAATCTACAGACAGACAGACACACAGACAGACAGACACACAGACACACAGACAGACAGACACACAGACAGACACACAGACACTTTTCGGAAAACGACTTTTTTTCATGTTTTGAGTGTAGTAGAATCAGAATCTGCAATAATCTCGAACACGATTTTTTTTGCCATCACCATACTTCCATTCCTTAAGGAATATGGAAGTAAAATCAGTCATCCTGGAAACATGTCGAATAGACGGTACAGATTGAAATGTGCCAGCAGAGACGCTCTGCTACAGTTTGTCATGAGTAAAGGTTACCAGATATTTCATTATACAGATTTATTGTAATTTCGGATTTCATTGTAAGTTCCGATCTGAGTAATATTTCAGTCTACATATTATAGAAGTAGAGTTTAATACAGCCTAGTGTTACGAAAGGTACGTAATACCTCCTATACTTTCTTATAACAGTAGGCATTCTTCTTAGTCACTCATTCATACCGAAGTAAAGAATGTTCTTCATTGACATTTCCCTTTGAGGTTGGTGGTATATTCCTTCTGTAAGTCCTCAGTCCTGCCAAACGGCGCGTCGTCTGTTAAAACCCTTTTTTATCCCAGCCTTCCTCGTTTAGTTCTTAGGGACTCTCTAAAAACTTCTTTTTTTTTGCCATCGGCTTTTTGGAATCCCTATGATGTTGTCATACCAGACGCCGGTCGTGTCACTTCCATTCTTCTGTCGAATGTGTTGTAATCGATCTACTCGTACAATCTAATTCAGAATTTCCGGTTTTATCTCATATTTATTCAAAAGACGCCAGATATTGCCTGTTTAGTAACGCTTGGATTTTCTTTTCCTTTGGCCCTTGACTAATTTATTCCAGATCAGTTCATACAGAGATTTAGTTGTCTGTTTTCCAAGTGCTGGGATTAGTGGAACCTGGGAGTTAAATCTTTTGTTCCGAGTCCACACATATCCTCAGGTCTAGATAAAGAGATGTTAGTTGACAACGCAGCCTAAGCCACTCTCACGTACTAAGTGACAGTGTTGGTGTAGATCAGTACATATCTGGTGGAGCATATCAGTATAAAGAATTAAGGCGGGCGGATGGAAAGAATTGATCCCGGATCGACTGTCTCCCCGGCGGTGTAAACAGAAGCGACCTTATCCCTGCGTTCACTCAGTAAGAAAAAAGAGGAAAAGAGATGTAATGGGTGAGAAAGCGAGACTGAGAGTATTCGACGGAGCGAACTGTTTATTTTAATTTAATCTATCTTTGTTTTTAAACTCCTTCCTTTTAACAATGTTTTAACAAATACCGGTTACTGAGTGTGCACATATTTCACGTATATCGGCAGCAAACTACGATGTATAGTTTACAAGAATTAAACAAATAGTCCAGGGAGCAGACGACTTAATGAATTGTCATTTGGCTTGTGTAGGGATAACTTTTTCTACAACTTTGATACTGCGTTGTGTAGAACGTGAGGACTGGGTTGAGTAGGACCTTTAGTTTTACGGGAGTATGGACCCAGCAGCTAGGTTTTTACCCGTTCCGTAGCTGCTACAGCCAGCTCTGGATGTCAAAAAGGGATGGAAACTCACTGCACTAAATCGTCCTGTGAACGTTGATATGGGCGGGCACGAACCCTATATTATTTTCAACGCTCAACCAGGATGCAGTATTGCTATTAAAAATATGTGTGTGTGTGTGTGTGTGTGTGCGTGCGTGTCTAGAAAGAAAGAGGGGAAGGAAAGAGATAGTCTGAGAGTGAGGGGTGGGAGGTATAAGGAGGGGGAGAGAGGAAGAGAGAGGGGGAGAGGAGAGATAGACAGACAGGCAGAGAAATCGAGAGAGTAAGTCACCTCTAGAAAAAAATAAAAATTAATTTTAGTTAGGATTCAGAGCTCCTAAGTCTAGGACTGCTGGCGTCATCTAACTTGTAATACTGTAGAAAGCTAAAAACTAAGATATACGGACGAAATAAATATGCCTCTCCGCCAAACACTCAAACACACACACACACCATTCATAAATGCACACTTACATACGTTCATACAACACTCGTTTGTAATTTTCTTGTCATATTTAATAAGTCTACCTACTTCAGACATTGTTACTGCACGATCTCAGAGTAACAGCTGCTAAAACACGGTGGTTAAAATTTTATGCTTTCCGAGAGTAATTATGAATATTTGAAGACGAAGAAGAAAGTACGCAGTCTCGCGTTGCACTGCGTTCGAGACTTTCTGCACAAACAATAAGTAAGTACTGCTGCTTAATGACAGAGGATTAAGACAATCTCTAAACTATCGAGAAGTGAGTTACTAGTGTGAGAGCCTTTTATGTTTTATCAACGGTTATGTTGATAAGCGGGAAAGCGATGTTTTCAAAGGATTATGTTATGTTAAGTACAAGAGAAGAAGGCTCAGAAGACACAATAACGTCAGAGCTATAGTGTAAAATTAAATCCTTAGCAACGCCGGAGACCGACGAGGCATTAAAGTTCAAAAATACGTCGTGTTAATGGGCGGAAGAGAACGTTATTCCTTCGTTAACTGTAGCACGGTAGTCGTATGTCGGACGTGGCCGGTTCACGACTGGAGGATTATCCATAACGCTAGGGTATGCTGCAACACCGGTCACCAGAGCCTCAGCTGTCAGAGGGGCACCATCCAGCCCTAAATCACAAAAACGTTTTGAAAATAATAAATGTGAAAAAACAAATGTCCTAAATCCAAAATCATAAAAAAATGTGTGCACACTTTTCGACGAGTTCGCCGTTCTTTTTTATGTTCGAATGAAGATGATAGATTCCATGATACTACAGTTTGTGTCCGCTCAAAGTATTAAACTAGATTATTGATTGTAAAATGATTGATGTATTTCCGAATATATACATTGCTTATCGTGTGCTTTTGATGATTCCAATAGCTAACTGCGAATATGAAATCATTTTCTGTATTGAAACGCATTAAAGATATGTTTAAGCCGCTAACTATGGGAGACGAGAGATTATCTTCGTTAGCGAGGTTGAATATTGAAAACAAAATACTTGAATTGCTAGATTTAGAAGACATTATACAAGACTTCGTTAAGGCAAAATCAAGGGAAAATGGATCGATTAGTAGATACTTTCTAAGCTATAGTACTACTATGCTCATTGTAATCACTATTTAGCTAAATATTTGTTATAATTTGAGAGTTTAATGAAATAATTGTTAACTTTAAAAATTGTGTATACCATTTATTAGAGTAAATAATGGATAGAAGGTTGAATTTTGAATCGGGGAGGGGGGCACCAGTCAAATGACTGCATAGGGTACCTACCATGGGCTTCTAATCCGCCCCTGGCCACGATTACACAATATTATAGGCTAATAGTTGCGTTTAGCAACGACTTTCGACTAGAGGAACCTTCTGTCGGATCATTTCCACGAAGTAATTTTTCTTACGAAGTAATATTCGTTAACGAAAACTAACGCTAAAGCCATTACCATTAAAACTGAAACCATAGATAAAAATAATTAATAAAGCATTAACCGTTAGTTGAAAATCTAAAGGCTTTCTTATTCGAGTGTGGCAGCTGATGACTCTGTTGAAAGACGTATCAAATCTTCTTTTTCTTATCGGGCTTACAGCCTTTGGTGGGTTTTAGCCTCCTCAACAATACTCCTGTACTCCGCCCTCCTCCCCACCCTCTGATTCCCATGCTAGCAAGATCTTCTGTTACACCATCCAACCATCTCATCCTTGGCCTGCCTCTACGTCTAGTAGTATATAATCTTCCCTTCAGCATTCTTTTAGGCATTCCTTCCTCAGACATTCTTTCCACATGTCCCAGCCAACACAACATCTGTGATTTAATGAATTTCACTATGTCTTTTCCATGTACGAGAGCACGTATTTCATTGTTATTGGGTATTCTCCAATTGCCTTCTTCTCTTACTGGGCCATAAATTGTACGCAATATTTTGCGCTTACATGATTTTAAAGCATTTTTGTCATTCTCTGTCAAAGCCACACCTCAGATCCATGTTTAACAACGGGTCGCACAAGAGAATAATATAATTTAAGTTTTATACCTCTTGTAACAAGACTGTTTTTAAAGATGTTAATATTTGCAAAGTAGGCTCTATTTCCTGCTTGTATCCTTTCTCTTATACTCATCAAAATATTATTATCATCTGACACCAAGACACCTAGATAACTAAAGCAGGAGACTCCTTTGAAACACTTCCCATTGACACTGAAATCTCTAGGAGCCCTTCTGGTCTCTGAGCTGGAACGTATCGCTGTTAGGTTTTCCAACAATATCCTTTAATCTTTAGACTTATTTTTCGTATCTAGAGAGACCCCATGGACTATTACCATCGTTAATTGTTAACTAAGTAATGTTTCGACCGCTATAGTCTATGGTCGTCTTCAGGTGTACCACGAAATTAATGTGTATAATCTTAAATAATTAGATTAATTTCACCTGAAGACTACCACAGTGGTGGAAACCTTGTGTACTAAACATTTTAACGATTTTAATAATCTATGGGAACTCTCAAGATAAGGTCCATCAAACGCCACTCTCAGGTAAGAAAGATTTTTGTATAATCAAATATATTGCAACTCACCGTCTGCGGCTTTTTGAAACAACGTCTTCGCTATAAAGTTGACATGTTTCAGGACACTTGTCCCATCCTCAGAACTTAAAATATTCGTGTATCATTTAACGTTGATACAGTTGATAAAGTTAAATGATACACGAATAATTTAAGTTCTGAGGATGGGACAAGTGTCCTGAAACATGTCAACTTTATAGTGAAGACGTTGTTTGAAAAAGCCGCAGACGGTGAGTTGCAATATATTTGATTGAACAACACGTGGCTTGGTACTAAAATTGGGATTTATTCCTTTTAAACATGATTTTTGTATAGTTTAGTTTACCATAAATAGTTTCTCAGGACATTCCTCTAATCGTCTCCATTAATTGCTTGTCGCCTCCACTCTCTCAAGACAACAATTCGTAGGTGCTTTTCTATATTATACAAGACTTGTTCCTGGTCTTCCTCGCCTGCGCTGAACAAAAGGCCTCCCCAACAATGTTTTCTAGTAGGATCGTCTTCATGCATTTTCATAACACGGCCAACCCATCTAAGTCTACTTACTTTAATTCTTTTCACAATATCTAGCTCTTGGTACAACCTATACAGTTTCAAGTCGTATCTTTTAAATTACACACTATTTCATAACAGACCTCATAAATTTTCCTTATAAACGTTCCTTTCAAAACATCACCACTGACTGACCAGCACTGACTGATCTCTATTCATGAGCGTTCTTTGTCTTACAACCATAAGTCAACACTGTCCTTAATAGTGTAATTAGTGACTGTTGTGTAAATTTGTAATTCCAAAAAGCTTGTTTGAAAATAAAACAACTTGGAACAGAAATTCTAAAGACGTTTGTTAGAACGAAACTACAAAGACCAAAGGGTCTCGTATGTTGTTTCTTTATAAGTCAACGCAATTCGTCACTGTATGAATACGATGTTCATTTCGTAGTCTGCATCGAAGAAATATGTCGAATCTGATACCGTTACGAGACATATGGGACCACGCGAGATTCCAAAACGACATAAATAAAATCGAAATAGGTGATTAAACGTGTAAATACATGCCTAATAAAGTTTATACGTCAACGCAATTCGTCACTGTATGAATACGATGTTCATTTCGTAGTCTGCATCGAAGAAATATGTCGAATCTGATACCGTTACGAGACATATGGGGACCACGCGAGATTCCAAAACGACATAAATAAAATCGAAATAGGTGATTAAACGTGTAAATACATGCCTAATAAAGTTTATACGTCAACGCAATTCGTCACTGTATGAATACGATGTTCATTTCGTAGTCTGCATCGAAGAAATATGTCGAATCTGACACCGTTACGAGACATATGGGGACCACGCGAGATTCCAAAACGACATAAATAAAGTCGAAATAGGTGATTAAACGTGTAGATACATGCCTAATAAAGTTTATTACCGAGCTGCCATAAAACGTCAAAAAATGTTTAGGCAACCAAATGTGTTTAACGTCTTCTTACTCTTGTTATAGCCCATTTCTACAATACCCCCTCCCCCACTGACCATGGCATCAGCGACGCCTAACCCCAGATCTCCCCAGCGCCTACAGCGGAACGATAACACCGTTCTAAAGGCGTTGAGAGTAATTGAAACAGACGCCTTAAGAAACGTACTGGGTATGTCCAGACGAGAGAAACGCACGTATTAGAGAAATTAGAGAAATGATGAGTACTGATCAGGTTTTAATCGAGGAAATTGATAAAAGGTAATTGATATAGTATGGGCATGCCCTTAAATATTGAAACAGCCGACTTCAAAAAAAGTCCTTGAATTAGTAATGACAAGAAAAAAGGAAAAGAGGAGGACGGTCAAGAACTGGATGGAACGACATAATTAAAAAAAAAAGCTTTAGCAGTGGGGGTTTACAAGGAAGACTGAAAGAGGTTATTTTAGCATCGTAAGACCCCAACATAATGGTTGAGCGAAAGAACTAGGTTTTCTTTATATAATCTGCCACTTGACTCACGACGTAGCATGTATATGTACGCCTAAATATATAGGCCTGCTAACTTTAACGCGAGGTTTCCACTCTTCCTTGTCCAGTTAACTCAATAATTTCCTTGTAGCATTCCGTTTACTATTGCTTCTTGTCTGAGGACGTCCATTTCCAGACTCTTTATAGCCATCTCAGGTCGTCCAATCGCTGGACGCTGGAGTGGTATACGATTCAAGTCGTATAAAACTATTTATAAACCGATCATTTGGCAGACAGACGAATAACGGCTTCTGACGGGACTCGAGGCCACAGCCACAAACGATAGTATTGAACGTTTGCAAGAGTGGTTATTATTGAAAATTGTCACATGTTCTACATGGCCTGTTACTGAAATGGCTCGATTTCAGAAAATTCTGTTTCAGTCACGAAGCTAACACAAAATTTTATAAGCGCCGAATAAAACTAAAACTGTGTGAACACGAGAGGAGATGAAACCGTGACACCGGCGCGCTCAAGTTTAAACCATACGCGTAAAACTTTCAATTAATTTTAGAAACACAACGTGTTAGCGATAAAACGCGTTTTGCACTTTTATTTGGGCAAGCCAGCCATGTTTCGCTTCTTCCTGACTAAGATAGTTAATAACGCAAATTCATTAAATTCTGTTATAGATTGGAACATATCGTCGGCTGACTTTCCGCCATATCCGAATTTAGTGAAAATTTTTAAAAATGTTTTTGTTTATACACCATAATTCTAATGGCTGTTTTACAATAATTTATCACTCTACACAACAAACTACGAAGTATAGACTGTGATGTATCAGTTCTATGACCGCTGATTATGTTTATAATGGTAACGTTAATTATTACAATTTGATTTATATATTGTATTGTTTCTGATAAGTTTGATTGTGTAACATCTATTACAATAAAGAAAAAAGATTGTACACAGTATACTGAGGCAAATTCGTAAAGTAGATGTAATCCGTAAAACAGAGGTAAAAATTGTGACCTATTTTATTAGATTTTTCATTACGTAATTTAAGGAGAAATACCTGTTGAACAATTTTTAACAACTTATATAAGTGGTATAATAACTTATATTTTATGGGTTCGGGAAAAATAACAAGACTAGATTGAGTCAAACATTTTGGTAATTACATGTGGAAACACATGTAAAGTATTGTTAAATAAATAGATTTCAAAAAACGACGATAACGTACAGTTTATATTTAAAAAATGTACAACTTTTAACTGGTCTGATTACTAGTATTCTGATCTACAAATTTTGGCAAACATATGGGATTAACGTTTCTTAATTAATACACAGTTTCTTATAAGACCAGTTTCTTGGTCTTAGTTAAAGAAACTGGTTTCTCTTCAGTTGATTATTGAGTTGTTTCAGAATAATAACTTCTCTCAGACTTCTAATGTCATGACGGTATCGCTGAATCACCTCATCGGCAGTAATAAAATTCCATTACCGTGCCCTGTTCCTACTTCCCAACAAATCCTCTCCTTGTCACTTTGTCACTACGGACAGGAAAAAGCAGATCTTGTAAAACATTAACATCTCAGTTCTCAGTTTTAACTGGACGGTTTGGAATTTGTCTATCTGTTTAGGCTGTGTGTCAAGATAACGTTTGAAGCGATTTCATAAAACTTGGGGAATTCGTGTTCATACTTTTACCCCATACACCCTGTTGTTTTTTATATCGATACATCTCCCAAAAAATGGAGAAGGAAAAGGGAAAAAATGTGAGTGGTCAAAATACTGAAAAAAGCAAAAATACGTGTGTGGTGTCAAATTAAAGAGAATTTGACCAAGATCTGATTTTTGTGTTTAATTTTATAAGTTTTAACATTTTGGGACACCAAAACCTAAAATAAACATCAAATGTTTATAAAAATTGTACAAATCCATATTGGGTATTTAATTAAAGGGAGTTTTAATCCGAATCCGAATGTAATGTTTATTCTGAAATTTTGTTTAACTTAGGGACTCGGGTATATGGTGCATAAGATTATGAAGAATGTATTCAAAATAAAACTCGGTATTCTTCATAATTTCATAAAATTAACATCTGTTAACACACCTTGCACATTTGTAACGCCTTCAAATATTTTCTAAACTGTGTTTAGAAAAAAGTTACATGTTGTTATCACTTATGTATAATTGTGAAATGTATTAGATATAAGTCTACAGATATATACGCAAAAACATACATAAACTTAACAGGTATGCCTGAATTATATACAGAAATGTTGGTCATCAATTAAACTAAAAACCAATGCATTAATCGTAATTTTTTAGTGTTTATGGTATTCATAATAATTAAAAAAATATTAATGATTATATCAGACGATTTATAATTGTTGTTTTACTAAAAGAATAGTAGGGTAATCAGGTTTCATAATTTTTCTGATAATCAAAAAGTATCTAATATATAAAATTTGTATTAACAAATGTATTTTCTTCAAAACAGTTAGGGACTTGGGTGTTTACGTTTTTCTAAAAACCTGTCTATAAAATTTAATGTCTGTAAAATCGAGCTTTTACTGTGTGTTATAGTTAACCAATAATTTTACAATAAATTAAACTCTTTAAGGCCCACTACACCTTGAACAAAAACGCTATATTCGTCACCTGTAACATTGTTCTAACGAGGTACGAGGAAAATCGTCAGTAAAATTATGTTTTCATATTATTATTTGCTACGCTTACGATCTCTAACTATGTGAAGAACAGCACCGGAATTGTTGTTCCGGAGTTGACAGAAATAAGGCAAAGAAGTTCCTATCTTCTGAAAACCATTATACAAAAATGTAAATCTGTGGCAAATCCAGAGGAGTCATGCCCAACACAAGTCGGACGTAATGCCAACTCTGTAACCAACGTAGAAACCATGAAAGGCCACATCATTTCAAATTTATGAGTCTATACATTGAATCTTAATATTTTATATGAATATTTTGTAACTTTAAATACGTTTCATTGAAATAATTATCACCGGGCTACAATTTTTTATAATTTTTAATAAATTTATTAGTCATTTCGTTGTAAAGTAATTATTGAATTTTAAAAAAATTAAAAGAAAATGAATAAGCCTAAACATGGGAAAAAATATATGTCAACTTTAGCTTAACGTGGGTGCGTTGTATAAATAGTATATTTACAAAACACAAAATAATTTGTTAGGGGGAAATATCAAATCCAGCGTGTATTATTATTTGAATCTTTCATTACTTTTATAGAAGTTAAAATTGAATTCTTTAAAATTGTAAAATATACACGCACGACAGTAACTATTTTTTTTATGGTTAATAGTTTCACATTTATATTTCTCTTTATATCTTTTACCAGATAAATGATAACTTTCTGTAAAACTGATTTTTCTGTGGCAGAATGCTGTTTTTGAGTAGAATGAATAGAGACAATTTCCAGCGTCTACAACTGCGTATGCGTGACACAATTTTATGTAAAAAAAAAACTAATACTACTAAAAAAAAGAAACAACTCAACAACTCTATGAACTACATGCGGATGCAAGGTTGGCATGACTAATCTGGACTGTGTTAACGGTTTTCTAGGCAACACTGCAGAATATTCCACACAAGAACAGGGGACACCAACAGCCAACAAAGCATAAATTAACTTACATTAGCCAGGCTTTCTAAAACCCTGAGGTATCTATTGGAACACCTAACTAGGTGTAACAAAACACTAAAACCCCAATTTTAAGCTACGGAAGCGACTTTTGGGTTTTGAATCAGAAAATGGAAAAATCGGTTCCTAACTTTGATTAAAAAATATTAAGAAGAATGTTAGACCTATTTTGATTTGCCATGTGGCTAGTGCGGAAGAAGAAAGGATTCTAAGGAAACTTCTTAAGGCCGGAATGCAAGAAGAAAGACTGAAGGAGACTGAACGCATGTAGACGGATTCGTGGGTGGGAATCCCAAAACTCAACAGTCAAGGCTGGATGTTGGATGATTTAATTGAGCATTCAAATAATTTTTATGAAAAATATTTATTATCAGAATTGTATAATGTTAAATTCTCAATTAAATAGTTAAATTGTTAATTGTCAATGATTTATTAATGCCTTTTAGTCACTCAATGCAAAGAAATTTTAGTAATTTTATTATGTATCAATAAGGGTATTGCAATTATGAATGTAAGTTTTTAATATGACGGTCATTACATACTATGATCATAACACAGATGGGGCATATAATTTTAAATTTTAAAATAAAACATAATTTTAATCTTTTCAATTCATGTTAATTATTTCATTTTCAAGATACGCTCTCCTCTCTACAGAATTAGTCTTCATCTTTGCGTATGCTGTAGTGTTTCGACGTAGCTCAAATCCCACGTAAACACGCACGCAAAACGTGACGTCGCGTATTGTAGTCCTCGCTGGCTCATGGGCACGACACGATTCCGGCCGTAGACTCTCAGGAGAAGTAGAGAAGGGAGAGCGTGTAACACCCTACGTACTTGTGTAATCGTAACAATAACTATTGCAATTTTATTTAAATTTTACTTAGTTTCTGGTATGTTTGAATTTGCAGCTTCTTTCGACAATAAAATAATTTTAGTAATTTTAGTAAAATAAATCTTTATGAACACCACATACGGGTAGGCCTATCTTGAATAAGTACATAAGAATATATTGTCGATTGACGTAACAGCCTACATTGAAGCAAATTTTTCAGATCGTTATGAGTTACAAGGAAAAATACTAGTGAAATGAAATTTTACCTTTTAAAAATGTTACACCATTAAGTCGCGCTTACAGTCGTAACACGTGTCCATAATAAACACTGTAAAACAAAGAGTTATTTATTTCGAAAAAGAATTGAACTGTTACTTGTGTACTGTTTTTTTATTTTTTATCGCACCTGTTGGATTTCATATGAAAATCGGTTCTCCCTAAAACTGAGTTAGAGTAATTTATATGCTGTAAAAGTCTATTAAACGGTGTTATTGTCAGGTACGCTTTGTGCTTGAAGGTTTAATGGACAGATTTAATACGTGCAGACATTAGCTTACGTGTAGATTTCCTTAGTCGCGGGTTTATGACGAACCGAACTTGTTTTTTAAGGTTAAATTGGCAGTTATGATTTAAGTACTTCGTTGTCAACCACAGAATGTCGCAGTATGATGAAACCTCAGGCATTTTAAAACTCGTTTGAATGTTTCATCAGCCTGTAGAGTGTTTCTTTTTTCAAGACTGATGAAATAAACGCTTTACAGTAAATGCAACCGTACAGAAAACTATATAAAATAATACAGAACACACACACACACACACACACACACACACACACACACACACACACACACACACACACACACACACACACACACACTTATATACTCCTGCACATGCCTATCCATTGGAAACAGGTTTTTTAATAACAAAAATGATTGTCACTTGCTTTGAAATCGTTAATTAGTTAATTTATAATGCTACCTGTTAAGGAAACACTAATCAGGGCTTAATATCCTGTCGGATATAAAAATATTATGTAAGTATTTTGTACATATTGGCAGAGAATTGACAAATTTTCAGTGACAATATCTCTGTTGAGCAGTAATACGAGCAACCAAAGTGAATGGCAATATGGTTGAAGAACACAAAGGCACGAAGATTGAAACATTTGAGCAAATGAGAATGTTCTGGTACTTGCTAGTGACAATAGCCGAAATAGAAACCTAGCAGATGATGTACTAAGTTTAGAAGCAAACAGAATAGTATGTGAAAGTCAGCTTACAGACATACACTAACTTTTGGATGTACGTCGTAAGGACCGAATGATGGGTAGGACTAAGACTGTCATGGGAGTTACAGGTAAAGATAGAATACTAAATGTAGGAATCTTTGGGAACGTTTGGATTGGCAAGTGCAGCGTATGGAACGGAAAAGACCGGTGAAACGTATCTGGCAAGTACGATATAACAACAGAAAGAAAAGGTAAAAGCTGGACGAACGTAGGATAAGAGAGTAGTGGTAAGAAAAGCATGACATGTGAACAAAATGTCACGGGATAAAAAAGAGTGGAAATAATTTGTGAAAAATTTCTAGTGAAAATATGCCTTATATCATTTTACAGAGTATTTATTACGTTGGAAACACACACACACACACACACACACACACACACACACACACACACACACACACACACACACACACACACACACACACACACACACACACACACACACACACACACACACACACACACACACACACACACACACACACACACACACACACACACACACACACACACACACACACACACACACACACACACACACACACACACACACACACACACACACACACACACACACACACACACACACACACACACACACACACACACACACACACACACACACACAAAACATTGTTGCGTGTGTGCCTGTGATGCGAACAACTAGTATATTGGAACTAGTCGTACGGTTAGTATCTACTTAAAACCTGCAGTTAAAGACAGTTAAATGCCTTAAACACAATTTTATAAAAGTATAATACTCTGAAAAGTATTAACCAACTTTCTGTTAATAACATTTTTAAATCTCTTTATATTCGGAATATCGGTTAACCGATCCGCCACGATGGTCCACTCTCTAGCGGAGCCACGCGTCAAGCAGTTATTATTGATAACACAAATGTACAAAATTCAGTCCACACGTGTGCTTTACCAACAACGTTAGAAACAAAAATTAAATTTCCGAACATCGTCTGTTTACAAAGGTCAGTAAACTATTTCAGATTCGAAGCGAAGGAAGGCAAAATTTATTTATTTCTGTTTCATGTTTCTTTGTAGCAACTCGTCCGGTTTCTTCCTGTAACAATACATTATAGTGTTCATAATGATATCAGACTTCTTTTAGTACTTTGATTTACGTAAAATGCACCAGTAGACGGCTACGGTTATGTGATTTGTATGATGTAGCCCTACTTCCACACCGAATAGTAGTTCGTAGCATTGCATAGCATCTGAAGTGCAGATTATTTCTGTGACATGCATGTAAATACAAGCAATACGCGCGTATTAAAGCAAACCAATAAAAATGCTTGCAGAATAATCGCGAACAATATAATTTGCATAGGTATATTACTGTGTACACGAGTTATTGTACTGTTTAAGGATGTTTTAAAATGGTTCACATCCGAATTACACATGGAGCATTTCCTATACATTTAATGTCTCTAACATTTATTTTGATAACTTTTGTGATAAAGTTTGCTCACCACGTACTGCAGTTGTCTTGTATATCTCTACAAGGAGATGAAACTAATATTTTGAAAATTTACTAAGTCTGTAAGGGAGGATTCTGGAGTAAATACAGACGGTAAAGTAGTTTCCAATCAACAAGCTTCTTACAACGTCTCTCGCGCGGACAGTGAAGTCGAGGAGAATGCTACTAAAACTGCGATCTGAAAACGAAACCGTGGAAAGGACGCTGTGCTAGGAGACAGGCAAGAAATCGAACGGATACGTAAACGAACGAGAAAGAGGGAATTAAGAAACAGACTGGAGGCGGACAGGGAATTGCTAGACAGCTTGAGTCAAGAAGCGACGAGGGATTTCGGAAGTTGAGAGTTGAGTACTGTGGTATGGCTGGAGATTTGGTTCGAAGAGGAATCACTCCGCGGACCAGAAGTGATTTTGCGAAAACTCTCGTCTAGTTAATATTGTGGCCGTAGAAGGAGGCCGGCTGAGGGAGTGGGTTAGCAGACTATTTTCCAACTCATCCACACTACAGGCCGCCAGAGATAACTTGGACCTGACGTTACAACTCAGTCAGTGAATAACCAAGTGAGAGTGAGATGGGGCCAGCTACGTGTGTGTTTGTGTCATAATGAACCTAAACTGGTAGTCCAGCCGTCTTCGTTAACTGGCCACACTACCTGGCGAGCCACGTATTAGATTTGGATTTTGCATTTGGTTTTACCTCTTGATGACTATACTTCGAGAGCTGAAAAATTCAAGAAAGAAGAAAGGAAAATAAGAAAATTTCATTAAAATAATAATAATAATAATAATAATAATAATAATAATAATAATAATAATAATAATAATAAATGATTTAAAACTGCTCAATTTTCATTACAGAAAAAAGGTGACAAATTAACTTAATATATATTCTACAAGCGTAGTAACAGAATTCGGATACAAATTCAAAGTTATGGTGATTAATTTCAAGCCCACTTACAAATTGGAAGTTGTCAGCTCTTTATCTACTTTTGACTTCAACGGTCCGTCATCTTCTTAAGACGCGAAACTCTCTCGAATAAGGGGGGTAGGAGGCACGCATTTGTGAGATACAGTCGTCAATAATTTTGTGCATATTTAGTAGCGCAACTCACTCTTGCAAATGTTTGTGGAATGGATAAAACAGTATAAAAGTTTACAGTTTGTCTCAAGGATAGAACCACTGGCACTGCAGAACTGAGGATTTTTCTTATCTCACCGTGAAAGTTTTACGGCTTTATCATTACACGGCCGGAGTCACCAATACGGGTACAAGCGACTGCTATTATTAGCTCTAACTTAATTAATTTTGTTTATCGATGAATACCCCTAAGTGTAAACTGTCGACAACAACGGTAGTTTATATAGGAATGAACGAGGGATAATCAAAACTAAAGAGAAATTTTTCTTTCCCTCCGGATCACGTCGAGGGTAACACTGATAGGTTTGTTACAAATCTAAATCTACAGCGTCTGTTCATTGGAAGTATTGTTACATTATTGGCCGTTTTCCATTGATTTTAAAAGTCAAATTTTAAAAGTAATGCTCAAACGCCCTACAGCACCAAGGAAGAAATGCGAGGAGTGATAGTATTTTCAAAACTCAGAGAGGGTGAAACATGCAGACATTTTATTTGTAGAAAGCAGCAACAATATGGGGACAGTTGTTTGAGTAGCAACAGGTGGATTGATAGCTTTAGAGCTGAAAGGATTCCTCTCCTGACGACCAACGAAATGTAGCTTTCCACTTCAATTCCAAAGCAATTATAACATCGAAATTATTAAAAAATTACTTAAGAAAGTCTGTATTTGGTTCATGTCGCATATAAAGGTAAGGGGACTAGCGTTAATTACTGTAAGCTACTGATATTGCTGAAGCCAAAATCAACTCAAAATGTGTGGTAAAGATTCAAAAGGCGTGCTGTTGCTTCAAGACAACGCTAGAATTCATAGGGCAAACAATATTTTAATTGAAGACATGGTTTTTAGGTGCTAACCATCCGTAGGATGGACTGTCGTGGTCTGGCTCCCAAAGTTGTTTGTCGTTTTGGTCCACTGAAAGAAGAGCTGCGGGGAAAACATTTTAGTTCAAATGAAGAGGGCGGGCGGTGCGACATAAGACCATAGAGTTTCTTCCAGGATGCTCGTTAACAGATGGACTAAGTGCATAGAAGTTGGAGGGGATTATCAAGAAATTTCACATACGTAAGTGCAAGCAAAAAAAAAAATAATAATTTTTTTAATTTCTCTGTACTCTTCAACGACTGTCGTATTTTGTAGACATAATTTAGATTTCGTAATCTCAATTGTCAATGAAATTTACAAGAGAAAGGGGTACCGGAGCATACAACAAAATTAGCTCTAATAGCCTACAGGATTTCTCGGGAAAGATGGTCACCCTACTGGATAGGCAAGGGTCATCATCATGATAACTAATTATTCTGGTTGATTACTCTCAATTACTGAATATTAACTGTTGCTGTTTATTGAATGTGTGTGCATGTCCCTGAGCGATTACAGCGATAGCTTTAAAAGAATATTAACAAATTAATTTCAGTGGAAGCATTCAACACAGTGGATCTCAGTAAGTGTACTCAGAAAAATTGAAATTTAAAATATCGTTTAATAGATAAATGGTGTGTAAGAAAGTAGAACCATTGCTTGCGTACGCGCGCGCGCGCGTGTGTGTGTGTGTGTGTGTAAGCGCGTGAGCGTCTCAAATTCACCCCCCACCCACCCCATCAACACACGCACACGTGTAGTTTTAATTTAACAAACACAACGTGGTACAACGAAATGCAGATAAACAAGAAATTACCCCGTCTGAGGTAATATGAAAACTCGCTATAGTCTACTGCTGTCTGCCAGTGATAAGAAGATGTCGCTGAAAAGTTTATTATTTTCTGAGTGCAACTGATATTTTCGTTTTGTCTGTAAAGTATGAATTGAAAACCTTGTCGTAGCGTTCGTGTGTGTGTAAAAGTTGAAGTGTTCACTGTTCTGCGAGAGAAGGTGGAAAATTTTTGCTATGGTCTGTACACTGGGGCGAATACAGCGCCCGCCACGGTCTCGACTGGTACTACATAAAAGCATTTCCTGATTTCCAGCCCCATCCTTGCCACGCCTAAGCCCGCACCCCCTCTTCACCACCATTAAACTTCCTATCCCCAACTCTACACCATTCCATTATCACTTAACTGTCAATATCATACAACACGGAATAATTATAACTAAAAAACAGTGAACGTGTATTAAATAGCAGGACGAAAGTAATACAATTTTTATTTTACACGTTTATTATAACACATCGTACTATCGTTCACTTTAAATTAAATTTACACTTGTTACGAATGTGTTGTCTTCTGTCGGAGAACTATCTACTGTTGTCTACTGTCTGGCTGTTGGGTAACGAATCCGCGTACTCTAATTATATATCGCCACAGAGGTAACTGCCAGATACGATTTTCTCGCTCACCGACGTTTAGTTATTATATACCGTTAATTAATTTTCTCGGAATATGGTGGTTCGATTTTGAATTAAGTTTCTAATTCCGTACAGTATAATGGCCCTCACATGATCTTATGCACAACGTTCCGAAAATTTTAATTTTATGATAATCGCGGAGGCCGTGTCAACGGTTTGCAGCATGACACACACTGTTATAGCTCAACAGGAAACTTAATACTGTTATAGCTCACTATTATAACGTATAGCTCATTGTTAATGGGAAACAGGAACGAGAAAATATAGCCTAATGAAGTGCGTAGTCGCAGGCGTACATAAGCAGCCTAGTAAGTATTACGGCATGCTACGCCTAATAAATAATTTAAAAGTGTGCATAATTAATTATAATTATGGAATATTTTTCGTTATAGGACAATATCTCTTTGACTTCTTTCTGTGGTATTATGAGCAATGGAAACTGAATTAGTGTCAAGTACTGAAATTAATTCGCTTACTCTTAATACGAAAGTGGCCAGGAGACAGATACATTTGATATTTGCTCGAATGGGTCGAATGTAAGAGGGAGTTGTTACATTCTCTCTTACGAATTATAGGCTATCAGTTACGAATCTAACAAGCTAATTCAACACTGCTCCCTGTTTCGCTTTGCTTTGTTAAAAAATGCAAAAAATTATTTAATTTATTGAACAAGCGAACCGAGTTCTCGGCTTAAACTCGAGACCGCCTGCCTATTGTTTGGGGGATGTCTTACTATATCTTCCGAACGCATCAACCGATCTTCGTTAAACTTTTAGCAAGCGCGTCCACATTCCCCTAGCGTTTTTGAGATTGATCCCCCACCCCCAAATAGGTGGCGGGAAGCAACATGTAGGCCTATAGGGTAGAAATTTTGAAACAATCGCAAAAATCCACGCGGGATTCCAAATTAAAGAGAATTTAACCAAAATCTGCATATATAATTTTGGAAATTTAAAATTTTAGGACACGAGGCCCCTCCCCCACGAAAAGGGATGGAAATGTAGAAACTGTAATAAACGACACCGAGTGTACGAGATTTTAAACCCAAACCAGAATGTAGTGTTTACTCCAAAAACGGAATTCAAGATTTTGGAAAAGTTGTTAAGAGTCTACATCGGGTATTTATAAGACCGTAGGTTTTTTGCTTTTTCACAAAATAGATACTTAGAATATTATTTGTAACGTCTTCATTGGTATAAGTACACAAAAACACAGCCAAAATGTAAAAAATTAAAAAACAGAAACATAAACAATATAAACATAAACATATGAGAAACGATCGATGTATTGTCACCTCCTTGTGTTTCTCGGCTAAGCTAAGAATCATATATACAAAGAACTTTACTCACAGCGTTAAAAATTCAAAATTTATTAAACTTATTTTATATAATAATAAATGTATTTTATTCAAAACAGTGGGGAGGTCTGCAGCTCAGTGAGCTTACGAGTTTTGTTGACCTGTGAAAACTTAGAATAGTTAAGAATAATTTCCTGCTTACTACGTTCAGTCGTAGGGCCTACCTATTAGGCCTATATTGTGCCTACTATATTGACAACAATATTTTCTACTACAAATGTAGCTTTGCTTGTTTCAACTGAGCGAAATGTTCATATTGTGAACGTTTGTACTCATTTGTAGGTTACGAATATACTGGACTCCTTCTTACTTATACACGTGACTGGACATAAGGTGTAATTTTAATTTTGTGTTAAAGCTTGTCAGTCACAAAGACAGTGCCAAACTCTACAGGTGTAACCTTTTCCAGCATAGAAGAAGGTTGAAGTGATGCTGCCATGAAGGCCTAAAGTAAAAGATTCTAATCATATTTAGGAACTGGGGCGTCTGACATAAAGTCGGCGGAATGTCGATAGAGTGCGCCACTATTTCGAAGGAACGTCTTGCGAATGACAAGTTAAGCCTTGTAAAATTAAGGAAACCAAGTTTGGATCTTTTCCGTTACAGGACAATATTTTTGCCCGTTACCTTAAAGCGTAAGTGTTAATGTTAATTTAGTTATACTTTTTTACAGGCACCCACCAGTTTTAATTTGATTCGTCAATATCTGCCTACTTGCGGGCACGCTTCCTAAAGATGAAAATGAAAAAGACAACAAAATATATTACATTTGCCGATAATATAAGAAGAATAAATTGCTGTCTTGATAATTACATCAACATGTCTTGTAAAAAAAACACCTAGTAAATAATCTATCTAAGCTACAGTTAGTAAACTCTTGAGCTGCAGAACATACATTTATTATTAGTTAAAAGCATCATCATCATCAGACATGGCTCTACAACCCTTGGTGGGTCTTGACCTGCACCAAGACTCGACTCCATTCTTCTTATTGCGTGCCCTCGCTTTCCAGTTCCTTATGTTCAGCTTTCTGAGGTCCTTCTCTATCTCATCTTTGAATCTACTTCGGGGTCTTCCCCTTGTCTACTACACATTGGTTTCTAGTAGAAGCTATGTTTCTTAGCCTGTCCTTTCTCCAATCTCTCTATGAGTCCAACCCACCTTAGACTGTATATTTTGATTACCTTGACAATGTCCGGCTCTTTGTAAAGATGGTATAGGCTATGGAATAATTATAGCGCCTGCGCCACATTCCATTTTCTTGTATTCCTCTTAATATTGTTCTTCGGATCCGTCTTTCACAGCAACCTAGAAGACTCTCGCTATTTTATTGTCATTGTTCAGATTTCTGAAGCATATGCCAACACTGGCCTGATAAGGGTTTTGTAAATTTTGCATTTCGTGCTTCTTGAGATGAAGCTAGATGTCAAGTGCTTTTTTTAATCGCAAGGTGTTTTATTTGGGAGATATATTCTTCTTCTTATTTCAGTACTGGTGTCGTTAGCGCTGGTTACCTGGGAGCCAGGCTATATGAACTCTTTTAGTGCCTCTATATTTTTTGTGCCTATTTCAAGGTTTTGAAGGTTTGGATTTAATGGTAGTTTGTTGGCAGCATACACATATTTTGTTTTCTCCAATTTTACTTGAGGCTTCCTCTAATGTTGTAAAGGCACTAATGAGATCTCGTTTTGTCCTGGCAATTAGATCAATATTATCTGAGTACGTATGCTAAAAGTTGTATACTTTTGTTTAGTATCGTACCTCTTGTGTTTATTTAAGAGTCTCTTATCTCTTTTTCTAGTGCTAGATTAAATAACAAGAATGACTGACTATCTCCTTGTCGGAGTCCAGTTCGAGTTGTGAACGAACGTGACACGGTTTTCTGCAATGTAAGTTTACATTCTACTTTCGGGAGAGATTCTTGAAGTAATTTAATTAAGCGTGTTGGTATCCTGAATTCCTTCAATGATTTGTACAGTGCCATTCGGTCCACACTGTCATAAGCGCTCTTAAAATCAACGAATAAGTGGTGTAGTTAAAAGCATATTAATAAATTGAAAATTTGTTTAAAGCTGTGAGTAAAGTTTGTGTGTGTATGACTCTTAGCATTAGCCAAGAAACACCACGAGGAGGTGAACATACGTTGTTGCCATGGTTAATGGTTTTTCTGCTGCACCTTAAAAGGTAAAAAATAAAAAAATAAAATAATAGAACAATTACAAAAAATTGGAGCTACTCTACTATTTTTTTTACAGTAAAATAACTATTGTAAAGCACTCTAAAATTCTAATTTTTACTAATGTGAATACAATAAACAAAATATCCCGAACACTGCATTGGTTTTTTAGTTAAATTTATACCATAATGCCTAAACGACAAATAATTTAGTCCTAGTGTTACGTTTATATATGTTTCCATAGGTATATGAAGGGCTATACGTAATACGCGCGCGGGTATGTGTGTGTGTGTGTGTGTGTAACTGATAACAATATGTAAAGTTTTTGCAAACATAGCTAACAGAATTTTGGAAGCCGGTCCAAAATTGCAAGGGCTGTTAACAGATATTCAATTTGTCAGATTATTAAAGCTACTGAGTTCGAAAAATACTCTTCACAATTTGGTGCCCCGCACAGACTTTTACAACTTTTTTCAAACTTTCACTTCCATTTTTGGTCCGTGCTGTTTGTAAAGTTAACAAAGTTTCAGTGTAAACATTACATTCGAAGGTGGGTTAAAATTCCCTTTAACTGGATACACCGCATGAATTGTTACAATTTTTCAAAATTAGTGTACCTAATTCGGACCCTGTGTGTTAAAATTTGAAATTTCCACAATGAATACTATATTCAGATTTTAGTTAATGTTCTGTTTAATTTGATATACCACATGAAGTTTTGCGATTTTTTCGGAAGTTTGAACCTCCCGCATTTTTGCCCCAGCCTCTGTTTTCGGGTGATCAATGTCAATCAATGTCAAAACCAATCAGGCTCTGTGGGGTGAAGGCGAGGACTCGTGTGCCAAGTTTTATGAAAGTCGGTTGATGCATTCAAAAGTTATCGTAAGACATAGTTAGGCCTACTGTCTGTTAGAGAACACAGACAGAGGATACATTTTTTGAAGTGTTAACTTCTTATAGCAGAGGAGAGGGAAAAAATTTACACGGGAGTGAATCAGTAGAATGTGACGTCATCAGAAAGGAATGCGACGAGAATCCGTAACAATTTCCCCCTCTCTGCATCCCATGTTCTTTCCCACTCTCTCACGAAGCGTCTGCTTTAGTACTGTACTCTATACTGTACTCGTTATCTCGCGTATAGTTCTGTGCCGTTTGTTTTATATATATATATATATATATATATATATATATATATAAACTTTGTATATATGAATCTACATATTGCACTCAGAATCATGTCGACGACTTTCCCGGGCTTCGGAGAACCTTCCGAATCCCGGGAAGGTCTCTGACCAAGTCCAAGCGCGGGAGTTCGACCGGCCTGGATGCCGGAAAAAGCAGTCGATGGCCCAGCATGAGTAGAAGCCTCCCGCATAGAGAATAGCTCGGGAGTCGTCCGACGGGTCTTCCCCGGAGTCCGTCCACGGAACCCGGGGAGTCTTAGGATGGATCTCGCGAAAAACAGCCGGGCCATAGTCCCAGCTCCTCCTCCAGCATGTTGACGGCTTTCCCGGGCTTCGGAGAACATTCCGTACCCCAGGGAGGTCTCTGACAAGGTCCTAGCGCGGGAGTTCGACCGGCCTGGATGCCGGAAAAAGCAGTCGATGGCCCAGCATGAGTAGAAGCCTCCCGCATAGAGAATAGCTCGGGAGTCGTCCGACGGGTCTTCCCCGGAGTCCGTCCACGGAACCCGGGGAGTCTTAGGATGGATCTCGCGAAAAACAGCCGGGCCATAGTCCCAGCTCCTCCTCCAGCATGTTGACGGCTTTCCCGGGCTTCGGAGAACCTTTCGTACCCCGGGGAGGTCTTTGACAAGGTCCTAGCGCGGGAGTTCGACCGGCCTGGATGCCGGAAATAGCAGGCGGTGTCCTGGCATAGGTAGAAGCCTCCCGCGTAGGGAACAGCGCGGGAGTCGTCCGACGGGCCTTCCCCGGAGTCCGTCCACAGAACCCGAGGAGTCTTAGGTCGCATCTCGCGAAAAACGGCCAGTCCAGAGTTCTACCGCCTCGCTCGGCATGTCGACGGCTTTTCCGGGCTTCGGAAAACTTTTTGTTTTACACAGACAGAGGTGTTAAAGGGTAGAATGAAAACTGAGAACACGCTTCCCTCGTTCACTTAAATGTCAAAAGTAGTGTGGCTGCTGTTCAAGAATAATCCGAATGCGTTTAGGACTAACCACTGAGCTAAAGTCTGTCATGTAGAATAACTAGTAGTAATAGCTAGAAACAATACATTTATACTAATAAAAGTAATGAGTTAATAATAATAATACCAATAACAACACAACAATCATCATCATGACTTTAAATATCACCGTACTGGTTAATTGCTGAATGGTCAAATTCTAATGTGATAACGATAGAGCATTTTGCGATTTTATTGTTTGTCAAGCACCGAAAGCGAACGTATTGAATCGAAATTCGTCGGCAACGAATCCAACCGTCATGCAACCTTTAATCGAGTTACACAGCGATACTGGTAATTGTGTTAACTGCACGATATTTCGCATCAGATTTACAAATAACTGCGGGGCGGCGATAACTGTAAATGCCGTCAGAATTACTCCACCTTCGGTTTTAAGCCGTGCTTTCCCCTCCGCGTGTTAACGTAATATTATACACTTAAATGTTCGTGACCGAGATTATTTGGTGAGTTTGAGACACCAAGCTTCGTTTACACTACACAGTGGTCCACGTCGGTATTCTTAAGTCTCCTGGTTTCGATTTCACACATCCTTTGACTTTATTATACTGTACCGTTGCTCTTTCGCCCTATAAAATAATTGCAGTTAACGAGAGGGGGTCAACTTTTGCGTTCAGTCGTAAGGTAATTCTTAATTAACTGGTACACTTATATAAGTTTTGTTTCTTGTTTGTGTGTTCAAATATGGGTGTATTACTTCATATAGGTTACTACACAATGAAATTTTGGGTCTCTCATTTCACTCTTCTTTTTGAAAGAGCGAAGAGGGTTCTCTGCCATTGTCTGTCTGCCTATTGTATGGAACGTGTCTTACGATAACTATTGAATGGATGAACCGATTTTCATGAAACTTTGCGTACATGTCCACACTTTTACCCCACAGAACCCTACTCTTTTCCCCTCCAAAAAATAGGGTAACGGTAGACCAAAATGTGAGGGGGCAAAATTTTTAAAAATCATTTAAAAACTTGTGCGACGTGAAACCAACGAGCGTAATTTAAACGAAATCTGAATGTAGTGTTCAGTTTTGGAGATTTTATTAATAAAGTGGATAAAAAATTAAAAAAAAAACACTGTAAAAATGCATGCCGGATATCAGACTAAATCAACCCGTATGTAATGGTTACTATAAAATGCATGCCGGATATCAGACTAAACCAATCCGTATGTAATGGTTACTATAAAATGCATGCCGGATATCAGGCTAAACCAATCCGTATGCAATGGTTACTATAAAATGCATGCCGGATATCAGACTAAACCAATCCGTATGTAATGGTTACTATAAAATGCATGCTGGATATCAGACTAAACCAATCCGTATGTAATGGTTACTATAAAAATATTTTAACTATAGCGCACCACGAGCCAAAAATGGAAGTCCAAATTTTAAGATACAGTGGCACCTCGATGCGGATATAATAACCTCAATAACACGAATTCCTTGATAATACGAATTTTGTTCAATCCCCTTGAATGTTCCGTAACACTCAATGTTAAAAATACCTATATAACCCAAAATTCTTTAGTTGAAAACCTTGATAAGCCAAATTTTCGTTTATTTGAGATCAAAATACATGGCAATTAACACGAATTTTTACTCAACCGAACTTTAGTATCACGAATTTGACGTCTATAAGACGAATTACCCAGAGCAGCGAGCTCAGTAAGCCGAATGTTATGGAGACGGACTTTGATAATACGAAGTTTTGTTACCTTAACCTTGACAACACGAACCTCGCTTTGACGAATTCCTCGATAACACGAATTTTTTATAATCCCCGTGAGATTCGTGTTATCGACGTTCCACTGTAATTGAACAGTTTTCTGTGGAGCATACAGTTATGAGGAATTTTATTCAAACTATAAACTCGGTGTATGTAACAGTTTTACAAAATTAAGATCTCTCAACACCTTTGGAAAATTTTCGACTTTTGTAAAACGTTTGTAAGCTATTATTATAAAACAAGTTTACACATTGTTATCAGTTATAGCCTATAGGTATCTATAGAAAAATAAATAAACTTAAAAACAGTCATTTAGTCATTACGATTATAAATTTAACGAAGTAAAACAATGCAACAATTCATAATTCTTAGTGTTTATTGAATGACTGTCTGCTTTACAATTTGTTATTTACTAACAATTTTAGATACAACCCTGTTTTCATAATTGTTCTAACATTTGAAATTTAATCTAATATTGGAATTTATCTAATAATAAATTTATTTCGATCAAAATAGAGAAACGAGTTCTGCAGCTCAAGGAGCTAACTAGTTATTCTTCTCCTTACGTGCTGTATGATCTCCATAGCTATTGAGTTTCCTCCTCTCAAATCCTGTTTGAAATCTTTCTCTTTCTTTCCAGTCTCCGTCTCCAAGATGACCCTCTTCCATCTACTTAAGCCCTCCGAAATCTTCTTCTCCTTCTTTCTTCTTCTTCCAATTGGACTCCAATCGAGTGGGAGAAAAAGGGGCGGTGCACCCTGGCCCGCTTCAGCAGAGGGCCCCATATAGGTTCCAACAAACCTCCAGTAGAATTCTTTGTCTCCATCTTATAAATAAAAATTTGTTGCTCACTTTCGAACCCCAAAATGGGAAAGGACTTCCAGAATTTCAGTGCCTGGATCAATTTATTCAGGAATTGTCGCAAAGGTCCTTTACCACGTAGGAGACACCAAGTGCACTTAATATCGTACAATGAAACTTCTTGATGGAAGCCTGTGATTTGGAATCGGCCGTAGAAAAGATCCACCTTGTATACGGAGCCTATTTTGACTTTGATACAGAACACACGGTGGAAGAAGCAGAAAGATTTCAGCGACATGTAAGTGCTACTAATGCTGCCAGTTACCCGGAAAGCTAAGGATCTGATTACTGTCAAAAATTTTGCCGTTGTGTCTACAGAATAGACACATCCAATCTTCTTTGGATTTTTATGACGGAATAGATTAATTCAATAAAATAAAAGCTCGAAAACGTAATTCAATTTCTAAATAATTTAATTATGAGTAAATAAAACTTGGATATTTCTTATTTTAAGCGTCTTCTTTTTCTGATTCCTGAAAAATATTTAAACAATGAGAGAAAATTTAGATAATAATCATGGCTTCTTTTTGCCGCTTATTATTTTTTTTATGGCCAGGAATTATGCAGGATAGGCTGTCTGACGTGAGGAGTTCGGTATACAAAGAAGGTAGTGTAGCCAGCACCCATTATTAACTACACGTCTTATCCCATGTTTCTACAGGCTGACTCGACCTGGGGACTGTAAAACGCACCTTGATTTTATGGTGCGGCTGGGAATCGAACGCGAGACATCTGGATTAGAAGCCAGGCGGCTTACTCGCTGGTCCTCTAAATTCCTTCAATATTTATGTACGTATTACTAAAAAGCTATAAAATATGTACCTATAGAATAGAAAACCGTAGCTTTGCCTGCTTGTGGGAGGCTGCCCTGGGCCTTGGTTATCTTTGTCCGCAACGTCTCAAATCCGCCACATTTAACATCCATCAACTTGTATTTGCTTCTCCGATGCATAAAAGATTTCCCTTCGATTATTGCTTTCTTATGTCTCTTTTTCCACCGTTTTCTCTTAATTTCCTTTATCACAAACGTGGTCCCATGTCAAAGGCCATGTCGATCGGCCTTCAAAGGGTGCGCACCCATACGAACATGTGTGAGTATAAAATGTTTGTGATATGATTTTAGCAGTTCACGACCTCGACTGAGCGACTTATATCTGAAGATGGAACAGATGTTCCGAAACGCGTCATTTTAACGCAAGAACTACTGATCTCAGGTGATTCTATTAATTTATAAATTCACGTTATAGTTCTGAGTTTTTGTCGACGGCGTACGCGTAAATACCTTAACGGTATCTCGTGACGGGGCCCAATAAGCCAAGTAGGATTTATTGGTTCCTACTAATACTACTGATTATAGAATCAGGAATTCGTAAGGTATCCGTTAAAATGTACAATGCCAGGATGTCGTTAGGGGAGAGAATTGGGAAGAATCGACTGAGAAAATATAAGGTGACGGATAAGAGATTACAAGCGGGCTACATGTTACATGTTACAAACGGGATCGACGTGTAGAGAGGTGTTTACGCGGTACAGGTGACAGCGTTCTGTACAGTGTCAAGAAGATTCCCCCCGATGTTGTACAAAACAGTGACGGTCAGGAAGAGGACAAATTCGGCGAGTGAAGGAACACCGAGACCTTGAGTAAAAATTATATTCTACCAAGCCAAATATGAAATACAGTATACTATGTAACTGTTATGTGGCCTGTTACAAGGCGTATTAGAGACAAATTTACGAGAATGGAAATTGATTAAATTAAAAGTCTCCAGCTGACACGAATTAGCCATGTATGGAACGAAGAGATTGGAGGAGCATGGGAATAACTTGCTTCATTACATAGATACTGGAGAACAAGGCACTGCAGTGGCACGGGCAGGTTTAAAGGTTACTAATCACGCTAAACAAGAAAAGAGGAAGGCCAGCGCTCGCGTGTGGAAACATACATGAGAGAGTGTTGAATGATAAAAAATTGAAAGGTGGCGAACGATAAGAATACCGCGTTACGAAAGTTGAAAACAGTCAACTACTTAGGGGGAATAGCTACCGAAGAATAAAAGAAGATCTCTTAAATTGATATTCTTAAATAGTTACCACAAAATTTTTAATTTATAGTAACAACTAATTATTTATCCCACAGTATCTTAGTTACGACATCCCGGTTAGGAGAACAAAAAATAAGTTTTCTGAAAGTAAGTAACAGGGATAGTAAGCCTAATGGGCGTCTGAAGAGTAGTGCTGGCCAGATTACATTTCTTATGTGGCCAGCCTAATATGTGTAATTCTAAACTACGTTATTAGAATTGGTGGTACATTATTATTATTATTATTATTGTTGTTGTTGTTTACTCTTTAGGCCTATAAATATTTTGTATCAGTGCCTGCAATATCTGATAGTTTCCGCACTTTTACTTGCACTAAACGTCAATGCAGACGAGGATGTAATCCCATGAGAGGAAATTTAATTTTCGTTAAGCAGGGATAGAACGATTACCTCACGCAGTTTCCAGAATACGGTCCCGGCTGCCTCATCCCGAGCGATCGTGCATTTCACGTTTCAGGTGTTGGGAACATCAGGTTAACCGGTACAGCGTTAACACATGAAAAAGAATATTGTTACCACACAGCAGTGGAGACCGTTAGGTATAAACGAAGAATTCCAAATTAATTAATTCAAAAAACTTGGATACAAAAAATGTATACATATATTTTAATTTTGTTTCTCTTCTTGATTTGTGACAGTTTACGCGGCGGATTGGGGTACGACGCACTTTCGTTGCCTTAACCTAATTTGTTTGATCCCGAGCGCACTTATTCAGCCGTAATGATGCGAGCGGAGAGCGTTTCCGAGAACCCTTAAATGTGTCTAGGCGCTGTTGTTAGTGTAAGTACCGAATAAAATATTAAAATGTGTACTCACAGGCGCGCGCTCGTGTGTGTGTTCAAGTCGTAAACCCGTTATAGGGGAAACCTTTTGTGAAACAAACAAAGCGGGAACAGGATGTAAACTTTATAACTACAACAGAACGTGGAAGAGTAAAAATTTCATAGTGCACCGTCTCTATTTTCTCTTCTCTTATTTTTTTCAACAACAGAATAGACAGCCGTGAGAAAGAAAGAACGTTTTAAAAAACGTTGTTTTTAAAACGTATCTCCATAGTGTAAGCGTTATAAATAATAATTGCACGGTTTATAATTGATGTTTCATTTTAAGCGTGTCAGAAGTAACGGCGATGCAGATGCAACCGTCATAATTCTCTAGGACGGGAAACTCAGTATTTTAATCAGTGTTAGAAAAAGAAGTTCTGTCTATTTTTTAATTATAACTGTTTATTGACGTTATTAGGATGTCAGAAGACGTCACTAATGAAGCAAAACAGATAATTTGATGCTTGCCAGTTAATGTTATTCACGAACATTTATCGGTTTTATAGCGTTCTGCTACGCTTACAATTTCCTCCAGCCTTCTATGTAAATGTCTTTCCCTCAAAGGGGTGAGACTGAACTCTGTGTGTGTGTGAGACCTGTAATGACAGGAATTTTCGGCATCCGCAGAAACTATACGTTTTACGTGAAAAGTGCGTAAGTGCGAGATGTGATTCAAAAACAAAATCTGCCACCTTGTAGTGCATAATTTTTCGCATCTGTAGACACGCCGTTTTGAAAATTCGTGTGTAAACCACCAAACAACCCAACAATTATTTATTAATTAAAATTTTCTGTCAGCACAATCCCCCCCCCACACACACACATACAAGTCCAATCTCACTCCTCACTCCTCATATAGTCAAAACAGGTGATACACATCTGCTTGAGGTTGTTGTTCAAATTGCAGGGTGTCTGTTAAACGTTTTACACTTCTTGACTAGTATAACTTTACATATTCATTTTGTACATTCTATGTGCACAATTTTTTACTGTCGATACGTACATGTATATTGCGGATTTCAGTATCAGAGAACTGAACACTGTACTGTTGTCCGGTCGTGTCGATGGTAAATAGGTACAGTATGTATGGAAACGGGAACACAAAAATCACAACTGACGCCATTAAAAAAAAATAAATAAATAAATAAAGACACGAAAAGAAATTCATGGTATCTTCTAGAATATCCTTTATCGCTTTGCGTGAGCTGCCTTTAAAATTATTCAGGGAAGTATGTCACACAAGAAGCATAGCCCTACTAAGAATACCAAAGAACAACCGTAGAATCGTACGTCTATGGAGCCCAGGTTACTACAGCTGACTGCACGAGTGTGTGTTACATCATGTCCGAGAGACGTGATATAAAGCGCCCATTTGTTAGTTGTTGTGAGTTGGGAGTTCTTGGGTTATTATTCATTTATTATTGACGTAAATTCTTCTTTTTATTGTTGTTGTTGTTGTTCTACTTCTTCCATTCACTGCGAAGAGTAGGTGGCTAAACTTGTTAAGGTACCCATCTCATTGCTGGACGTTCCATATCTCTTCTTTCTTCACGCCTGTTCCGATTAACTGATTTAGGCTCCCTGTCTTCTGTCTTTCGTTGCAAGTGCTGGTACCGTCGTCTTCTATAATTTGAAATGATTGCATGGACTTCTTCCACTAAAAGTTTTTCCTTAACGTCTTAAGTTATTCACCTGACTTGGAGGGCACAGTTTCAAGTATTCGGAATGAATCTCAATTTTATCATTTTTAAGTTTACAGTGGACACTCCTCGATATTAACGACGTATGATCAAGTAACACAACTACTATGGCTTATTGAATCCATGAAGAATAAGCGTACAGATATTAACATACAATTATTAAACAAATTTGTGTTTTCCTGCGTCCGGTTTGGATTTTTTCGTCAGAGAATGTTTAATGAATGACCGATATTAATGGTGAGAAAGAATATGTGAATTATAAGCGTAAAAATCAAACAAAAGGAGAAGAGGAATGCTTAACTGAACGAATTTCTTCAGGGAAACGAATCCTTATGAGTATTATACCACCTCTTCCAAGGTTGGTCGCTATTAGCTAGTAGTTCGATGTTCAGCAAAACACGCACTTTTGGACTGAAAAAAAAGTAACGGACGTAAAGAAAGATGCAGATCAATGGAATGTTCTGAAAAGGTCCGCTAGAAGGACGCAGTAAAACAGGGGGAAGCATTAAAACGATACAACTTACAGGCTTAAGCCAATAAAATAGAGGTGGACTGGACGTATGACTAGGCAGAGATCATGAAGGTTACTCGATTGGAAGAACAACAAGAGATCTTACGAGACCAAGGGACTTTACAAGATGATGTGGTTAAGTAGACTCTGGGCAAGGTAAAGGTGGAAACGGTTTACTCTGAGGAGGAAGCGTTGGCAAATGACGGCCATAACTGGAGTGCAGTTCATTGAGCATTGGGCTAACGTTGCTGACTGTCATGTACGACAGTCCCCCCCTCCACCCCAGACACACTAATGTTTTGCCATATAATAAGAAAGAAAAAAAATTTTAAAACACACAGACCTCAATATGAACGACTCGAAAACATTAAAATAAATTGAAACCATAAAGATAACATTTGATCAGCTATACAGAGTGAGATCACGTTTCTTTTTGAGGGGATCACGAAGAAATAGAGAAATCGAAGGAGGGTATTACGGCTGACAGGACTGCCAACTAGTAGCTTCCGTCTCGGTGACGAAGTAAATCTTGTTGTTTTGGACCAAACTGAAAACTTTTATATTACGAATTTAGATGTAGACTTTTTCTTGTATTAACAAAGTGAGAATTACAACTGCTCCGTGTTGTGTGTCTTATCCCACACAGCGTCAATAAAACTTCGTCAGACTCTATATTAGACTGTAATGGGTACCAATTTTACTAAATCTTTAACTCCACGAACGCTCAAAACAAAAGCCTGGCTGAATGATTCGTGTCTACAGTACATACAATTTCTTTCATGACACTAACGCCACCAGATTAGCTTGTCGCATTTAGGTTATTTATGCGCGTCTTGTATCGATATAGTATTCTGGCTGTTCGTAACAATTTCCAAAAATGTTGAAGGAGGTAAATGCTATTGGTTCATAAACGTTTATACACTCAATTTCATTTTTTCATACATTTTTAAACCGTCTCAAAAATTAATCGAAAGTAGCAACACATTTTTAGATTGACAACGAGTTTTACTCATTACTGTATGGAAACCTGACGGGGCCATCTAGTCAGACTGGCTGCTAGTCGTAAACAATCGCATTTACGACCTTAAAACGGTCGCTTATTGTTCCAAAATACAATGACTGCAGGTATAACAGGTAAAATTAAGATGGCCCCGTTAAATTGTTTGAGGTACATTTTTAAATGAAATGAGCGTACTCGGATTTAACAGTAACTATTCTGTTACTGTTTGTCCTAACAAAATAACACTAATGTATTTAAGTATTTACCATACATTTTTCTTAGCCGCTTCTGTAGAATGTATCTCTAGTCGCTTAAGATAATATGGAAATATACTGTTTATTTTTGGGTTCTACCGACACCCAACGAAACATACTTAGTCGCATGCGATTGTACAGTATTTCCGTCTACCGAATGCGCTTTCATCGACTTCGAGAGATTGCCCTACGCCCCCATTTTACAAGAATTTTCAATTAGCCACACAACAAGAATTTCTCTGAAAGAGAACGGTATTAATTTTCTTGCCGTTGGTTGTGACAAACTACATGCAATTACTTCCATGCACTTGTTGGTTGCTGTTACTTCAAAATCCATGCAATTAAAACGGCCAGCAAGGTGACGTGAGTTTCACTCTACAGTTTTTGCCCCACATCTGTAAATCACGTTTCCGTTTTGCCCGTAATTAAATACACGTTTCCTCCACACTTTACACAGTTACTTGATTTTTTCATAAGCTTCCGGTCTTCGGCACAGTTTTTAAGGCCTCTGGTCAGTATATAATTTATCAATAAATCTATACTGTTGAAATCCATGTCGCTATTCAGGTTACCGCTTAAAACTTGATGTAACAAAACGGACTGGCACTGGATTACACGCTGTAGTTTTAATGCTCTACGCTCAAGAAAACACGATGTTGATAGAACACTGTACCCCGACTAAATAAAATGGCCTTAAGAAACTAGACGGGACCACGTTGGTTGAGGATTCCCTTAAACATGTATGAATAGACGACTTGCTTAGCTTCAACGAAAGTAAACAATGGGCGACCCTTTCGAAGGTAGTTAACGTAGTAGGCAGGTAGTCTGATACGATGGCCCCGTCAGTTTTCCAACACCAAACGTTCGCCCATACTATGATGTTGCATCTTTAATGGAAAACTCAGACTGACGCCGCCATTAGATTAGATCAGCTTGGCCACTGAGAATATATCGCAGAATAGGCGTAAAGTTTGTTAATATAATTAACATTTCACAAAGTAATTGACGCTAACATCAAAATTAAACACAGTTGTCAGAAAAAATGTTACTAACAGGGACGTACGTTGAGATTACCGCGTCCCTGGCAGAACAACCCAGTCCCTGCCATACCTCCCATTTACCAATAACAGTAGCCTATAGTACCCAAAAGTAAATTGCCACACCATTTCAAGAATCTAGAACTATGCGTTATTGCCACACCGACCAAGCAGGTAGGAAAAGTATTAAAGGAAGCTCTTGAGTAAACTACCACAGCACGACCGCGCGGGAACGTAACTGAAGATGGGTTGCGGTTGTATGTTATTTGCGTTACGTGTCGTTCAAAACAGTTATCACCCGATAAATCGTGAACATCGTGCGCGAACAGCTGTTTGTAAAACGTACAGTTGTACTCGAAAGCGTTATCTATCAGGACTGCAGTGTTTATCTTTCAATCATCAATATTAGTTTCACAGCCATAAATTACTATTTTGTTTTCATGACGTTTTCAAACAAAAAATCTCCATTTTTTATCAACAAACACATAACACTTCTCAAGATTTATGGTGTGGCAGTTCGCAGTTTACTCACGTTCATCGTTTGCGATCTGACCGTTCTCCTACCTGCTTGGCCGGTGTGGGAGTCGCATATTTTTAAAATATCGGTATGGAGAACCATACATGACTTCCATGTTCTAAGATTTATATTTAAAATCATATTCGAAATGAAATATTACCATAGAAACTACTTCTTTCTACTTATTGCTTCAGCCTTAACCACGGTACTGTGGTCACTAACGTATACCACCTGACGTTTTTGCACTCGATTTTCACTGATGATGGCAGTCGATGGACTGCCGAAAAGTCTAGTTTTGCAGAAAACATTGGACTACGGCTAAATAGCCCGGGAAGGAATTTTAACAAAGAACTACTTCTTTGGTGCCGATAACGTAGTACACATATAAAAAATTCTCCCCTCCCCAATCAACTATAATTTTCATTAATAGAAAATTACCCCCACCCCGTTCACCTAGACTCTTCATTTATAGATATTTCATTTACGTTTCTACAGTGGATTATTATGAGCTTCTTATTAGGATACATTATTTATCAAAATTAAGTACTTTACTCTTGTTAAAACATAAAATGTTGCAGGTAAACTACCCCCTTATCTTAACCGATCTTCACCAAAATCAATAGACCTTCAGTCCTCTACAATTCAGGGATGCATGCAAAAAAATATTTGATTCTGTTTGAATGTGCGGCAGTTATCGTTCGTCATATAAACAATTACCCTTGTTAAAACATAAAATGTTGCAGGTAAACTACCCCTCTCCCTTAACCAATCTTCACCAAAAACTCTACATTCAGGGGTGTATGGAGAACATTATTTGATTCTGTTTGAATTTGCGGCAGTTATCTTTCGCAAAAAAAAATTACCCTTCTTAAAACATAAAATGTTGCTAGTAAACTACCCCTTTCCCTTAACCGATCTTCAACAAAATCAACAGACTTTGAGTTCTCTTTAATTCAAAAAGGTATTCAAAAACGTAGTCGATTCTGTTTGAATTGGGGGCAGTTATCGTTCGTCATATAAAAATATCGGTATGGAGAACCATACATGACTTCCATATTCTAAGATTTATATTTAAAATCATTTTCACCCAAACAGCCAGGCTGTGTCTTACCTGCCTTTTTATTCCTGTATTAAATGAAAAATATTATATTACATTAAAATGAAAAAATTATAATTTTATTGCCTGGCAACAAAATTATTTTATTTTTAACAATTACCATTGTTTCAAAAAGTTTAAATAAATTTTCAAGTACTTTACTCTTGTTAAAACGTAAAAGGTTGCAGGTAAACTACCCCTTCCCCTTAACCGATCTTCACCAAAATCAAAAGTCATTGAGACCTCTACAATTCAGGGACGTATGCAAAAAATTATTTGATTCTGTTTGAATTTGCGGCTGTTATCGTTTGCCATAGGAAATACCCTTGTTAAAACATAAAACGTTACAGGTAAACTACCCCTTTCCCTTAACCGATCTTCACCAAAAACAATAGGTCTTGAGTACTCTACAAATCAGAGCTGTATGCAAAACATTATTTGATTCTGTTTGAATTTGCGGCTGTTATCGTTTGCCATAGAAAATACCCTTGTTAAAAAAAACGTTGCAGGTAAACTACCCCTTTCCCTCAACCGATCTTCACCAAAAACAATAGGTCTTGAGAACTCTACAATTTAGGGATGTATGCAAATAATCTTTTGATTCTGTTTGAATTTACGGCTGTTATCGTTTGCCATAGGAAATACCCTTGTTAAAACATAAAACGTTACAGGTAAACTACCCCTTTCCCTTAACCGATCTTCACCAAAAACAATAGGTCTTGAGTACTCTACAAATCAGGACTGTATGCAAAACATTATTTGATTCTGTTTGAATTTGCGGCTGTTATCGTTTGCCATAGAAAATACCCTTGTTAAAAAAACGTTGCAGGTAAACTACCCCTTTCCCTCAACCGATCTTCACCAAAAACAATACGTCTTGAGAACTCTACAATTTAGGGCTGTATGCAAATAATCTTTTGATTCTGTTTGAATTTGCGGCTGTTATCGTTTGCCATAGGAAATGCCCTTGTTAAAACATAAAACGTTACAGGTAAACTACTCCTTTCCCTTAACCGATCTTCACCAAAAACAATAGGTCTTGAGTACTCTACAAATCAGGGCTGTATGCAAAACATTATTTGATTCTGTTTGAATTTGCGGCTGTTATCGTTTGCCATAGAAAATACCCTTGTTAAAAAAACGTTGCAGGTAAACTACCCCTTTTTCTCAACCGATCTTCACCAAAAACAATAGGTCTTGAGAACTCTACAATTTAGGGCTGTATGCAAATAATCTTTTGATTCTGTTTGAATTTGCGGCTGTTATCGTTTGCCATAGGAAATACCCTTGTTAAAACATAAAACGTTACATGTAAACTACCCCTTTCCCTTAACCGATCTTCACCAAAATCAACAGATCTTGAGAACTCTACAATTCAGGGCTGTATGCGAAACATTATTTGATTCTGTTTGAATTTGCGGCTGTTATCGTTTGCCAAACAAACAAAATTACCCTTGCTAAAAAAAAACCGTTGCAGGTAAACTACCCCTTTGCCTCAACCGATCTTCACCAAAAACAATAGGTCGCGAGTACTCTGCAAATCAGGACTGTATGCAAAACATTATTTGATTCTGTTTGAATTTGCGGCAGTTATCGTTTGCCATAGAAAAAATATCGGTATGGAGAACCATACATGACTTCCATATTCTAAGATTTATATTTAAAATCATTTTCAGCCAAACAACCAGGCTGTGTCTTACCTGCCTTTTTATTGCTGTATTAAATGAAAAATATTATATTACATTAAAATGAAAAAATTATAATTTTATTGCCTGGCAACAAAATTATTTTATTTTTAACAATTACCATTGTTTCAAAAAGTTTAAATAAATTTTCAAGTACTTTACTCTTGTTAAAACGTAAAAGGTTGCAGGTAAACTACCCCTTCCCCTTAACCGATCTTCACCAAAATCGAAAGTCATTGAGACCTCTACAATTCAGGGACGTATGCAAAAAATTATTTCATTCTGTTTGAATTTGCGGCTGTTATCGTTTGCCATAGAAAATACGCTTGATAAAAAAACGTTGCAGGTAAACACTACCCCTTCCCCTTAACCGATATTCACCAAAAACAATAGGTCTTGAGTACTCTACAAATCAGGGCTGTATGCAAAACATTATTTGATTCTGTTTGAATTTGCGGCTGTTATCGTTTGCCATAGAAAATACCCTTGTTAAAAAAACGTTGCAGGTAAACTACCCCTTTCCCTCAACCGATCTTCACCAAAAACAATAGGTCTTGAGAAATCTACAATTCAGGGCTGTATGCGAAACATTATTTGATTCTGTTTGAATTTGCGGCTGTTATCGTTTGCCAAAAAAAAAAAATTTCCCTTGATAAAAAAAACCGTTGCAGGTAAACTACCCCTTCCCCTCAACCGATCTTCACCAAAAACAATAGGTCGCGAGTACTCTACAAATCAGGGCTGTATGCAAAAAATTATTTGATTCTGTTTGAATTTGCGGCAGTTGTCGTTTGCCATAGAAAATACGCATGATAAAAAACGTTGCTGGTAAACTACCCCTTCCCCTCAACCGATCTTCACCAAAAACAATAGGTCGTGAGTACTCTACAAATCAGGGCTGTATGCAGAAAATTATTTGATTCTGTTTGAATTTGCGGCTGTTATCGTTTGCCATAGAAAATACCCTTGTTAAAAAAACGTTGTAGGTAAACTACCCCTTTCCCTTAACCGATCTTCACCAAAAACAAAAGATCTTGAGAACTCTACAATTTAGGACTGTATGCAAATAATCTTTTCATTCTGTTTGAATTTGCGGCTGTTATCGTTTGCCATAGGAAATACCCTTGTTAAAACATAAAACGTTACAGGTAAACTACCCCTTTCCCTTAACCGATCTTCACCAAAAACAATAGGTCTTGAGAACTCTACAATTCAGGGCTGTATGCGAAACATTATTTGATTCTGTTTGAATTTGCGGCTGTTATCGTTTGCCAAACAAACAAAATTACCCTTGCTAAAAAAAAACCGTTGCAGGTAAACTACCCCTTTCCCTCAACCGATCTTCACCAAAAACAATAGGTCGCGAGAACTCTGCAAAACCGGACTGTATGCAAAAAATTATTTGATTCTGTTTGAATTTGCGGCAGTTATCGTTTGCCATAGAAAAAAAATCTACAGACAGACACACAGACACACAGACAGACAGACAGACAGACACACAGACACTTTTCGGAAAACGACTTTTTTTCATGTTTTGAGTGTAGTAGAATCAGAATCTGCAATAATCTCGAACACGATTTTTTTTGCCATCACCATACTTCCATTCCTTAAGGAATATGGAAGTAAAAATCTACAGACACACAGACAGACACACACACAGACAGACAGACAGACAGACAGACAGACAGACAGACAGACAGACACACAGACACTTTTCGGAAAACGACTTTTTTTCATGTTTTGAGTGTAGTAGAATCAGAATCTGCAATAATCTCGAACACGATTTTTTTTGCCATCACCATACTTCCATTCCTTAAGGAATATGGAAGTAAAATTACCCTTGTTAAAACATAAAATGTTGCAGGTAGACTACCCCTTTACATTAACCGATCTTCACCAACACCAATAGGACTTGAGAACGCTACAATTCAGGGCTGTATGAAAAACATTATTTGATTCTTTTGAATTTGCGGCTATTATCGTTTGCCATCGAAATATCGGTATGGAGAACCATACATGACTTCCATATTATAAGATTTATATTTAAAATCATTTTCGAAATGAAATATTACCATAGAAACTACTTCTTTCTACTTACTGCTTCAGCCTTAACCACAGTACTGTGGTCACTAACGTATACCACCTCACGTTATCGCACTCGATTTTCACTGATGATGGAAGTCGATGGCATTGCCGAAATGTCTGGTTTTGTAGAAAATATTGGACTACGGCCAAATATCCCGGGAAGGAATTTTAACAAAAACTACTTCTTTGTTGCCGATAACGTTGTACACATATATATCAGTGGCGAAGTTACATGGAGGCAATTGAGGCAATGCCTACCCTAACAAATTCTGTAGAATAAAAATTATAAATACGTATGAACTACATAACGTAAAGATTATACATTGTTACTGTGACTGTCAAATTTATTAAACCGAAACGTGCTTTATTGAGCGACCGCTAGATGGTGACAGGTGAGATTCGGCATAGTTCGTTTAAAGCGAATGAGGCAACCTGAACTCGCCTCAGCGTTTTTTGTATACATCGTATGTAAGCAATGTAGTGGTGTGATAGGGAAGTGTAGGGAGGGGGGATTGTCCCGCGCTGTACACATAGAGCGTTGAGGCATGCCTCACTTCTGTGGTCCAAACAGTTAAGTTAAAGCGCCTGTGTTGTTTCTAAGTGTTTATTTTATGCGGTTATTAAAAGTGTCACTGTTATTCCGCTCAACTAAAAGATGATCAAGATTGTTATTTGAATTATTTGTAACATTAAACATATATATAGAAACTAACCAAGTTAAAAATTTGAAGTTCAATCAGTTGTATTATTGTGTATGACTAATACAAGGATTGTTCAATAGACACACGTATAGAGCTGTAAAGCATTTTTTATTCAACGATTTTAAAAGAAGTCTCCAATAACATTAAGACATGAGTTCCACTGTTGCGCTAACCTGTAGATTCCCTGCTAGTAAAATTCTTACGGCTGTTTGTGGAACCATTCGGTTACAGCAACTCTACCTCAGCGTCCGATTTGACCCACCGTCCTTTTAGTGATTCCTTAAAAAAAATTTAAGATAAGATTTTTGCCTACCCATTCATTAACTACTAGCTTCGCCAGTAAGCAAATTGATGTCCATTTTTTCGGCTTGCACGCGTTATGTTGGTGTGGGTTTCGGCACTTTCCATTTAAAAAGCGTGCAAACGTAAGAAAATAAACATGAGTGAGGCCAGAAATAACGTGAATTGTGTGTTTGTGTCTTACCTGCCTTTTTATTGCCGTATTAAATGAAAAATATTATATTACATTAAAATTAAAAAATTTTAATTTTATTGCCTGGCAACAAAATTATTTTATTTTTAACAATTACCATTGTTTCAAAAAGTTTAAATAAATTTGCAAGTACTTTACTCTTGTTAAAACGTAAAAGGTTGCAGGTAAACTACCCCTTCCCCTTAACCGATCTTCACCAAAAACAATAGGTCTTGAGTACTCTATAAATCAGGGCTGTATGCAAAACATTATTTGATTCTGTTTGAATTTGCGGCTGTTATCGTTTGCCATAGAAAATACCCTTGTTAAAAAAACGTTGCAAGTAAACTACCCCTTTACCTCAACCGATCTTCACCAAAAACAATAGGTCTTGAGAACTCTACAATTTAGGGCTGTATGCAAATAATCGTTTGATTCTGTTTGAATTTGCGGCTGTTATCGTTTGCCATAGGAAATACCCTTGTTAAAACATAAAACGTTACAGGTAAACTACCCCTTTCCCTTAACCGATCTTCACCAAAAACAATAGGTCGTGAAAACTCTACAATTCAGGGCTGTATACGAAACATTATTTAAGTCTGTTTGAATTTGCGGATGTTATCGTTTGCCAAAAAAAAAATTTCCCTTGATAAAAAAAACCGTTGCAGGTAAACTACCCCTTCCCCTCAACCGATCTTTACCAAAAACAATAGGTCGCGAGTACTCTACAAATCAGGGCTGTATGCAGAAAATTATTTGATTCTGTTTGAATTTGCGGCTGTTATCGTTTGCCATAGAAAATACCCTTGTTAAAAAAACGTTGTAGGTAAACTACCCCTTTCCCTTAACCGATCTTCACCAAAAACAATACGTCTTGAGAACTACAATATAGGGCTGTATGCAAATAATCTTTTGATTCTGTTTGAATTTGCGGCTGTTAGCGTTTGCCATAGGAAATACCCTTGTTAAAACATAAAACGTTACAAGTAAACTACCCCTTTCCCTTAACCGATCTTCACCAAAAACAAAAGGTCTTGAGAACTCTACAATTCAGGGCTGTATACGAAACATTATTTGATTCTGTTTGAATTTGCGGCTGTTATCGTTTGCCAAAAAAAAAAAATTTCCATTGATAAAAAAAAACCGTTGCTGGTAAACTACCCCTTTCCATCAACCGATCTTCACCAAAAACAATAGGTCGCGAGTCCTCTACAAATCAGGGCTGTATGCAAAAAATTATTTGATTCTGTTTGAATTTGCGGCAGTTATCGTTTGCCATAGAAAAAAAATCTACAGACACACACACAGACAGACAGACAGACACACAGACACACAGACACACAGACACACAGACACACACACAGACACTTTTCGGAAAACGACTTTTTTTCATGTTTTGAGTGTAGTAGAATCAGAATCTGCAATAATCTCGAACACGATTTTTTTTGCCATCACCATACTTCCATTCCTTAAGGAAATATGGAAGTAAAAATTACCCCCGATAAAAAAACGTTGCAGGTAAACTACCCCTTTCCCTTAACCGATCTTCACCAAAATCAATAGGTCTTGAGAACTCTACAATTTAGGGCTGTATGCAAATAATCATTTGATTCTGTTTGAATTTGCGGCTCTTATCGTTTGCTATAGAAAATACCCTTTTAAAACATAAAACGTAGCCGGTAAACTACCCCTTTCCCTTAACCGATCTTCACCAAAATCAACAGATTTTGAGAATTCTACAATTCAGGGTAATATGCAAAACATTATTTGATTATATTTGAATTTGCTGCTGTTATCGTTTGCCATATAAAATACCCTTATTAAAACATAAAACGTTGCTGGTAAACTACCCCTTTCCCTTAACCGACCTTTACCAAAATCAACAGATCTTGAGAACTCTACAATTCAGGGCTGTATGCAAAAGAGTAGTTGATTCTGTTTGAATTTGTGGCTTTTATCGTTTGCCATAGATAACAATTACCCTTGATAAAAAAAAACCGTTGCAGGTAAACTACCCCTTTCCCTTAACCAATCTTCACCAAAAACAATAGGTCGTGAGTACTCTAGAAATCAGGGCTGTATGCAAAAAATGATTTGATTCAGTTTGAATTTGCGGCTGTTATCGTTTGCCAAAAAAAAAAATCTATAGACACAGACAGACACAGAGATAGATAGACAGACAGACACACACACACACACACAGACACTTTTCGAAAAACGACTTTTTTTCATGTTTTGAGTGTAGTACAATCAGAATCTGCAATAATCTCAAACACGATTTTTTTTGCCATCACCATACATCCATTTCCTTAAGGAACATGGAAGTAAATATCGGTATGGAGAACCATACATGACTTCCATATTATAAGATTTATATTTAAAATCATTTTCGAAATGAAATATTACCATAGAAACTACTTCTTTCTACTTACTGCTTCAGCCTTAACCACAGTACTGTGGTCACTAACGTATACCACCTCACGTTATCGCACTCGATTTTCACTGATGATGGAAGTCGATGGCATTGCCGAAATGTCTGGTTTTGTAGAAAACATTGGACTACGGCCAAATATCCCGGGAAGGAATTTTAACAAAAACTACTTCTTTGTTGCCGATAACGTTGTACACATATATATCAGTGGCGAAGTTACATGGAGGCAATTGAGGCAATGCCTACCCTAACAAATTCTGTAGAATAAAAATTATAAATACGTATGAACTACATAACGTAAAGATTATACATTGTTACTGTGACTGTCAAATTTATTAAACCGAAACGTGCTTTATTGAGCGACCGCTAGATGGTGACAGGTGAGATTCGGCATAGTTCGTTTAAAGCGAATGAGGCAACCTGAACTTGCCTCAGCGTTTTTTGTATACATCGTATGTAAGCAATGTAGTGGTGTGATAGGGAAGTGTAGGGAGGGGGGATTGTCCCGCGCTGTACACATAGAGCGTTGAGGCATGCCTCACTTCTGTGGTCCAAACAGTTAAGTTAAAGCGCCTGTGTTGTTTCTAAGTGTTTATTTTATGCGGTTATTAAAAGTGTCACTGTTATTCCGCTGAACTAACAGATGATCAAGATTGTTATTTGAATTATTTGTAACATTAAACTTTTAAACATATATATAGAAACTAACCAAGTTTAAAAATTTGAAGTTTAATCAGTTGTATTATCGTGTATGACTAATACAAGGATTGTTCAATAGACACACGTATAGAGCTGTAAAGCAATTTTTATTCAACGATTTTAAAAGAAGTCTCCAATAACATTAAGACATGAGTTCCACTGTTGCGCTAACCTGTAGATTCCCTGCTAGTAAAATTCTTACGGCTGTTTGTGGAACCATTCGGTTACAGCAAACTCTACCTCAGCGTCCGATTTGACCCACCGTCCTTTTAGTGATTCCTTAAAAAAAATTTAAGATAAGATTTTTGCCTACCCATTCATTAACTACTAGCTTCGCCAGTAAGCAAATTGATGTCCATTTTTTCGGCTTGCACGCGTTATGTTGGTGTGGGTTTCGGCACTTTCCATTTAAAAAGCGTGCAAACGTAAGAAAATAAACATGAGTGAGGCCAGAAATAACGTGAATTGTGTGTTTGTGTCTTACCTGCCTTTTTATTGCCGTATTAAATGAAAAATATTATATTACATTAAAATTAAAAAATTTTAATTTTATTGCCTGGCAACAAAATTATTTTATTTTTAACAATTACCATTGTTTCAAAAAGTTTAAATAAATTTGCAAGTACTTTACTCTTGTTAAAACGTAAAAGGTTGCAGGTAAACTACCCCTTCCCCTTAACCGACCTTCACCAAAATCTAAAGTCCTTGAGACCTCTACAATTCAGAGAAGTATGCAAAAAATTATTTGATTCTGTTTGAATTTGCGGCTGTTATCGTTTGCCATAGAAAATACCCTTGTTAAAAAAACGTTGCAGGTAAACTACCCCTTTCCCTCAACCGATCTTCACCAAAAACAATAGGTCTTGAGAACTCTACAATTTAGGGCTGTATACGAAACATTATTTAAGTCTGTTTGAATTTTCGGCTATTATCGTTTGCCAAAAAAAAAAAATGTCCCTTGATAAAAAAAACCGTGCAGGTAAACTACCCCTTCCCCTCAACCGATCTTCACCAAAAACAATAGGTCGCGAGTACTCTACAAATCAGGGCTGTATGCAAAAAATTATTTGATTCTGTTTGAATTTGCGGCAGTTATCGTTTGCCATAGAAAATACGCTTGATAAAAAACGTTGCAGGTAAACTACCCCTTCCCCTCAACTGATCTTCACCACAAACAATAGGTCTTGAGTACTCTACAAATCAGGACTGTATGCAAAACATTATTTGATTCTGTTTGAATTTGCGGCTGTTATCGTTTGCCATAGAAAATACCCTTGTTAAAAAAACGTTGTAGGTAAACTACCCCTTTCCCTTAACCGATCTTCACCAAAAACAACAGGTCTTGAGAACTCTACAATTTAGGGCTGTATGCAAAGAATCTTTTGATTCTGTTTGAATTTGCGGCTGTTATCGTTTGCCATAGGAAATACCCTTGTTAAAACATAAAACGTTACAAGTAAACTACCCCTTTCCCTTAACCGATCTTCACCAAAAACAAAAGGTCTTGAGAACTCTACAATTCAGGGCTGTATACGAAACATTATTTAATTCTGTTTGAATTTGCGGCTGTTATCGTTTGCCAAAAAAAAAAAATTCCCTTGATAAAAAAAAACCGTTGCTGGTAAACTACCCCTTTTCCTCAACCGATCTTCACCAAAAACAAAAGGTCGCGAGTCCTCTACAAATCAGGGCTGTGTGCAAAAAATTATTTGATTCTGTTTGAATTTGCGGCAGTTATCGTTTGCCAAAAAAAAAAATCTACAGACACACAGACACACAGACACACAGACACACACACACACAGACACTTTTCGGAAAACGACTTTTTTTCATGTTTTGAGTGTAGTAGAATCAGAATCTGCAATAATCTCGAACACGATTTTTTTTGCCATCACCATACTTCCATTCCTTAAGGAAATATGGAAGTAAAAACGGTATGGCAGTTAACATTCAGCCCAATTTTTATCTTAATTTATCTTCCTGCAATCATCACAACCATAAAAGACAAAGTTTCATTTACGATATGTAAGGTTTAATTAATAAATACAACCATTTACGAAGAAAATCTTTGCATTATTTGTTTCGTGTAAACTATGTATACAGTTATTTGGCTCTAGCGTGAAGTGCACTTCAAGAAGCAGTTGAATTCTGGTGGCAAATTTTCAAAAATTTTTCGTTACTAGCCTTACTTTCCGGCCCCCTTCACAGCTGCGTCTCTGATGGAAGCCGTCCTCGCCAACCCCAAAGTACGCCCAAGGTTTCTAAAACCGCCGACCACGAAAACCTAGAATAAAATCTCTGACTTTTATTACTTCAGTTTTATGCACGAAAACCAATAATATGTTCGTGCTTTTTTTCTTTAAATATAGGTTTTAATTTTATTGTTTAAGATTGCATTTGAACGGCTCATTGCGTTTTTATAATAGTCGTATGGTGGCATTCTACCGTGTTCCAGCCCGTCTCCAGTGGCTCATTTACACCAGGCTTGACTCTTCATGCTTGCATGAGACACCACACATTGTAAGTTATCAAGGCTTCAATCTTCTCCTTCCTCTTTCCTTTTGTACTTCCATTGTTCCATCAAAACCCATTGTTTTTAGTAAATTTTCTCGCAGGGTATGTGCAATTCTCTTTATTTTCTTCTTCTTCTTCTTCTTCTTCTTCTTCTTCTTCTTCTTCTTCTTCTTCTTCTTCTTCTTCTTCTTCTTCTTCTTCTTCTTCTTCTTCTTCTTCTACTTCAGAACTGCAGCCGAACGTGAGCCCTGGCTTCCAACACCAATCTTCTCCAGAGTCTCATATCCATTGGCATCTCGGTGGTAACCCCTCACATCCATTCTTGTTAGACCTTCCAGCACATCATCCAACCATCTTATCCTAGGTCGGCCCCTCTTTCAGCTTCTATAGACTTGTGCCCTCAGATTCTTTTTGGCATACGCTGATCATTTATCCGCTTCGGGTGAACTAGCCATTGTATTCGTTGAGCCATTATGAATCTTAAATTGTCCTCATGCATTGCAGTAGCTAATCTATCTCCTGGTTATTTCTTATTCCCCAGTCGTCATCTTCTTTAACCGAGCCATAAACCCGTCGTACAATCTTTTTTCCAAACGTTCTTAGTGTTTATTATTCCTTGTTAGTCAGCGTCCATGTCTCGCCTCCATAAGTAACACCTGTCTGATAAGTGTCTTATATATTTTAATTTTTGTGTTGTGACTAACGAGTTTGCTTCTCAATAACCTACTGTTGGCATGATATGCCCTATTTCCTATCCGTATCCTGTCATGTATCGTCGTGTTTATGGACCCTTCATTATCTATCACATTACCCAGGTATCTGAATTTACTAACTGCATCAAATGAATTATCCTCTAAGCATAAATAGTATAGATTTCTTCTCCTTTCTGATGAAGAAATTATCATCTCTTTAGTAATTAGATATTTACGTTCAGTCCCATTCCAGCGGATTTTTGATTCAGCTCCTTGTATAGACCTACCTCAACTATCCGGTGTCTCGATCTGGCTAGTTGGTATCACAACATCGTCAGCGTAAACACATATTTGGTTTGTCTTATTTAATATTGCTTCTCGCTGATCTGTGTCTATAATGGTATAGTGTAGCGCAATAATAAAGACGGTATGTTCAATTAGATACCTTTTTCTGTTTTTAACCGTCAGAGGTCTTCTAAGGGTTACAAGAAGCATGCTGGACGTGTAAGTAGACCTACAGTCTATTTACAATGACCGCATAACACTATTTGCAAAAACAGACCTTTAAATTGTCCATTAATAAACAGAAAGTTCTCGCTTGTTCATGTTATATGTAACTGCCGTTATCGGGTTCTCTATTCAGGACGTATAGCAAACTTTTACTCTGACTTATATGAAACGGTTTAGTTTCCTTCATTGCGAGTGTTAAGTGAACGGCATTTCTAAACGCACCAAACAAAACAATTAAAAAAGTTTTATCTTCACACTGAGACGTGACAGCTGAGTGAGTCAACATGCCAGCGCCACATTTTCTCTCCAGTTCAGTATTTTACACTCTCATTATTTACGCCTACCCAATGGGCGAACTGTTAAACTCAATAGTTACATATGATTTTTTAATATACTTGGACGCACACATACAATCGTACATTTACTTTGTAAACATTTAGTGTTTATATCCTATCCTATCATATTGTTTAGCTTTTACCCTCGGCCAGGATTGCTTGTATCTGATATTATTTAATTAAATTTATATTAAAACTTATCTATGATTTAAATTATACGTTAAATGGCTTTCGCTATTTAACGTCAAAACGCCTTTTTAAAGGTAAATACAAAACGACTCCGAAAAACTCGAAACTAGCAGCACACACACACACACACACACACACACACACACACACACACACACACACACACACACACACACACACACACACACACACAATAAAATTAAAGCAAGTTTGCTTCTAATTTTATATATCGTATGCGTTTTGTAACATATGCGTGTAGCCCTTGCAAGAACCTAATTTAATTTGAAATGTACCTTTAATTATCATTAATAGCTGAAATTCTGACTTCGTTTAGCAGACTTCAACCGTTAATATTAACAAAATACCAACGAAATATCTACTACACGAGGAACTAAGATACATTCACAGCAGCATCTACTTAAAAAAAAAAAAAAAAAAAAAAAAAAAAAAAAGTAAAGATTTTAACAAACTCTTCAAAGCACTGATCAGCAAATAATTCAAGGAAACAAGGGAATATTGTGTAGCATGCGAGCGGAAAATTTCGGATAAGATCTACGCTTCTTTTCGTACAAACAACATCAAGTAAAGCAGTATTAAGCTGAAGCAAATTACATGAAAACTGATGCTTAACTTGATAACGACCTAAATAAGCCGAAACATATGCTGAAATCTGACATAACAGATTCCATGCGTTTACATTAAGTATTATGTCTCGTCCTGAGATTAGAAAATATCGTATTAATTTAACAACAACAAAATTATAATACAATAATATCGATTTGTACCTTCGAATCGTTTAGATTAGGCTGACCTGTACGACTTTAGTGTGGCCAACAGCCACCTATTCTTATAGCCTAAGTATTATCCTAAGTACTTGTCTACAGCTTGAGTCGATTGTGATGATCAGAAAGAGAAATCGGAAACCCTAGGCTAGTGGCAAATTATTATATACCGCTGATGTGCTAAGTCCTCAGCGAATAAATTAATGTAGTCGATTCACTATGACCTAACGATGCTTTGTAATAAACCATGATTTTGCGTCCCGTTTTTACTGAACTTGAAATAAATGTTATCCTCGTTAAAATGACAACGGCATTTAAAAGTAAAACTAAAATTATTATTTCGGTTGTTAATTTTTTATTATAACGAAAAGAAAACATTATTTCGAAAAAAAAACTGAAGTTGCTCCCCTAAATAATAGCGGGTGAGCCGCACGCTTCGGCAGGAAGGCTCGTTATCAAAGCGATGTCCATTTTGGCTTTTAAATACCGCGGGCTGATACGCAAACAGGCCATTGCAGTTTGGGTTGCAGATAACAGAGTATTAGACCAGCAGTGCTGCGTCCGTTAACACGGCTATACACGTGTGATGATAAGGTTAAATTGACCCCCGCCTTCGGAATGTGCAGAGTGTGCATATCTAAATGTGACTGACATCATCTCACGTGGGTAACGACTGTGTGTACACGCGCGCGCGCGCTCAAACGCACGTTAATTAACGCTACATCTGGTGTATATATTCTTAAAGTGTTTATACTGTTCGTTTAAAATTAATTCCTGAACATTCATTGCCGAACGTTGAATATTCTTGGTGTCTCTACGCGTTCGTATTGTACTTGCCTTTCTCCGCCCAGCAGATTCCTCTAGTCCTATATTTCCAGTGAAGATGTTTTTAGATATTAATCGTTCGAAGTACGTACTTGAAAAACGAATAAAATATTAACTTGAAATTCAAATTTAACAACTCTTTTTTACGAGTTTTAAGAGAAAAATCCAAAAGTTACTCTTTTACGCTAAATATTGGACTAAATATTGAAACGAAGTGTTTCCAGAACTACGTTTATGTGAATTGTTTTCTTTTACTTTCACCTGCAGAACATTCCCTGAAAATATTTCCGTTGTATTTCATAATAGTGTGTACAAAGATATACCATTGTTATACGTGTTTATGTATAAATTTCTCTAGGCTGGAACCTTTTTTAGTTAATTTATTATAGAACTCTATAAAGGGATCAGGAGTAGATTTAGTCTTGTTTTTTATATTTTTTGTATTACAGTAGAACATCGATTATCCGAACATCCATTAACCAAATGACCTATTTTCCGAACTCAATAAAAAGTACAATTATATACTGTACTGTACAGTAATGTATTGGACACTTGTAGGCGTATTGGATATTTATTGAACATAAAAAATTGTATATTATTAAGTAATGTACTGTAATAAATAAGCGCTGTAGCTGAAGCAGTGATAAAACAGTTCTTCAAAAATGTGTGAATCCATGATACTGTATGTTTTGTTTTGTTTTTTAAATTTTTTAATTAATTTTATAGTACAGTGTTTGTCATTAAACTCTAATTTTGATTAAATTAACTTTTGGTTTTTATTAATTACATTCAGTTCAATGATTTTTAGCCTTAGTAATACCATAGCGAGTAGAAGGGGAGTAATACCTTGTTCTATAGGCTATGGTAATACATTACAGTACAGTATACAGGTTGCTGTAATTATATAACAGTTTGTTAGAAATGATTTTGTAGTCTAATAAAAACGTTTGTTTTTGTAAAGAGAAATCAACTTTTCAATTTTCGATCTATTATCCGAAATATCAATTTTCCGAACTGGCCCTGGTCGCGAGAGGTTCGGATAATCGATGCTCTACTGTATTACAATCGGCAAGTTAAAAATAATTAAGTCGGCAAGTTATAATCGGCCTACATGTACCTGAATCGCGGGGTAACTACGGAAGGGGATCAGGGGTATCAACATGCCCTCTCTAGAGCTATTACAAATATCAGCGAAATTCCGTAATCACTGAACGTAGGTCTATTCTAAACCATTTGCTTGTGTTAAAATAAGGCTTATAAATAATTGTAGAAATAAAAGAAATTGCAAGAGTTGTAAATTAATAAAATAAAGTTGAACTTTTCTTAATAATGACAGTCACTTGTCATCTGAAAATAACGTACAGCGTTTAAAAAAAAGAATTTCGACGAAACCGAAACATCGAAGCATGATAATGTTTTTAATATTTACTATATAATACAAATATTTACCGTATAACAAATGTATTTACTATATAACAAACACTATCATGTTAAAACGACAGAGACCGAAGATTTCTAGACTGTGGGGAATCGAAAGTGTGGAAGTGTTACATTTTTCGATGACGTTACATTTTTGTAGAATGACCCCCAGCCTAAAAACATTATCATGTTAACAATAACGCATGGGCCAGGAAACGAAGGCAGAGCGTTTTATTTTGTTCGCCCAGACACGTTTTTCCTTACAGTTTTGTCTAAGTGATGATTCCTCTTGTCTAATATTTCTTCGGTTTGGACCGTCGTCTTTGCACACGTAAACTAACAGTTACTTTACTTCAATTCGGAAAAAAGAACACCTTTTATTGCAGGATTTTACATAAAAAAATGACGTACTTTAACACGAACTTCAAGTTGCTTTAAACATTTTTGGGACAGCGTCCTTAAAGTGTAATAAACCCGGGTTTTCCAAAATATCTTAGGAAAGAATCATTTTCACAGGATTTGTTAAGAATACAGATTTCTGAATAAGATGATTCCTAATGACATGAGCCTTATTAAATTTAATTTGAATGAGAAATTATCAAGATAGAATATTTTGAAATCAATGCTTTTCATATGTTTTACAAACCTTATACTTCACGTTGGTTTTCTCAAAAACTTTGACAAACAGAATTATCACTGTTGCACACCACTATATAAAAAGTATTCCGATTAGCGCTTTCAAGCTTCACAGCTCGTCGTCAGATCGGAAATAACAATAATAGGACAAACAGCTTCTTAATACCCCTCTATGGATAGCTTGTTTACGAAAATGTGTACAAGTGGGGGTATTAAGAAGTTGTTTGTACTATTATTGTTATTTCCGATCTGACGATGAGGTGTGAAGCTTGAAAGCGCTAATCGGAAAATTTTTTCTATAGTAGTGTGCAACAGTGATAATTCTGTTTGCGATTATAACCATTAACCGAACTTTTCTTAATTAAGTTTCCAAAAACTTTGAGACGCAGTGTATAATATCTATTTATAAAATTATAAGGAACGAATCCTGAATTTTTCATTTGTCTCGAGGAAAGTGGGGGAGTCCAACCTTCAAGGTAGTGTCATCTCCCCCCCAAGGGGCAGCTGCTAGTTACGCCACTGATCTGAATTAGATAAATTATGTTTGTTAGAAAGAACTAACTAATATTTGGATTAAATGAAGCAGGAAGTTCATCAAGAGGCTCTTCCCCTTAACACATCTCGTTCGTATTTAATTCCATGTGTATTGAAAACCATCTGTAAATACTGGGAACAACAAACAAAGATAAAGTACAAATAAACGTATACACTGATAACGTCGTATTTATCTGATCACGTAACGCCAGCTGCGTTGGTGAATCCGTGCTTGATCAAACCTGATCTATTAATTTGTATACAAAGCAGAACGAACAAATACATACACACTCGAGAACGTCTGAAACTCGAATCACAAAGTACGTAAAACCTGTATTCCATATATACGCGTTAATGTATTGTTACGACAGTCTCACGGATTGTCGTGTTGTTAGGTGGAAACAAAATACAGACACCAATGAAGTCGCTAATTACCAAGTTGAATTAGTCACAAATAAGAATTTTTTAATCAACAAGGTACTCTCATACAACAATTCAATTTAAAATTGTCCACACGCAATACTAATGTCACCTATAAGAGTTCCGCACTAATTATAACACAATAGTCACTTTCTACTAATCACTTATTTCGCACTAAAGAAATCGCCCACTGTAACTAACTTATAAGCCGGCCGCTGTTGCTTATATAGCTCCCGCAGAAGTTCCAGAAAAATTTTCCATTCTTTTGGTGGCGTGCCAGCATAATCTGCGTAATTATAAGTGCTCTCGAACATTCTGGAAGGTCCTTTAGTGCGGCGTTGACCGAGACGCTGCACCTTCTCGGCTGGAGGATGGAGGATGCTCTGGAGTCCCGAGAGCGTTCCGTAAATTGTCGTAACAATATTCTGTATGCAGCGTCCCTATTAGTCTATTAATATAGGCGTACACGTATTATATGACACACAACGAACAATCTTATATACGGAGACAACCAAACGAACTCATGTTTCCCATAATAAAAGTCACCAGATGTGCCCGTCCACGATACAACCAGTGCCGTATAACCCTGGGGGCCTCACATTCCCGTTGTAAAAACGAATTTGACATTCCGGTCCGGTAATGGACTGTTCACAGACTTCCCGAAAGAAGAAACGGTTCCAGAATGTTTCATCGAAGACGGTACCACATTCATCTGTTGAAAGCTCTTTTCCGAAATTCAGATTCATATAATTGTATCGAGAAATGTTATGAAACAAGATAAATAGTAATTATTAAGTAGTATTAAGCTTTCACACTTTTAATGGTTTCTTAAGATTTTTAAGTATTGAGAAATATTAACACATGAAATTAAAACTTCAGTAGTGCAATTGATGACTTCTTATCCAAAAAGTCCAGAAGGAAGTCCTTTTAATTATATTTTTCAACTTCCGTAAAATACCTAAACGTTTCGATACACAAACTAGATATTAAATATTTCTGAAGTATTGAGTCTTTCGTTGCTTTGTCTTACAATCTTAACTCAAAGACACTACATGCATTTTATCGTGTGGATATTGATAAGGTGTATACAGACAGACTACACTATAGACAGGGCATATAAAATGTTTATAACTGTAGGGTATTGTTTACCATAATTTTAAGAGAATATTGTACAATAAGGATTTATAATTTTAAACATTCTGAGACTGAATTTACAGCAGTACACGTATAAGATGCCATTTTTAAAGTAATAAACATGAAAAAATTACTATATTGGGAGCGGGCGAAGAATTAATAAAGACTTCATCGCTGTAAATTACGTATGATGACGTTACTTCATTGAAATGCCACGGTCTCAGAGGTCTCAAATACGGCCTCGTATACAACAAGCTGACAGTCCGGGACATCATGTTGTTTGTGTTCGACAGAAGCGAAACCAAGTTAACCACATGTACGAGGGAATGAAGAATACAGTCGCACAATAAGACTTTATAACAGAGACGTAAGGGTTTTAAATATTTTTAACAATTTAAAAATACCTAAGAGTTCCTGCCAAATGATCGTATGGCACAGTCATAAACATGAGATAAGATCCGCAGTATATAAACAGTGCAATATACGGCAGTTTGTAGTAACACTGATGTGAAGTCCGCCAGCAATTTCTCGTGAAACTGTTTACGTGTATGCGATACCTAAACCGTTCTTCGTGTTTTCTTATTTTTAATGTAAACACCACTGAGTGATTACACTGAGGATGGGTCACACGCCTAGAAACGCGGTGTGGTTTAAAGACGAGACGAAGTGACCACAAGACGGATAAACCAATAAATTTTAATTTTAATTTAAACCAATAAAATAGCCTATACTCGCAGAGAAATTCCACGTAATTATAATAACACAGTATAATACTCTTAAAATACACTTATATTAGATAGAGTGTGTGCTGGCTCATAAGGTCTCAGCGCGGTGATGTGAATGACATTTCAGTGTAAAGAGAAAAAAACTGGTGCTGAGAGTGTACAAAAAAGATTTAGCGTCGATTGAAAGCGGCGGAGAAGACTCTCGTCAAAGCCTTCTTATTGGTGACGTGCTAATTCTTTGCACAGATACCTCACAATACGGCAAATTGTGTAGAGAGATCAGAATAGACGTTTTGAAGTCATCAGTGAGAACAAGAGCTTGTGCAGGCCCGGATTTCCCACTAGGCACGTGCCTAGGAGCGGCAGGCTCAGAGGGGCGGCACGAGGTGAAAAATTATTTGTTAAAATTTCATGTTTTCGGTTTTTTAATTATAGTATTTGTATTGGGCACTTGCGTTATGGCCAAATTGAAGAAAGAACTTTTTTTCTCTGTTGAGACAAAACTTTTAAACAGTGAACGAATGAACTGTGAAGGCCTTATTGAAGAATTTTCACTGATCAAAGCAAGACGAAAGCCAATGTAAAATCAAGCCATTTGTGTAATTTGGGATCTTATTCAATCACTCTTATATTATTTGTTCTATTTATCCAATTTACATTACTTTCATTGATTTTACTATGTTTAATGTTAAAACCAAACCATGTAGGTCCAAAAATAAACCTATAAAAAGAAAGTAGGCCTACGTATATTACTTGTTATAAAACTAATCTATGTGTTACCAAAGTGCACACGTAAATAAATATTAATAAAAGTTAAAAAAATGTAGTCTTCCACAATTCCATCACATTTCCCTTTTAGATTTAAGATCAAATGAGATATTTGCAATAGAGGTAGTTGAATGACTATTTTCAACTACTTTTTTTCAGCAGTCAAGGAGAATTGAATATATAGAAGTTACTTGTTGGGGGGGGGGGCCACTAGGCTAACAATAGTGCCTAGGGGCGACAGGACACCTAAATCCGGGCCTGAGCTTGTCGTGTAGCTGATAATATCGTTATCAGTACGTTAATCGGCATACGCGGAAAGAGACATAGTTGTGACGCTTCTACGGAGTGACATTTGCACGGGGAAATAATTATTCCAGGAAATTTATAACGATTCCAGAAAACATATCATGATTTCCTTAATGCAGAAAGAAATATGACCGAGACTGATTACTAACAAGTTATAACACAATAAGAATAATAAAACACAAATAAGAATAAGAATATAAAATTTTAATAAGAATATGTAAAACACTACTACTACTTAAAATTTCTTAAAGTACCAGTTCCCCAAGATATTTACAATTTTCACCTCTTTAATCAGAGACGTTTAAAATGTTACTTCCAAACTTTATCAAATCTTATCCCCGAATAGCTTAGTCTTCATTATATGTAGCAAGTACTGTACGCACACCAGTTTTGCTGCCGAGACGCCTAAGGAGTGGGGGGTCTACTGAATGATAGTGCGTGTTGTGTTGGTGGGGTATTACTGGCTCTGAAAGCATTGTTCAGACGGTCAGCAGACGTATTTAGTTATAATTTCGTGTGCGTATTAGGTTGAAAGTTCGTTCATTATATGTAAGTGTAATTTATTGAATATTTTGTTAAAGTGTGTTTTTGTATTCGCTACAAGAAATACCTTGTGAGAGACAGTCAAGTCACACCGAAACTGTGTCAAACGTATTTTAAATGTGTAGTATTACAGTGACGCGTGCAGTGGAATGGCATACGTCACCACATTCCTTGTTCAGTAGCAAAGATGAATTGCTGAAGGTGAAACCATATGCCTAGCCTGAAGTCTAAATACTTCCCTTCCGTCGTCGCTAATATCCTTTATTGTTTATTTTATAGCGATCACGATTTCGAACCGTACGGAAGTACAATGGAATGAAATTCTTTTGTTCTCTCTGCATGCCTTCGGATACTGCCCATGGGCCAAGCCGACGTCTGCGATGTTGTGAGCGTCAGATTGGACTGTCGGCAGATGACTGTGTCAGTTTGTAGTGTTTCTTCAATTTGACTTGTTGGCCTGGTAGTGGGCGGAACTTACAGGACAGCGCTTCGATGTAACATTCGGTGTACATACGTCAAAGGATAAATGTGAGGGCTTTGCCGGTCCGTTCCGCTGGGCCTCAGTCCATGATGGTTTGAAGTTTCTTTTTACTGTATTTAGCTAGGCGTTTACTCTTTAATATTTATATTAATTTTTCCAGTCAGTGTCTGGTGTCTGCGCGTTTCAGCGTTTCCATAAGACGAGGTATGTAGGCCTACTTAAATCTACACTTCCTTACATCGATTTTTCATACTGTTTTCATCAATAAAGTTCTGTTAGGTAAAAATTTCCTCGTTTTAGTGTCGTATGAGACAACATTTTTAAGTAATACGTTTTTGTCGATGCAGCTTAATCCAGTCAGTAAATAACATAGGTCTAAGTCTTCTCATAGACGAATAGTGTAAACGTCTGTCATTATCTAACGGTTTCGTCAGTGTAAAGATTCTTTACTTTCTTATTTTTATAAGCCTAGTTACTCTCACGTTTCCTCTATCCAGTAGGCTACATCTCCCGCCACTCTTCTAATGTCATCACGCCAGCCCACAGTCGTTCATCCCTTTGATGAATTCTGGCAACGTGGTCACTATATTCCCGTTGTAAACTGTTTATTCCGTCTTCGCACATTCCTCCATTCCGTTTTCTGTTCCTAACATCGACGTTTCCATTGCCCTCTGCGTTATTTTCAATTTGTGTATCGTTTCTTTTGTGAGGGTTCGTGTCCCATAGTCCCTGTAATGTACAATATGCAATTATCAAATATTTTCGTCCTATATTGCTGTGGAATCTTTTCGTTTTGTCAAGAACCTCGGTGTCCACTTCGATCGTCGGGTCATTTGGGGTACTCAGGGCCAGACTAGCGAGCCAGGCACACTAGTGTGGGACAAATGTTTTCAGTATTTCTCAACCTGTTTATGACTAGAAAAATTAGACACGGCAATCGTCAGGGGGTACAATTTATATATCATGCCAGTCTGGCGGATACTGGGGATACTGGGGTCTGGGGATACTTTTCTGCTTTGCAGCTATGCATTAAAAAAACTGACGTTAAACGTTCTCGACAGGTGACTTCGCCTAGCGCCCAAAGTCGCACATCTATTCCCTTCTCGCCCGTTGAGAAGAACTACGCCTTCGATCCTTGGACAACACCGTAGAACGAAAATTTTATATGCGAACGGCAGGGCGACGAAATCAAACCTCTCGTAGTCGGTACCATTTCAGGCGATACTTGGAATCGATGCCGGTAGATACTGCACTAAAGTGACAGCCGGCCGTAATAGAGCAAACATTCTGTCACTGGCCAGCCCTCGAGAAGGACGCTCGATACTCTGCCGCTAATTGCACGTCATCTCGGACGCACCTGGCCCTCACAGCCCAGAGTCATCAATGTCGACAAGTCACCGTTGTGAGAGTAAGGAAAAGGAATTAAATTCAGCCGTCTAAACACCCAGAAAACATAAACATAAGCGGTTGGTAATTAACATCTGTATTTAACGACACGTGTCTATAATTTGCGGTTATTTCTCTATATGTCTCGGCTTCAGTGTTGATTTTCCTATCGAATGTTTTCACTTACACTTATATGTTTATTGTTATGTTATTATTATTGTGTATTATTTCTTTTCATTGGTTCTGTTCACAAAAAATAAACAGCTTCGTACATTTAGACATATTCGTATGTACTGGTTGCTTGGAAGAAGGTCACAGATGTCCCTGGAGAAAAAACTCCACTTCCATGAGACAATTCTCAAACCAACCTGTACGCACGGTGTCCAGCTATGGGAGAAACAGCAAGTATTTCCAACACCGAGACTTTACAGCGTTTCCAGAACATGGAATTTAGGACAGTGGTGAATGCCCGATGGCACGTACCAAACCACGTCATACAAACAGACCACAAGAGATACATAAACAGGGTAACAGCGCTCCTCAATGTGCTGGATGACGCAGGACACACAAAACCCTTCAGAAAAACTTCCATTCCTATGCAGCGTTTATTGACTTTATTTTAGATTAGAATAAGAGAGAAGTGCTCGGTGGAGCACACTCCACATGACACGTATTTTACTTCCTTTCACTATCATAAGTTTTGCGAAATGATATTAAGTGTACTTGTAACAGATCGCAAAATAAAGCTAAAGAATTTCTTATCACATATGAATACTTATCATGATTTCACGTAAATTATAAGAATACCAGTCTCTAATAGGTCTGTTTTTAAAATGAATAAATGCGTTGAGTATGAAACTCCATTCGATTCTCTCAAGGTTCTTCTTCTTCTTCTTCTTCTTCTTCTTCTTCTTCTTCTTCTTCTTCTTCTTCTTCTTCTTCTTCTTCTTCTTCTTCTTCTTCTTCTTCTTCTTCTTCTTCTTCTTCTTCTTCTTCTTCTTCTTCTTCTTTAGTTATACAGCTCAGCCTGAGTCCTGGCTTCCAACACCAATCTTTTCCAATGTCTCCTATCGTTGTCCTGACATCCATTCTTCATAGATCTTCCAGAACATTGTCTAACCATCTTATCCTAGATCGACCTCTCTTTCTGCTTTCTGGTATTATAACCTGTGCCCTCACGATTTTCTTTGGCATACGCTGATCATCCATCAGCTCTGGGTGACCTAGCCATTGTATTCGTTGATTCTTTACGAATCTTACAATGTCCTCATGCTTCAGTAGCTCATCTATCTCCTAATTATTTCTTATTCTCAATTCATCATCTTCTTTAACCGGACCATAAACACATCATACAATCTTTCTTTCAAACCTTCTTAGTGTTTCAAACCTTCATACTTTCTTCTTGTTCCGTTTTTTTTTTTCTAATGTCCACGTCCCACTTCCATAAGCAACAGCCGATCTAATAAGCAAGGGACTTATATATTTGCATTTTTGTGTTGTGCCTAATGAGTTTGTTTCTGAATAGTCTACTGTTGGCATAGTATGCCCTATTTCTTATTCGTAACCTGTCATGTACTGTCGTGTTTATGGACCCTTCATTATCTATCGTGTTAACCGGGTATATGAACTTATTAACCGCATCGAATGCATTACCATCTATGATTAAACTATATAGAATTCTTCTCCTTTCTGACGCAGAAATTAGAGTGTGTTTATTGTTTAGATATTTACCTTCAATTCCATTCCAGCGGATTTTTTATTTAGCTCCTTTTGAACCTCAACCAACCGTTGTCTTGCTGTAGCTATTATGACGACATTATCAGCGTAAGCACATATTTGGCTTGATTTATTAAATATCGTCACTCTCTGATATAATGGTAATATTGTCTTTTATATATAATATTATTGTCTTTAACGGTATAGTATAGCGCAATAATAAAGAGTGTGGCCGATAATCCATAATCTTGTTTAACTCCCTTATTAAATGTAAATGATGCCTTTAGCGTATATGCTCATACTTAATTTTGGATTTTAAATATGTCATGGAATTTATAAGTTTCAAATGAATTCCCATATGCCGCATGGGTTTTATAAAGTGTCCTTCGTATACTATCAAATGCCTGTCTGTAGTCCACAAACAGCATGTGAATATCTATAACATGCTCATAGCACTTTTCTATAATCTGCCTGATTACAAACAATTGATCAGAACTGGCTTCTTTTGGTCGGAATCCACATTGGTATTCCCCTAGACATTTTTTGGCCAATTAAGTCTTTAGTTAATTATAGAGGTCAGTACATTGTATGCAGTTTATTTCCCTTCTACCGTCTCACTGTAAGCTGGTATAATCGCGTTCTCGTAGAGGTATCCAAACTTTATGCGATACTCTCACGCTTTGTCTTGTCGAGAAACAAAAACTCGGAGAATGTTGATTGAAATTTTGGATAACCTGACAAGAATTCAGAGCGACGTAAAAGTTCCTTTATGCGCGTAACTGGAAGCTGTATGCCTTCGGGTGGTAGGTCGGTGCTAAACAAATACCTTTGCACGGCTTTCTGCCCGCCACATCACCAAATAGGCCTATAATATTAATCGTGTTTGATTCAACGAGAGAAGCGCTTTATTTAAATGAAACACACGTTATAGAAAATAATGTGTATTGTCTTCGTGGCCTTCATGCTTTCATGATTTGTTATTATTATTATTTATATTATTTCACTCCAGTTATTATTTTGTTGTTACTAAGTGAATTACGTACCCGCTAGCGCGCTTAAACACACACACACACACACACACACACACACACACACACACACACACACACACACACACACACACACACACACACACACACACACACACACACACACACACACACACACACACACACACACACACACACACACACACACACACACACACACACACACACACACACACACACACACACACACACACACACACACACACACACACACACACACACACACACACACACACACACACACACACACACACACACACACACACCATATTGAAAGCTTCACCCACAAGTACTTTTCAGATGTAGCAGCATGTACCAGCAGTTTTTTTCGACTTTGCTTCATTTCAGAAACATTTCTATAAAGTACTACTAATCGATCTGAAAACTGGAAACTTGAAGAATCCTAACCAATATGCTAACTTTTAGACTGCTTCTGTCGTCACACCATTTAATTTACAAACAAATATTCTTTCCATGTTGTGATACCGTGAAATTGTTTATTGATGTACCTTTCACTATTTTCCATTAATTCTCTTTCACTTTACTTGCTAATCAGTGCTCTCCGAAAAGACACTGAGTACTACGGTGACAAATTTGACAGAATATCCCAAATGGGGAACCTTCCAAACTTAGCTTTCAGTCAAAAATTAAAAAATACCATTTCTGAAAAATTATGAATTGTAAATATTGTAAAGAAAACAAAACTTAATTATTGTATAAAAGACTCTTTGCATTCTATACCAAGCTATTAAAAAAACAAAACAAAAAAGAATTAAAGAAAACTCAAAAAAGGTTTACGGGATCTATAAAAGACTACCTTTCCATGGTGTTCTCTAGAAACGGTACACTGTAGCTAGCTATCTCCTTACAAAAGTATAATAAAAAATAATTAAATAAAAAATCTAGAACACATCTTTCTCCACTAATTATTCTAATAGCCCTCGCCTTAATAAAATTTAAACTATTATAATTTAAATTGATAATACAGACCCTCATACTAGAATATCGCAGATGAAGAAGCATGCACGTAGAATAGAATTTAGCATTATAGTGTATACACATTTGTAGAAAAATCAGAATCTTTCTTGTCCGGCCAGTAAGACTGAAACTTTGTCTATACATTAATTAAACAGGACTGGAAGAATGAAGTAGATAAAGTACTTGTTTCTTTGGTATACACCTGTGTGGTGTGTGCGTGCGCGTGTTTTATCAGCTCTTTGATAACACACGTACATTGACAACATGCTTTCAAGCAATTTTTTAAACAGTTGGTCTCCGGTAAACTAAATTATTGACCAACTATGAAAAGCTATTAGACATTAAAGCATATAAGTGACGTTTAAAAAGTGGTTACTAAGACGACGTCACTGTAATCCGATTAGTAATGAATTCTGAGTTAGTTAAATTGTGAGTAATATTCATTTTGAGTCTGGTACATATTGTGTATCGCTTATGTATGCACATGAAGATACAATTCTCCTCATTTCATTGTCTATTAATAATACTCAGTCTCTATTATAGTGTCGAGTATTAACAAAGCCGCACCTGTGAGGGGACGACAGGGGGCGGCCGTTCGGGGCCCGCGCTTAGGCGGCCCTCGCCCGAGTAAATGATGAAAAAATAATAAAACGTAATAATCGAAAAAGGAAAAACAAAGTCCTCGAGTGCGCAAATGTCTGTAACTGAAAAGAAAAACAAATCTTTAAAGTCATTCGTAGTCGTCACTTTTGAACCCTGTAACTGGAAAATGTATTGAAAATGGATTTCACCTCATAGTGTCATGAGATTATTTTGTTACATTGAAGACGGCGACGTCTTCATTCCTAAATAAAAAATGGTCAAGCTCGTCCTACAGGATTCTATTTACTGTTCCAACAACAGTAGCAAGTACAGAAAGGAGTTTTTCGCGCTTGAAACTATTAAAGGCTTATTCGATTTCTGCTATGAATCAAGAAAGGCTTTCGTGTTTAGTGACGTTATCGATAGAAGCTGGCACAACATTCAAAATAAATTTTTAGACTTGATTCGTGATTGTGCTGGTATATAGGTAGAAAAGTTAACTTTTCGTAAGATCCAAACGTAATTAGAATACTATGTAAAATTAAGGTTTTTTATTTGTAAACATTGATAAAAGCCTTGTAGTAAAATGGATGCTTTGAAAGCGCTACTTAATATTTCACTTTTTCCTTTTACTAGTTTATAAGTGAGAACAATGTTTAGGAAGCATAAGAAGAGGGATTTTGTTGTATGTTTAGTAAACACCCAAACTAAAACTACTGTATGGCCTGGGGTGTGGGAGAACTGGGCGACGGGCCCCGCGGGGCCTGGGACTGTTTAGAGACGTCTTGAGCGTTAATGATGTCCGGAAGTGACAGACCTTCTAGCGGCCGCCTATGACGAACCTCCCAATGGGAGACAGCAGGTTTAGGCAAAGGTAAAAATTAAACCAAAATTTTATCTATAACATTGTTATAATGTTATCAATATGTTATATATTGTTATTGTTATAATTTTTTATTCAGTAACACATAGTAATTGAAACGGAGATCAATAACAGGGTGTTATACAATTATACAAATGTATGCGGAAGAGCGGCCACGGTGTCTTTGTGTCAAACACCGTCGCTACTCCTGCAGGAACGCTCCTCATCTGTAAAACCAATAAAACAAACAGTCCATTCTTGAGCCTCCTTGGCTGCGCTATCGACCAGGTTTGATCTCCGTGAGGCTGTGTAAATGCTTATTTGAGGGAAGGAGAAGGGAGATCAGAGAGCGATGCATTGTTCTTTATTTGTGTACATGATATATTTCTATTGTTTATATCTGATTTCAAGTCTTTTAAACCGGCGAAGAGTCACGTCACGCTACGGTAATGATGTGTGTGTGCGCGCGCGCGCATGTGTTTGTGTTTGTGGGGAGGGGTTGTTTATCACCCCAAGCGGCCTTAGCGTCTTATATATTTTCAGGAAACGTATTGAAAACCGTAGGGGAATACCTTAACAAATATTTTTTTCTTAAAATTCCTTTCACAGCTTGAAAAGAAGTCCAGTAGTCTTCGTTTTTATGCGAAGACAACATTTGGGGGCGGCTGCATTATCTCCTGTTGCATCCGACTCAACAAAGTCACAAAGGACGATTTCCCTGCCGATAGTCGAGCTGACGAGACTACAAACAGTGCCAGACAGAGGAACTCAATCGTCATTTTTCAGTTTTCATTGTTCCGGTTCTCAGCCATTAGCAAACAGGTATAATGAATCAACTGATGACGGTTTAAGCAGCAGAAACGTCGCCTTCGTTCCACAAATAGCTTTAGCGAGGTCTAATGACAGAATAAAATCAACCCTTTACTGAGAATTAAACCTGTCACCTTTTCTATAATCGGGCACGATACTTTTTTCCTCCAAAGCGAGAACTGTGTTATAGGTACTGTATCTTCTTTTACGCTATCGCGTGTAGACGGTTTCGTTTTCAGAGGCCAACGGGATGAAAAGATAAAATTTCGATTTCGAACGGACAACGGCGCTAAACGTTCTCTTTCGTGCCGCAAAAGTAACGTGTATTAAAACTTAAAAAAAAAGCTCAGGAATTTTTAGCTTTGTGCTGAACACAACGTGGAAAGTCTTTCACATATACCGCACGGGGCAGATAAAATGTTTTCATAAAAAAAAGAAAAGAGCCCACATTTTTATTCACGTGTTTATTAATTAAATTACAATGGGTCGGGTGTGAGAGCCGGACAGCTGACGCGCTAACCATGAAGCGGGTTCGGCAAACAGCCTCTGTTTGTCTGCGCGCTTTGCTCTCTTGTTTGCTATTGTCCTCCATCCGTTATTATTATATTATTGTCGTAATACGTTTGTGAATCACCGCTTTCTCATGTGAATCGTTATCTCCTGCTTTACTGTAGTCTGACCTACCTTACACCGCACCTGTTCTTTGCACAACCATATTAGTGAGTTCGCATCGATTATTCTTTATTTTCTTTTTACTCATCTTACTTGTTTACTTCCAGGCCACACAACAGTTGTTGAGATTTAGTGAGTGCTGTTATTTCTCAGTTTTCTTGTTTTCTTAGTTCTTCAAGGCCTCTTTTTATTTAAAAGCCAGGTTCGTGGTCTTCCGGCGGTATTTTTCCTATGAGTCGGCTCATATATATTTTCTTGATATTTTCCTCATTTTTGCTATAGAACGCGGCCAATATATTCTAATCTTGTAGCTCTTATTTCTTTCTCTACAAGGGCCTGACTCGTTATTCAATCGATTTTTTTTCCCGCCATTTGTTACTTTCTGTATCGTATGCCAAAAGCCAATTAACAGACACACTATAAGTCAGTTATATTAATGTGAAAATTGGAGTAACTATTAATAACTAATTATGTTAGTATTAAATTAATAGTATTTAGTCAACTGACAAAGTAATTAGTTATCCAATCAGATGCAGTTGAAAACACGTGGTATGGAAAGATTTAGATATCGGAAGTTCATGTTCACCAGCACGTGGTCGGTTTTCTCGAACAATCCAGAATATATGATCTTGTAAAAATGACGTCATGTGCGTAGATCTATAAAAACACGGGTGAGTCGTGAGTTTAGGCAGTCTCTCTTATTAGCTCGGAAATTTGCGGTCGGAAATTCGTGTTCCACCCAGTCCTTGGGAAGCCGAAGTGTGTCGTAAAGGGAGCGAGTGAATTAGTACCACGAGTTCAGACACGGCGTTCGAGATCTTCAACAACCGACGGCTGTGTACGAGGACTAAATCAGGAACAACTTGGACGGACACAACGCCCACGAGGAAACCCTGAGATCGACATCCCACCTTAGGAGGAAAACGGCCGGTGTGAAAGCGTAGGAGCACCCCCGCGAGATGCATCTTAACCCAGCAAATCCAGGAAAGTGAAGTTATAAAACTATTTAAAAAGTATAAAACAAGTAAAGACTCCCTTTTTAAATTAATAACTGTCAAATATATCAAAATTTATATTTTTTAAACTCAGAATTTTCAGACATAAACTGTATATAGACCTATGATATTATTGAAAAAAAAAGAATAACCAATGAATGTATTAATTCACCTAATCAAAATTTATTTCTGCAAGTGCAGTCAGCTTCAAACCTGTTACCTTAAAAAAAATATATATGTGTGTGTGTGTGTGTGTGTGTGTGTGTGTGTGTGTGTAAAATTGTATATGTAGATCTCCTCCATTTTTTTAATTATATGCACGATATTGTACAGGAAAAAACCCGTAGGTCCACAGGATAAGTACGAGATAATAAAGAAAGAAAAGAAGTTAAGCAACAGAAAGTTAAGAGTCGTTTTGGTAAATTTATACTGAGATTACATAATTCGATTTGAGGATGCAAATGGTGTACAATCGAGAGCGAAGAAATGGCAGCACAATATTGTAAAGTTGAGTATATATACGTCTTGCATTCTATTTTAGTGTACCCCGTGTTTATTGGTAACAATACCACCGATTTTTTTTACATTTGTATATACTAATTTGTTGTTCTTGTGTTACTGGTAAACCTGAAGACGACCATCGATCGAGAGCGGTCGAAACGTTGTAGTGTTTCACGACTATAGACGTTCGGGATGTATCTTCTAACTGTACTGTAAACAAGTTGTCTTTCTTGAGTGGCGTAGTCTCTTTCTACGCTGCTGGCGTGATGCCAATCAGATTGATTATTTGTCCTGAAACAATAATCGACGCACCGCTTCATTTCAGAAGAACGGAATTTATACCGCAGCGCTGTGCTCACATACTCACCTCATAATAATAATAATTATTACATATATAAAACAAGAAATCAATATCCATTAATGCCAAACTTAGGCATTACTCAACAGTAATTCGTCCAGAAGCACTTTATGCAGCTGAGTGTCTGAGTCTGGACAAGAAAATGATGACGGAAGAACTAGAACTCACGGAAAGGAAAGTATTAAGAAAATTCTTGGAACCAATGAAAGGTGGAGAACTGTACAGAAGACGCCACAATAATGAGCTGTACACACATGTTGAGAAAATCACAGACGTCATTAGAAGAAGTATTACTTTCTACGGACATATTCAAAGAATGAATCCTGACAGACTAACAGAGAAGCTTTTTAACTATTTCAGAAAGCAATACGTGGTCCAAAGAAACAGAAAAAGACGTAGAAGAACTCCAGGTTACTAAAGAAGTCATTTAAAAACGCTTACCATTCAAAAAGAAATTAAAAACTACCCAAGGTTTTCAAGAAAACCCCAAGAAGAAGACAGGTTTCTGGACTTGCGAAAGGAGGGAGAGACATCGATCAAGAATGAAGGAGATATGGGAGCCGAGGAAGAGAGGGGAGAAGAAGAAGGGAGGAACCAGTTGAACCAAACGTAGTTCACAGTGGCCCATAAGATATAAAAATTAATAAATTAGGTCGTTATGTCGATAGTGCTGAAACGGGGAAGATAACAAAATATAATCCATTGGATTCTCAATATAAGGAGATTCACAAGTTACAGCAACAGATCTTATAAACAGAAACCTGGTAACTAATCTATTTGAATACAGTTAAATTCCTAAAGTATAACGGACACGATTCAAAAATCAGTCGTCCTGGAAATCGTGCCGAATAGTCCGTACACATTTAAATATGTCGGATAAGCACTAGAGTCTGTCGTATATATCCTCTAACTAAAATAACCAGTAGCAGTATCTGAGAGACCATGTGAATATTATTGAACGAGGGAAGCGAGTTTTAACCCGATCGTTTGGTATTTGTTGTCTTTCTGCCTGTCTGTGTTCATTTGGGATATGTTTCACTATAATTTTTGAACGCGGCAACCGATTTTTTTAAAACTCGGCATGCGTGTCCACAGGTTTACCTCACAGACCCCCGTCGTTTTTGAGACTGATCCCCACAAAATTAGAGAGGTGGTGGGGAAAAACGTGAGGAGTAAATTTTTTGAAAAGTATCGCAAAACTCCATGTGGGGTATCAGAGAATTTTCACTAAAGTCTGAATAGAGTGTCCAGCTTTGGAAATATTAGGAGATCAAATCCCAAAAAGGGAGCAAAACATAGGAAAACATTGGGAAATCCATGCCGCGTTTTAGACTAAAAGGAATTTAACCCAAATCTGAATGTAGTGTTTACTTTAAATGTTTTAAATTTATTTGCCCCACGGGCAAAAAAACAGAAATCAAAATTTTGTCATTAATAATTTTACAAAATTAATGTATCTCAACACCCTTGCAAATTTTGGACCGCCTTCAAAATGATTGAAAACTACGTTTGCAATAAAGAACTTTACATATTTTAATCAGTTATGGGTTATGTACATTTGTGAAAAATGTAAAATATAGTCATATATATATATATATATATGTGTGTTTGTGTGTGTGGAAACATGCATTAACTTAAAAGCTGGAAATAAATTATTTATTATTTAGGTATTATGATTGTAAATTTAACTAAATTCCTATACAGTAATTCGGAATTTATAGTGTTTATTGTATTGATGGCTACTTAACAATTGTTATTTTATTTTTAAAAAATGGAATAATCAGGGTTTTCGTGATTTTTCTGATGACTGAAAAATTATCTAATATTGAAATTTATCTTACAATAAATACATTAGTTTCAAAATAGCGAACGAGTTCTGCAACTCACGGAGCATACTACGAGTACATACAATATATTTATATTTTCATCAATACTATGGTCGTAGACTCGTCATCAAAATTATGCAGTTTGTATTTCAAGTTTAACACGTATTATTCGGCCTTATGCTGTTGTTTAATTAAATTCAAATACTGAGAACGTTTCAATTAATTTCAAATCGGATCTAATTGTGATCGTCGAATACGATCGCTATGTTTGTCATCGTCAGTGCTGTTCTGCGTTAGTCACAACTCGTCCAATGAGCGTGCACACACACACACACACACACACACATACACACACAAAATATATCGATTTCAGTAAAATTCGTGTGAACGTTGTTTGGGTCGCGTCAGATAGCCTAACGGCGGGAGAGCCAACGCCCTATATTTTATAACGACGAAACCCGAGACACTCAGTTACGTTCTGTTTTACGACATAACCTCAACAGTGAATGAGAGAGACTAATTAAGCCGTGATCGACTTAACCCGATTGTATTAAATACTATAATCGTCGGTTACAATAATCGCAGGTATACTAACCGCGATGTCTTGCTTTTCTTCGAGCATTTTAAACACCCGCTTTTCTCTTACAGTACTGTTTCTTTGTGGATCTAAACAACTGCTTCGATACTGTTGGAGTAAATCGAGTTACCTCTGCTCAGGGCCGATCTCAGACAACATCATTATTTTCCTGTTTAAAAGTATTATTTTCTGCTGTTCATACTTTACCTCCTCAGTGACTCCTGTGTAATCTATTCCGAGACCGGTAAACTAACTCCCCAGCTACTGTCGTTTTTTTTTTTTTAATCGAGTGTTGATAGTTTACAAACAATTGTTTTTACAGCGCTGTTACATTGACAACAATTATCATTATAATTACGGTTTTTACTCGAAAATTAAACATCTCTATTTGGAAGCCTCTTATTTTTTGGCATCTTTTTTTTTAAGATTGTCCTGGTTTTAGTGCTATATTATTGGCCTGAACAGCGGAACTCTATTAAACTTGGGTTGTAATATAATTTTTATTCCATAAATACAACAAATAAATAATCATTACTCTGTTATAGGCCTACTCAGTATTCGTTTCTAAATGTTTGATTATAAGACAAACTTGAAAAAAAGACCCTTATATTTCAGAGTAAAAATATAACAAAAACAGCGTGTCTTATTTTTATGTAAATATGGAATTATAGTGAGAACGAGAAGTACGGGATAATATTGTCAGTCAGGAGATCATACCAGTGTGCATAGTTCGACGCTTGTCAGACGGACCTGTATTTCCTGGGCTAGTTCGAATTCTCGCTTCTTGAGTAAATACTATTTAGGCTTTTCCGAGTAGGCCTAAATTATGTCTAATACAAATTATAGATCTAATTTTATTAGATAGCTGTTGGAATTAGATATCTAGTTTAATGGATTAAATTTTATATTCCATAAAACTAAATTTTTTTAAATGTACATTTCCGTCAATTTGTATGTAATGTCTGTTCGTCGGTCCGACAACTTGAACGAAGACGTCTTGAAAGTGTCATTAACGCTGCAAAGTTAAGTAGCGAAAATGGCATGCATTGTGTAAATGATGCAAAAAATCGTTGATGAGGTTTGTAAGCAAACGGTTGAAGTTGTTTCAGATTGCCAGAATAAATGTTACCAAGAGTACGTGGTGTACATGTTTTCGTGTAACAAAATTCTGCTTTTAATTATGTCAAAATTTTCTTTTTAAATTGTTGTGAAACAGAATCGATTTAGCGTTGGTTACCGACAAGATGTCAACCTAGTACTTTAACTAGCCTTTATTATACAATTACATAGTTATGCTGAGTAAGAAGATTAATCTATACGAGGCAACCTGTAGTCCTACGTGTAAGTTCTTACAGACGGCTTCCCGGCTGGGGACAATGTAGGTAAAGTCTCTCACGCGCAGGAGATAAAATAAGAACCGAAGAATTGGGTTATATGGGCAGTGGCGTATTTAGAATTTGGCCTTGGGGGGGGGGGCCGAGGTCGCGTTGGCTTCAATATGTATACACGTTATTGAAATATTGTTTGCAAGTTACTTATTGACTGAATTGATTTTCTTATATTTCACATTTCAAACGTTAGTACTGTATTACGGTAGCGTTACTATTATATTGCCGTTTACAGGTGCAAAAATAATAAAATAAACATTAAGAGATTAACAAAATTCGTGAACTTTTTTGACCCTCTGGGGGAATCTGGTCCTGTTTGTCCCTCCCTCGTAAAGACGCCCCTGTACATCGGCACGTGTTTACCGCGAACTGAAGACATATGAAGACCGACTGGAATAACATGTTCAATTCAAAAATCCTAGAAAGCAAAGCGCTAGAACGGTACAAGCAGTGTGTTCCAAGACGAGACAAATAAGTGCTTTATGCACTTACAATTGGGTTACATTTCTATATGTAGACAAACGACCAATAAGTTCTTTATGCACTTACAATTGGGTTACATTTCTATATGTAGACAAACGACCAATAAGTGCTTTATGCACTTACAATTGGGTTACATTTCTATATGTAGACAAACGACCAATAAGTGCTTTATGCACTTACAATTGGGTTACATTTCTATATGTTTGTGTCACTGCCTTTAGTGGACCAGAATTCCCGCGAATTACTCGATTTCTATCTTCATCTTACAGAAACAGCGTCGTACGTCAACTGGAAGGAGCTCAGCAACTCATAATACGGAAACATTGACATGACGATGACAATTTCCGTCTTCCTTATGGGAAACGAGCGAACAAATAAAACTAGCAGAAATAATTTTACAAACAGCACAACACCAACAGAACTACTATAATTACGACCTGGTGTGTACACAGTAACTTGTCTCGGTTGCGGTCAACTCGTAGTTAGAATAAAACACTCCCTCCCCCCTGTGTAAATACGTCACGCCTGTGTTTTAAGTAAAGTCTGAATAGCGCGGCTGACAGGAATATACGGATTCCGCTGGCGATAATAACACTCGAGTGCAATCTGTTTGTATAGAGAGTTACACGGAGCGAAATCGATTGGCATCGACCGTGAAAATATAAGCTTCACCAGACGAAAGAACTCGTTCCGTCGTCATAGATTAATTCGTACTAGACAGTTTTTGGCCCCTTACGCCTTGCGGACTGGATTGACAAGCAGCTTTTGAAATTCAATATTGCCGTCATACACGAAGCTGACAGTAGTTAAGCTTAAGTAGATCTAGCGCAGAGATGAATTATTTATTATAAATTATTACAGAACATTGTAATTGCCTTTGTAGTAAGTATAAGGCTCTGTAAGACTGATTCATAGAAGAGAAGCGAAGCGCTCAGAAATATGGTTTTGGAAGAAATTGCATGGAGAGATCAAGTGCACAGTGATGAAGTGTGTCTAAGATATACGAAGAAAGAAGACTTTTTAGAAATAAATAAATAAATACCGATGTTTGAGGTACGTACAATAGCTATGGCTGTAGAGGGAATGGTTGACGTAAGGAATGTTAGGAGAAGGTCAAAAAAAGGATAGATTTGAACTGGTTTACACGATTAGAAGGATGACTTCCTATTACGGCAACCCATCAGTCACCGAAATGACATTATAAGGTATTCTCATATGCATATGCCTACTGATTGTTTGGGTGGTCCATGGGAGTACGGCATCGGATGTTTGTAGATTTATGGCAAGCATATGATTCCATTAATTGGGATAAACTGTATGCCACTGTGAATGAATTTGGGATCCCCAGAGAAATATCTAACGTGATCTACTGTAGGATATAATATTGGAGACAGTAGCATGTGTTCGAATCCAGGTTCAGACACATCTGAAGGGGGTTTAAAGAAGGCGGTAGGTACGCTGTACAGTTCGTTAAATATTGTAACGATGGAAAAGGCGAAAGCGCCATTCCACGCGTTTATCCGGTAGCCGAGAGGTGTAGCGTCTCAGTCGAGGCCGCACTCAAGTACCTTCGAGACTGTTCTGGAGAGCACTTGAAATACGCATTATGTTGGCACGCCGCAGTAAGGATGAAAAGTTATTCTGGAACACCTGCGCTACCTATAAAAGCGACAGCGTCTGGCTTTGTCAGACAGTTACTGTGAGGGATTTATTTAGTGCGGATCGAGTCATTGTTGAGGATTAGTGAAAAGTAATTATTGTAACAATATTATATTCTTATGTGTTAATAACATATAAAGCGAAGGGAGTCGATACTTTTGTATCGGTTTCGAGAAAATATATAAGACCCTTATTAGATCGGATGTTGCTTATGGAAGTGAGAGGTGGACATTAGAAAAAAAGGAACAAGAAACACTAAGAAGGTTTGAAAGAAAGATTGTAAGACGTATTTATGGCCCGGTTAAAGAAGATGATTAATTGAGAATAAAGAAATAATCAGGACATAGATGAGCTACTGAGGCAAGAGGACATTATAAGAATCTTAAAGGATTAACAAATACAAAGGCTACGTCACCCAGAGCGGATGAATGTTCAACGTATGCCAAAGAAAATCCTGAGGGCGCAAGTATATAAAAGCAGAAAGAGGAGCCTACCCAGGATAAGATGGTTGAATGATGTGCTAGAAGATCTCAGAAGAATGGATGTGAGGGGTTATACCGAGATAGCAATGGATAGGAGACTTCGAAAAAAGATTGGTGTTGGAAGCCAGGGCTCACGTTGGCCTGTAGTGCTAAAGAAGAAGATGAGGAGGAAGAAGAAGAAGAAGAAAAAGAAGAAGAAGAAGAAGAAGAAAAAGAAGAAGAAGAAGAAGAAGAAGATAGACTGTGAGGAGAATGTCTTTTACACTCTATCAGACATACAGGCTTACATCTTCCCAGTCTTCTGATGGAAGTGGTCGTGAGAGAGAACTAGCGTGTGTTTCTAAACTTTAGTTACGTTGACTACGTCTTTCTATAGCTTACCTCTTGGTACGGAGACCTCGATGCAACATCTGTAACAACATCCGTTACTGCTCGAAGGATTTTTCGATTTTGTGTGCTGAGTAAAGGCATGGGACAAGCCAGTAATTCTATGCCGTACGTTTAAGTAGGTCTAGCTACACCTTTGTACAAGAAGATTTTGGTTCCTAATTAAATTTTTTTAATTTTCACCGATATAGCCCTTCTGTTCTCAAAAGAGAAAAGTTGAGAGGTTGTATTATTATGATTAATTATTTCGGTATATATAGTATAATTTGTTTTACAACCGTGCGAAGAGATGTCCTATCGGCTCTTGTAATCACACTCGAGAATACGTCCATTGCAACAGGTTATACGTTTTCGGTTTTAACAGTTGACAACGGAACACACAGCATCCATGGTTAAGCGTTAATTACAAGCTCGGCTAATACCGATAATGTATCAACAGCCCAGCTGTGTTACCACGTCGGCAGTGTACATACGTCGATACCGAGCGTATATCTGTCTCTGTCTGTCTCTCTGCACACACACACACACACACACACACACACACACACACACACACACACACACACACACACACACACACACACACACACACACACACACACACACACACACACACACACACACACACACACACACACACACACACACACACACACACACACACACACACACACACACACACACACACACACACACACACACACACACACACACACACACACACACACACACACACACACACACACACACACACACACACACACACACACACACACGCACGCACGCACGCACGCACACACACACACACACACACACACACACACACACACACACACACACACACACACACGCACGCACGCACGCACGCACGCACGCACGCACACGCACACGCACACGCACACGCACACACACACACACACACACACACAACTACACGGTAATAAGGTTTTATACAAAAAAATATGTAAACAAATTTACCGTATTTGCTCGGTTAATGAGATGCATTGTATTCGTTTGGCAGAACGAACCCCAACGCTATAGAAGAACCAGTTTGTTGTGTATGTGTGTGTGTTGTTCGTCAAGTGTTTTCCAATTTTTTCCAGTGTCTGATAAAACTATAAAACTAAATGAAATATTTTTTTTATGAACAACGAAACTAGAGTGATAATGTACGGAGATAGTCGAGAGGCAGTCAATGAAAATAAATTAGAGCGAGTGTAAACTGTAATATTCTGTTGGTGAAAGATAACGCGGCAACAAAATGGTATCAGCAAAAGCATACACTATAAATATATTTAAATTAGAAAAGTATGCGTTAGGCGCATTTTCTGGTGTGGATAGTGCCGGCAAGAGGGTGTTCGAGCGGCGTACGCAATCAATAGACAGGGCGGTGGCCAACTATCCCAACACAATCATTTTTTCCCCGACACGTTCTCGAAGTCATAACGGCCTCTGTATAGAAGGAACAAGTTGAGGCGAATCGTTTTTAGGTAAACGAGATCCGAAAGCGAAGCGCAACGCAAACGATCAACAAGTGCACTGATACTGTCACACTCCGAGCTACTAATTATCGCATGACCTTATTTACGCCTTCAACTTAGAGTATACTCATTTGAAACCTTTACAGTTTGTTAAACCATCGAAACCTTTACAATTGACTTTAAAATATATTGCGACCCTTCGTCATAAGTAAAAATTACAAAAAAATCAATACCTTGTTTACAGTACGCAAATAATAATCCTTCAAGATGATAATTTGTAAACGGGTAATGCGCCATTAAAATTCTTACTTAACAATAAATTAACAACTATTTCTAAAAGACTTTTATAAGCCACTCTTCAGGTTTCTTGCCAGTAAAAACCTAAATCAAATTTCAACAAATGATATTGTGATGTATTTATAATATACACACGTTTATTGCTTACTAATGGTACCTATAATCTCAATCTTCTATTATGGTGTAGTCATCGTTCATAACCTAAAATTCATACCATACATATGATTTATAATAAAGTTTGAATTACGCAAATTCTTAATTTCGATCGATTTCGGTTATAGACCATCGTCAGGTCATATTATACACTGTGCAGTCGCGGTCACAATATTGTAAAACATTGGATTTCGTTGTCCATGACGTGTCCGTTACTTAACTAAATATCACTATTGTTTGACGACTCGGAACACTAAGTTTTTTATAAGTACAATCGTAAATGAAAAAGACTACAAAGACGAACTAAACACGATAAAATATCTAGCAGAATCTAACGGATATGACAGAACAATAGTCAGTAAACTCCTACACAAAACACAAAACAAACAACAGACAAAGACAGAAAACAACAAATTCATAACACTAACATACATCAACAAACAAACTGAAAAAATTGCCCACAAATTCAAAAAAGCAGGATACAGAATCGCTTACAAAACTACTAACAAAACAGAACACACACTATCAAAACGCACGCACAAAACACAAAACAAATTCGATCTACCCGGTGTATACAAGCTAAATTGCTCAAATTGCAATAAATTCTACATAGGCCAGACAGGACGTAGCTTCAAACAGAGATACATTGAACACACAAAGGCACTCCACACCACTACAGAATCCATCTTTGCAAACCACCTCATTGAAGCAAACCACACATATAAAAACATCGACAATAACATGAAAATTCTACACGTACACACAAAAGGCCGAAAACTAGACACTCTAGAACAATTAGAAATATACAAACACACAAAAACAAATAAAAACGACATCCTAAACGAACAGACACAATTCAAATCGCACGCATTATTCGAACACATCTCACCACACACACACAGCACCGATCTTTCGAAAAACTATCCCGTCGCCAACAACAAGACGGACAGCGCTACCTACGGCAGCCTCTGATGAAGCCTTCTAAAGGTGAAAGCCGGTTTAGGCTGTAAGGTAAATCTTTACGATTTTACTTATAAAAAACTTAGTGTTCCGAGTCGTCAAACAATAGTGATATTTAGATTGTAAAACAGTTACTATTTACAAAACACGAATAGTAGCTTTGTTGTAACGAATAGTAGCTTTGTTGTAACGAATAGTAGCTTTGTTGTAACGAATAGTAGCTTTGTTTTGTTGTAACGAATAGTAGCTTTGTTGTAACGAATAGTAGCTTTGTTGTAACGAATAGTAGCTTTGTTTTTCCAACGAGTTCTGAAGAAACGTTTGAGACTGACGTACGTTCCACAATCATTAATCCGTGTTTACGAATTCGTTTTTTATTAATAAATTTTTATGAATTAGTATACATTTGATTTATTTTGATCATCACAGCACGCTCCTAGAATATTGCAGAGCAGTTTATTATCACCCTAATTACAATAAGGTGTCAAAAAGTATGAACAAATTTTTTACTCTTGTGTTCTTTACTCAAACAATGTTTTTAAACAGTAACATTTTCACCAGCTTTTCGTTTTTCCCAGTTGTTCGCCATAGGATTACGTTTTAAGAATTTTCTCGTCTCTACTCGGGTTTATTTATTAATATATTATTGTTTTTTTGTGTTCAGAATTTCGAGGATTCGGCGGTAAGTCCATTTACGTTATTGGCGAACTGATTTGATTAGTTGCAAATTATCGGTCTTCGGTAATTGGTATTTATCATTTTTGAAACATTACTATATAGTTACACATTGCTATCTGTAACGTTATTGTATAGTGGAATGAGGGAAATGAGTTCGGATTTTGAATTCGACCGTTTGACATTTATCTGTCTGTCTATCTGTGTTGGGGGGGGGGGGTCTCACGATATCTTACTAATGAATCAACCAATTTTCATCACACCTGTCACGGGTATCCGTACTTTTATCCTATAGACCCCTGTTGTTTCTTGAGATTGATCACCCCCCTAAGAAAAAGGTGGGAGGTAAAATTTAAGGGGAAAATTGTAGAAAAATGGTAAAATTCATGTCGGGTGTCAAATAAAAAGTGAATTTAAACAAACTTGTGAATATAGTGTACAGTTTTGGAACTTTCAAAATTTTATAACACCTGGGCCTTAGAAAGGGATCCAAAATTCGGGAAAATTGTAGAAATCTAGCCGAGCGTCAGACTAAAGGGAATTTTAACTAAAATCCGATAGCAGTGTTTTTATGAAAACTTTATAACTTTAAAGCCACAATGGGGCAAAAATTAAACTTAAAAATTTAAGACAATTGTAAAAGCCTATGTGCTGGATCAAGTTATGAAGAATTTTATTCAAAATACAAAGCTTTAATATTTTGTCAGAACTAATATCTCTCAATACTTCTTGCAAATTTTGAACCGCCTTCAAACAGTTTGTAAGTTACCTTTAGAAAAAAACTTTATATATTGTTATCAATTATGTATTTTTGTAAAAAGTATTACATATAGGCCTGTAGATATATATGGAAACATAGAAAATGAAAGTTAGAACTAAATTATTTGTTATTTAGGCTTTTTAGTTACAAATTCAACTAAAAACGAATGCAATAGTTTGGAATTTTCGGTGTTTATTGTATGATTGGTTTTATTGTTTATTGTATGACTTAAAATTGTTATTTTACTAAACGTGTAGTAGAGTAGTCGAGATTTTTGTAATATTTCTGATAATTAAAAAATTATCTAATACTGAATTTTGTCTCATAATAAATATACTCGTTCAGAACAGCGGGTTGCGCAGCTCTTGGTGTTCATCCACCACATCAGAAGATCTTATACACAAGTAAAGTATATAGGCACTGTGTAGGCCTAACCCGTATAACGCAGAAGGCCTAACAATTCTGTACATCGTTTTCGGAAACGTTATAACATTTGTAATAAAATATGTTGTGTAGACAATCTGTATAGAGAGGAACTGGGCAAAACTGGGTTGCTTTATGGAAAGGAAACCTCAATTTGCAATGTAAAATAAAATACTGATAAATATACCGGATATTAAAAGCGGTCTGGACGCGCTTCGAGCTGTGACTAAATAATACGTAATTTTCAGAACTAAGAACTACTGAACAGCAAATGTTCAGCTGTTCACCTGTTCGTTGTTTTCTCGGTAACGATGACATTTGAACGGTGATCGATGTGTTTTACTCCATCACCACGTTAACGCTGAGACTATTCGGAGTCTTGCCTATACAAGACTGAACAGGGCCCTTCGAGATGGTTCAGTGTAGTTCTAGCGTTGCCTTGAAGACTTTGTATTTCAAGTTCAGTAATTACCAGTATGCTTCCTGAGCTGCAGAACTCGCTCATCATTTTGAACGAAGTATATTTACTACGGGATGAATTTCAATAGTAGATAATGTTTAAATTATGGGGAAAATTACAAAAATCCCGATTAGTGTACTATTTCTTTAGTAATACACCAATACACAATACAGTAATACACCAAATACACCATTCGTATTTGAGTTACAATTCCTTTTACTAAATATAACTATTACATTAACGACTCGGAACACAACCGAGTTTGTGTTCCGAGTCGTTAATGCAATAGTTATATTTAGTTACGTAACGGACACGTCATGGACAACGAAATCCAAGAATTCCTTTTAATCTGACATCCTGCTGGATTTCCACAATTTGTTTTTCAAATGTTTGATACTTTTCTTGGACCCTGGAGTCTCAAAATTTTTAAATTTCCAAAACTTAACAGTACATTCAGATGTAAGTTAAAACTCTCTTAAATTTTACCCCACACTAACTCGATTATATCAAAATTTTCACCTACTTTTGGCCATGACGTCCACAGATTTTTAATAAAAAAAAAAACACTATATTCAAATTGTGATTTAAATTCACTTTAAGTATCCCACATGGGCTTTTTCGAGTTTTTCATAATTTTGACCCTCACATTTTTGCCGCCCACCTCCTTACTTTTGGCTGGGTCAGTCCCAGCAACAATAGGGTTCTGTAGGGTAAACATATGGACACGCATGCCAAGTTTTACGAAAATCGGTTGATGCGTGCAAAAGTTATCGTGACACATACCCAAAGTAGACAAGATGATAGACAGACAGCACTCAGACCAATGCCAAACGGTCGAAACAAAACAGAGAACTCGCTTTTCTCGTTCAAAAATTAATTAATGTGCGGACTTTCAAATAGATATTAAAAAACTAACGAACATAACCGGAGACATGGCCGTCTGCAGTTCAGGAGATTACGGAAAAGTACAAGCACGAACAGCCGGTTAGACTCCAAGCAAGTAAACGCATCAATTTCTCGTAAAAAAATAAGTAATTCATATATTTTATAATATAAATAAATAAATAATCCGTGATACTACAAGGAAGACAAAATAAATTGCCACTCAAGATGTGCGCGCGCGAGCGTATGAGTGTACTATAATAAATAAATAAATTGTCACTCAAGATGTGCGCGCGCGAGTGTGTGAGTGTACTATAATAAATAAATAAATTGACAGTTTGTCCGTGTCTACAGCCCACACAGTGAGGAGAAAATAAATTGTCTTCCTTAATTTGTGAGAGTTTGTGTCTAGTCAATACGCGTGGGCGCTTATATAAATAGGCTTACATGAACGTCATAAGCGTGTGAAGGAGTTTTCTCGATAGAGTGAAAGTGAGTAGGAAGAGAGAAAATGAAGTGACTACTAAAGAGAGAGAGAGAGAGAGAGCGCGAGAGGACACTAAGAAAAATTGACAGACAGGGAAAAGAAACAAGGAGTTTAAGAAAGCGTTCGCGCGGAGGGGGAGGAGAGAGAGAGAGAGAGAGAGAGAGAGAGAGAGAGAGAGAGAGAGAGACAGATAAACAGAGAGCAGAAAGGGAAAGTGGGTAGGCAGATAAACAGAAACGGCTTGAACGATGTACTTGCTAGAATCTGGACTATACTTCCAAGAATAACGTAGGCTGCACTGAGAATACAATGTGTTATACTCTTTACAAAACTGGGACGACCAAACACGTCCGGACTTCACCAGGCAGAAAACCAAAATTGCTAATTATGGACATATTAATGCTCGAAACATGTTCCATGTAAGAAGAAAAAACTAAATAAACATCTTACTATACTATTCAGTGATTTGCGTATCAAGAAAAGAAGTGTAATTGTAATTAACAGTGTGTGTGTGTGTGTGTGTGATACATAATTCCCTTCAACCATATTAAAGAAGTTTTATTTAAAAGGTATAAAAAAACTGCGACACATCCGAGCTGTTTATTTATGACAAAAGAGAATGATTTGATTAACGTATTACGTGTGTGGAGAGAGATGATATCCCGTGTCAGAGGCTGTCTACAGTCTTACTGTACTGCGCCGTCAACAAAGAACAATATTAAAATGAAGATAACAGCGAAAATGAACACACATACATAAACACAAAGGCAAAAAGACGAAGATTAAAAAAAAATAGTGGTAAAAGAAACAACCGCATTTTGTATACACACTGTAATATTGCTTGCCACTGAATTTAAAACGAGTTTCTGACTGAGAAAGACATTTTTCCACTGCCCGTGGTCGCGGCGGCGGCTCTGAGCTGTTTATTTTGCACGTCTTCTGGTACAATTTTTAGTCTACTTCTTTTTGTTTAAGAGTATCTGTACTGAGGCTGTTTATGCTTTTGAAACGGGCGACTTTGTACGGCTTTTAAAATATAATTCTCTGTCATGAATTTAAAATACAAGACAACTGATTTCTCCTCCGTTATGTTAGCGGCACAGTTCTGGAAAAGCCATCGGTCAAAGAAAACAAAATAACTTTTGTCATGGTAAAAGAGCTAGTCCCTGAACCACAGGGGCACGTAGGCTGTTACTATGGGGTCCACAGGAAACATTTCGAAAATCGGGGATAACAGTTAAATCACTACACGGTATGGCTAATACATGTAATACAATGATGAAAGTCGAGAGGCTAAATGCCACAAAAAATGCGTGTACAATGGAGGGAGAGATAAGGTCGCTGCCTCAAGTAAGAGACATACACATACATGAACACATGAACGTGTTCATGACCATGAACGCACGTGCCCATGAGTGCACGTGTCCATGAACGTGGGGCGTTCCCTGTAGATGTTTTCAGCAACCCACATCCAGTAAAAAAAACACGGACATCATAAAAAAAGAATAAATTCGAATTTTTTCCACTAGAAGAAAGGAAATGAAAATACAACTTTAATTATTTAATAAAACTAGGATTAACATAAGGAGCATACTTCAGTCCACATTAAGTGATTCGATTTTACGTCGAAAATTCCCTTTACTTACATTTACATAATTTATTTCGCACCACAATGCCGAAACACCGTGACAGCCAACACTACGCTTACACCTGTAACGACGTTTTCTCAGATAACGTTTCCAAGTACAGTATACGATTATGTCTATAAACTCAATTTCAAGTCGTTAACATCGTTCTTATCCTTTCTTCAGTTGGCCACATTTGTCTCTCCCCACATATTTTCAAGAAATTACTAAATCCCACTCAGGTGTCCATCCTTCCGACTGACAGACAACAGAAAATTTAAACTCAGTTCTGTGCGTAACCGAATATTTCTATTGAGCCTCGTTAACTTCTTTACGTTAGTCATCCTTTTCACTCAACAAGTGTTCTCGTTCATTAAACACAGAACAACTTGAGTAACGTTCGGGTGGAATCTTTATCGCTTAAAGTTCGTATTTAAAGTTCGAAACTTTTTTAGTTTAAAATTTTCTGCGCAATTTACGGTAGGCTTTACAGAATAGTGGTAAGGATAAAATATTTCAATTTGATAAGAGGAACAATAAATTTTATTTATTAGCCAAATCCAGAGAAAATCGATTTATCGATATCAAGATGAACGTTCCACGTACTGTTCAAAGACGACAGAAAGCATACATAATTGAACTCTGTTACACTGGAATAAAGTGATTCGTAATTTTATAGAGAAATTAAATGTCACAAAGCTAGGCCAACAGGTGTAGAAAATATACCTTATGAAAATTTAACATTACTATAACTTAAATGGATAATATACAAGTTACCTACATTTTGCATCAATATCACAGCATTTCGGATTTTACTGATAAGCGTTTTGCGCCTCCTTGATATCACACGTGTTGTAGCCTAGATTTTCTAGTGTAGTACTACAGTACACTGTATGTTTCTGATGATCACTCCGAACTGGTGTCTGAGACGAATGGGGTCAGCGGATTTTTTGTGACAATTCGTGTCAGTCAGACAATTCGTGACCGAGTACCCGAGTGGGTTTTAGTAAGTACTTATAAATATTTGGGGTACCACAAGTAGGGTCAACTGCAGAAGAGATAAGAACGTTTATAAGAACTTAAATGAACATTCACTTCAAGCCAACTTCCAGTTGTCTCCACTGTAGTTTTAAATTAACGTTTTATTTTGTACTGCCAAAACAATCCTTTTAGCGTGTTTAAAATCAGCTGTGTGTAAGTTTTTGTAATTTTTTTCAATTATTTTGCTTTTATTTTTGTGTTATAACAGAAGATAAAATAAAATCTTGTAATGATTAAAATAAAATAAAATATTAAAATAAAATAAGGGATGTTTTACGTTGTTTTTATTTCCCTTGTTCAAGTAGTCCGTCTTAGATCATCGACTTGGTAAATCATATTTCTGGACTTTCTTGCTCTTTCTTCAAACGACTCCAAGTGTCGTTGCCAAAATATTATAAAGCAATTAGCAGATGCTACTCAGATATCCGTAGCTCCGATTGGACCGAAATGTCTGCCGCCCCCATTGCATTCCACTGGTCACGAGAGCTTACCTTTCTCTCTTACTATGCTACTCCGGTATACCCCTCGACTAATCTGACAAACATCTTTTTAGTTAATTCGTCTTTCCATCTGATCTTTGAACATTTTCTATACCTTAAATAATTGTTCAAATGATGTTGTTATTATTATTATTATTATTAGGTCGCACAGTCACGGAATGAGCGCTTTATTTTCCTTGGGCCTCTTAGGATCCTACTTAGTGGTAAATCACTTCACAGGAATCCTTAAATTTATTTTAATTCTTACAAGTTTAATCTCCTCGCTGTGTTTACCGGCCGGCCCCTCCTCTGATGAGGGCATCTTAACTGAAGCCAACAGCTAAACATTAAAGAAACCATTATTTATTATTGTTCACACACACACACACACACACACACACACACACACACACACACACACACACACACACACACACACACACACACACACACACACACACACACACACACACACACACACACACACACACACACACACACACACACACACACACACACACACACACACACACACACACACACACACACACACACACACACACACACACACACACACACACACACACACACACACACACACACACACACACACACACACACACACACACACACACACACAGTCTCCAAGCAAATGTTTTCAACAGTCCTTTCCTGGTTATCCAACTGATATTTACTGTAAAAAGCCATTTCATTTTGTTTACTCCTATTTTAAAATTTATAATTTAAATAAATGAATACCCAATGGCTGGTTAGAGCTTCTATGATCACATCCATGGTCACGCTGGTGTCAAACAGCTGTGGTCTCATGTTGGAACGGCCATACATTCGACATTTAACGAATAAGTTTTTTTGCCAAAGCACTATTTCCAGATATACCGATGAAGATGATTTCTACGGTAGAAATCGAAAGTCTGGGTCCTTAAACATGCGCTTTCGCGGATGGGGCGCCTGGTTTCGTAGCCTGCGAGTAGGGAGTCAGCACTTCAGCTGTATCAGAACGATGTTTTCCGGCCTAGCATGTGTGCCTCGAGCGAAATAAAACAAGGGCTGCTTCGTCCCTTTAACGGAATCTGAAAATACGACCTATTTTAAATCGTTGACACGTACGATAGGTCACAGTAAACCCTAGTAGGACACTCTGCTTGCCCACAAAGTGGGCGAAACCCGCCAAATGGGTTCGGGGTTAGTCTTTGTGGAGGAGTATATCGCCGAGCCAGTATATCGCAGTCCTGTTTTTTCGAAATCCCGCCCTGGCCTACAGTGCCTTTAGGAGTGCGGGATATAACCGCCCGTCGTCTGATAACAGGCATAAAGTATCGGTCGAGACAGAAAGTGGATGCTCTCGAACCGCTAGTATGTCTGGGGCGTCTGTGAATCCGGCGCTGTAGTATTTGTGAGGCGGGGGCAAGTCTCTATCTCTAGCGGGAAGTTTACCTACCCTTCCCTACCAAACTGAAATTTTTTAGCAATGGGTAGTTATTGATAAGCCTAAAGGATTTGCCTCCGAGGTACAGCAGAGAAGTTTTGCTTCTCTTCAAAACGTGAATGTTACAACACGGGATCCACGCCACTATAGTCCAGTATCACTGATACCAACTGACGTTGTCCATAAAACTTAAACGTTATTGTTAGATACAGACGCGTTTGTGTGGGTGGAAAACACGGAAATATGCGTAAGACAGACCATTGCTTTTGCGACACAATTATACTGCTGTCTTCAGTTGTTCCTCTGCTGTAGAAAAGTACAGAAAATAAGCGTTACGTGTATTTCTGTGTAAACTGTATTTCACTGTAAGTTGGCGCGATTCACGTACTTTCTACATAAATACTAGTATGTACGTATACCTTCAGTGAGGGCAGGTGGAAAAATTTGCTCTAAAAGTGTCCAGAAGGGTCGACACTTGTGGGGTCTGTGGGTTTGAGTATTATACCCGACCCACTAAAAAACCACCTCCCTTTCCTCTTCTTGGACACTAACCTGGAACTGTTTGGCACACTAATTCGGGCTAGGCCTATTGTTCTTTAGCCCTAGGGCTCACATCTGACTTGTTAGCCTTCTATGTTCTATTATCCAAATCGATCTCCTTCGCCCGAAGAATCTCTTCTCCGAAGCGTGGCACACAGTTCCAGGTGTCCTCCCCTTGAAGCATCGGTTCGATGATGTTAAACGGGGAGATATCCTGCCTAATATCAGCTTGAAACGATCTTCTGTGTTACTCCCACCTGTCGCAGACGGCGAATGTATGACTGGCATCGTCCGCAGCTCCCCTGCAGTACAGGCAACCTGGTGACTCGGCCTTTCCAACTTTCTTCAGGTAAGATCGAAAATACCCATGTCCAGTCAGAAACTGGGTGAGGTAATAGTTGATCTCGCTATGCTTCCTCTCCGCCCACGGCTGTACCTGCTTGATGAGCCATCTTGTCCATCGACCTCGCTCTTCTTGCTCCCAAGCCCTCTCCCAGCTCTCCAGCATCTGGCTTCGGGGCCTCTCGGTGCGCAGCTTCACCACCTACCTCCTTCTTCATCTGAAAAACGATCTTACGTTCTTTGGCGAGAAGAGTGGTACTGTATTACTTTACATGTTAACGTAAACAGATCCACATACGTTTGTATACATTTGTAAATAGGTGGTGCATTAAGGTAAAATATCTATCGAACATTTTGAGACTTGAGTTAATGGAGTGACATTTGTAGACACTATAAATGCGAAGCACCACGAATGGTACGACCACGTGGAAAGATGCCTGGTGATAATTGCCGAAAACCGGGTTCCAACTTGACGATAGGAACGGGAACGGGATAGGATCGTGGAAGGAATGCATATACGATGAGGTAAAGAGGCTTATAACGTGGTGATTGGAAAACAAAAATCTCTGGTATGCAGAATGCGAGAGACGCAGTAGCTATGGATGGATTATTGATGGCGAGGAAAGGATGATAAAGATATGGAAAGAGCAAGATGGTAAGGATAAGGAGTGCAAAGTGTGGTGATGACAGGCGAGAGGATATAGTAATAAAATTAAGAGTTAAGTATAGTAAAGAAGTATTGGAAGAAGGCAGTAGTAGCATAAAAAGAAAGAAGGATATTCATGATAAAAAGTGAAAACGGTAAGATATGTGTAGAGAAAGATAGTAAGGGCATGGAGAATTATGCATAGGTAACTGTGTCCAAGAGAATAAAAACGGATTGTAGTTGCTAATGGGCGATAACTGTCGTTAAATGGTTCACTTATTCTAGTACCGAGTACGGGAAATACGAGTTTCTAAGCAGTAAATACTGTAAACAATAATCTATAATTTAAAGAAAGCGTGATTAATACTTCCGAGCAAGGTGAACGTTTGTGTAAACATTTCCGACACATCTCGCATATCAAAAAATCAAAAACTTCTGTGTTATAATACGTAGCCATTTTATGGTTTAAACAAAATTTTGTAATCTTGGCTTAAATAGAATTAAATTTAACAATAAATAATCCACTCGTATCGCGTTCATGCACACGTAATACAAGTTACAGTTAATGATGGTCCAACTCCAACTGAGTAATGAAAATACCTGGGACTACACTCGTATAAAACGCAATTACTGTAGAAAACGCACACGAAAAAAAAATAACCCTAAAAGTAAAACAAATGAGCCAGCTAATCAGAAGCCGATCCCAATTAATCCTAAAAAATAGTTACTATTGTACAAGACAATCCTAGTTCCAATTTCACGTACGGAATTGACATTTGGGGATGCGCCAAGACGTCAAACACATAAACCCAACTGACATTCAGTCAAAACATCCTCGCGTGGCAGTTCATGCAGTATGGATTTATTACAAAATAAAGGATCGGTTTTAAATTAAATAAATAACTTTTAAGAAATTTAATACAACTATTTACACAACAAAATTTGAAATTCAAGAATTAAAATTATTTGGAATTAATAGAAAATGATAATTGCGTGTTTCGATTTGTATATCGTGTGTTTGCTTTAGTGATTTTCAGTTATAATACGTGTAGTCTAACTAAATAATATCGTCACTTAATTTTTTTTAAAGACAATTCTTAAATTCATGTTTCTTTACTCATTGGTTATCATGTAATCGTCGGGAATGGCTAGTTACAGTTTTGCTGAAATTTCAGGTATGGGTCTCATGTACGAACTTTCAAATTCCGACTGGAAGGACATACTGCAGAACGCTTTCCCAACCGAAACTTCCCGAGTGAGAAAATGCTTGTTAGGTTGCATAATCGGCTAAGAGAAACTGGCTCTTTTGTTCCCCCAAACCGTTGATCGATGTAGAGCTACTTACAAGAAGAAGGAAAGAGTATTGAACAGGATTGGGTAAATTTCTGAAGTGAGTTGAAGATGTGAATCACACGACTGTGTTTAGGATTTTACAAAGCCAACAATTACAACCGTATCATTTACAAAGAGTAGAAGCCCTTAAAGACGAACAGGGACGAGCATTTTGTTTACTTTTCTACGCAAAATTGCAATTGAACCGCACTTATTTGGCCTCTGTCATGCTCATTGACGAAGGAAGATTTACACGAAATGGAATTACTAATGTCCATAATAATCGTTACTGGTAAGAAGACAAACCTCATATTAATTCCATGAAAATCAGTCCTTTATTTTGTTATAAATTACTGTTACTGACTTAACTAAAAAAAAGTTCATCTATACTGGAGGAATCGAAGTACGGGAAAGAAATCAAGTAGTGAGAATTCATAGGTAGGTTGCTTTCCGCTACAATTAGATTATTTTATTATAAAATTTGAACAAATACTATGCCATTGTGTTCACAATAAAATGTTTAACATTATACTCAATAATTTGATAAAATAAAATTTTACAGAGGTATTAGTGGTCAAAAAATTAAAGACGGCGCCATTTTCGAAATTCGAGGACATAAGACAATCGTGATCTTTTATTTATTAATGAATTTTAATGTAAACAAGTGTCCAAATTTTATTAAGCTATCTCCAATTCCTTCTCGAGAAATACAATTTTGCTTAAACAACACATAATGGCGGCCAGACGGAAAACGAGACGACTCGGTACCCGTGTTTATAGAAACTTTTTTTCATGTACTGATGCATGGAATCAGAATGTGTATAGTGAGGACAGCTTTTACGTTACATTCTGTATTTTACAAAATTGAAAAATAACGTTTCTTTCTTCTTGCGTGTGCGCCATATGCTAGTCTTCCGAATGTCATGTGCTGGCTGTGTACAGGCAGGTATACATGGTGGTCTATTGTGTCCACCACCAACAGGTGTAGGCTGGAACGTTTCCAAGCCAAAACCCTCCGTTCCTTGTCGGGGTCCCCTTGGTTTGTCAGGAATGACATACTTCGAAGGGGTTTCCGAGTTCCTACCTTGTCTACTTTTGTCCGGTCGTGGGCTGTAACTCTCTTTGCAGCCGCGACCTCCTCCTTCCCATACCTGCGAAATATCAGCGCCTCAGAACCACCACCGCTGATTCCGGTCAGCGCCCTTGGGCACTTCTAGATGCCCGCCATAAAAGCTTCCTCGTAATAATAAAATCTGCCCCCAGCCCTAGAGTTTACCTCTGAAAGTAGTCCTTCATTCCATCCTTGCCCACTTCCTAGCTCGCTGAGCCAGCTGCTTGATACTGTTATCTTTGTCACCGCGACGGAGGCTCTCTGTGCTTTGAGGAGAGTGGCCGACGCCACAAGGCGTCTGCTCGCTGGGCTTGAGACAGGCAACACCCAGCGGCAGTGTCACAAAAAGTAAATCAAGTTTCTTTCTCTCCCGCCTTCTGCGTTAAGGCGTTGGTGGTTTTCTTTACCAGTATTAGGTCACCTGTCGACTTGAACCAGCCTAAGTATATCTTTGGAAGCCACTAAGCACGTCTCAGATCATGCCAATCATGCCACGGGTGCAAAAGACGCCCAGCACACATAATGCAAGCAATGCAAGCCAGGTATAACAGATTCTCTCCTTCTGATCCCGGTTGTTGACGATACAACGTCTGACCAGGTTTTTAGAATTTAGGACCATTATTCGATGGCATTCAGACTTAGGCTTACATGTGTACAGAATACCGTACACGTTGCAGATATTAATTGTTGATTTGTTTTCGATTATGGTAATAAAATACTAAATTAAAAAATACGAGAAAAGTATTGACTGCGGACTGAAAAATCGTGTAACCTAAACTAATAGCCATATCTGAATAAAATTCGAATATTAAGTAAAAACACTGTCTGATATAGATATGTTTAAGTTGCTGTGGAATAAATAACTTCACTATAATTTTCGCAAACTGAGTTAGATACACTGAGGACAGAATAAACATTTGAAGGTAACCTCTTTCCTACTCGCTAAGAACACATAACCTCAGAAACTAGGTTAAAAGTGTTAACCATTCCTCAATGATCACACAACTAACAATATTTACACGAAGCGATTTTGTACCCGCAAGACGGTTATAATGCCTAAGGGGGTGGGATGCGATTATGTTTTTCAATGAAGAGAAAAACACTAGCCTTTCCACCCCAACTCCGCTCTCACCTACAAGGCGGTATGCCTTGTTACGCCGAGCAACCCATTCCAAGGTTGTGGTAACCAACCCCTTCGGCGAAATGGGTCAGCAAGCAGAAGAGATAAGGGGATCCTGCCAGGGCAGCCCGGGGGTAACCTGGCAGGATGCTGTACACCGGTCGGCAGCAGGGTGTGCATCTAGTGTGTAGGCGGAGGAACCTCTAGTAGGTCACTGGGCTGAGTTAGTTGGCCTACTGCGACCGGGCAGAGAGCGTTCGTCAGCCGAGGTGACGCATCTTTCTAGGGGAAGAACAGCCCGAAATCAAAGTTCCTGGTCCACCAGGTTGGGCTACAGGCTACAGGTTGGGCTCCTGGAAAAAAGTATGTTAAGAAAACTCTTGATGAGCCTCGGAAAATGGGGAATGGAGGATACGGCATAATGATGTGATATATTGTCACTTCAACGAACCAACGGTAGAAGACCATAGAGTCCTTATGGGAAGTACGGATGGCAACAGACCAAAAGGCCGTCCAAGCAAAAGATAGGAAGATGCTGTCGCTGCGGACGCAAGAGAGATGTTGGGAGTGCGATTCTTTGCTAATGATAGAGAGAGATAGAGGGTCAGGATAGAGGAGGCCAAGGCTCGACTTCGAGGAGGAGGAGTAGGAGGAAGACGGTTATAATGTACCACAATTAAAATTTTTCGTACTCACGTGACTAATTAGCTTAATATTTAATTCGACTTACATTACTACATTTTTCGAGGACATTTTTGTTTTGTATTGACATATCTGTTTCTTTATGCTTTTAGGGAGGGTTTTCCCTCGCTATGCCGTTTCTCTACAAATATGAAATGTTTGGCTTGTAGGTATATGTTAGCTAAAATTAAAATCACGCGGTATTTTATAATTTATGTAGTAAACACTTATGAAATATTTAATTACGCGTGAATAATTTATTCCGCCGCTGTCACAATTCGGTTTAGGAGGCGTAAAACATTTAACAGATCTAAGAAATCTTAAAAAAAAATTAATAAATAAATCCTCACTTATGTAAACAAAACCAACGAAATGCGGTGACGTGAATTTAGAAAATTTTATTAAGCACTGGAAGTGGTGTCGTTGTGCACGGTCATTAATGTACAGACAACATTTGTTTCGATCGCATTTGCGTACTGATGCAGTGAAACGTTAGGTCGCGCCGTATCGACCCCTCAGACGCCATTTGTTACACTACAACATTATGAAACTACAGAGCACTTAATACACAAAGTGATAAGAAAAACGTACAGCGAGGAATCCATTTGGAGTGGGTCGCGTCAATTGTATTGCGTTGAACACCGTTAACTCGGCGGCGTTTATGGGCACGGTAAAAACTTTATGATAAACTAGACATTCTCCACTATTATCAACCCTAACAAACGCTATTTGTTGGTTCTACAATTTGTTGTTGAAATAAAACTAACTTAATTTAATTCCAGCTACTAAATAGTTCATTCCAACAATCCCGAAAATAAGAACAACAGCTTCTACATCTCTGATTGACAATTGGCTTGAAATAAATATTATATTCTCGTCAGTGACGCATATTCAAGGAGATCTAGGTAATCTCAGATGGACCAAAAATTTTGTTGGCAAAAGTAACGATAATCTGATTTAATTTCGTCTTTTATAAAATCAGTATTATTAATTAAAATTAATTATTAAAATTGGAAACTACAGGGCTGTGGGACCGAGGGGTCGATTGCTTACAAGGCGATCCATATTATTCTAAACGTTTCGTCCAACCGCTGGAGGTCATCTTCCGTAGAAAAACGTTCTACAAAGTATGGAAGGCCGAACGCACCTCAGCCGGAGGTATAAACAATCAATATAATCTATAATTAAATAAGAATCACTTTGTAAGTAATCGACCATGGCCTAATAGTCCGGTAGTTTCCAATGTTGACTCCAGCCGCGACAGCCTTCGCAGTAGATTAAAATTAATTATTTTGCTTTGTAATTATTAAAATTACTGTCCGTGCTGTAAGGGCCTGGTCTCCCAATTTCTTCATGCCGAATTACTCGACCACACGTTTCGGCCTCACTACAGTGCAAGGACTTCAAAAACTGACAAGGTGTAGGTTTGCCAGAATACTGTGGTTGTACTGACGTGTACAGGCCTTACAGCCCGGATAGTAATATTAATAATTATGATGCCGTTCGTGAAAGCCTATGAAATACTTTGGTTTGCATTTTGCTGTCTTACTCGAATAACCGTACTAACGGAAACGGATGATAAGCAAGGTCCATATCGTTTCAGATGTGAATCGTCTTCCAACACTGTGACATGTCAGCAGGTTGCATTCGGTAAAAGGTGATGGCAACTTCTCTACGCCTTCAAGTGGGTTATTAACGGGTGGGGGTGGGGAGAGGTCCAATATCGTCTCTCTGTTTTAGAGAATCCGTTAGATCAGATGCGTTGACGGGTTGGTTTACGCAGTGACGATAGTATTATACTCTCTTGCAATAGTAATATTTGAATAATCAAATATTATATCTACTTTTAAAATTAGCCTATTATTTTGTTCTCTCGCAGGTCCTGTATAACTTATGTTGATTAGGCATATTGTGGTATTACAGTGTCCCAAAATTGGATTATTTTGTTTCTAAGATTGGTCACATTCTGATTTTTTGTTTGTTGTATGTTATTCTTTTTCTCGTAATGAGAAAACTGATGTGACTATTAAATAAACGGCTGGCCCTTTATATTCTGCCTTTATGGCTGACCCATACAGTTTACTTACCTAGAAACTTAATTTCTCCATCAGTTACAGCATTTTTGGGAGGAGGCGGTCATTTGAGTGTTCAGAGCTTACCCACCGCTTGGGCCCACCTTCCACCACTGGTTCCCATAAATATTGCCATGATACAGGAAACGAGAAAATGCCTGAATGGGTTAGGAATGTATAAGGACCGGTACAGATAAAAGGACTTGAGGAGATTGTAATAAGGAAGGCAACTGTTTGGAGACCGTTAAAGAATACAACTAGCGAAGACCAAAATCAATATCAAAAGGTGGAGATGCAAAATTGGAGAGTGCCGATGCTCTCATCATGGAACCGCCCGGTGAAGAAGCGATGTGACAAAAGTTGTAATTAGGCCTACCTGCGGAATGATTTACCGCGAAATAGGACCGTAGAGGTCCAACAAAATAGAGAGCTCATATTATGTGATTGTCCGATGTAATAATAATAATAATATAAAATCCTAAGAAAAATATAATAGGCCTACCTAATATTTGTGTGGTGGAATTGCAACATAAGGGCTAAAAGCACATACGCTAAGTGTGGTAAAATGGCTATTATGTTGTGTATCTGATTGCTTAAGAGAAGACTTCTGTGGAGCTTAACCGGTTAGGAATAGCCGGTTTAGAGAGATAAACGAATGAAGTTAGAACCTGAATTAATATTAGAAAGAGAGGATTAACCGACGTATTGTGGCGGGACCGTTACCTTGTGACGGGGAAATCCTGAGGGCTGGAGAGAGATACTGACTGAGGGATGTCTTACTTACAGATGTCTACTATCAGACAGTCGGAACCTGTTATAGCAGTGACTTTGCTGATCGTCCAGCAAAGGGAACTTGGAATCAAATGTACTATATATAGGCCTACGGATACAGTGAAATATCTGTATAACGATCCCCCCTACAACAATAAAATATTCTGGTCCCGACATTAATTCCATTAATGCGCGTAAAATTCCTATCAATTTAAGCAGGCTCGGATGTAGAACATTTGCCCCCCTCGAAAAACACACATAAGGCCCCTTTAACAAAAAATGTATATTCGTGTACGTGCCTTTAAGTTACTGTGCACTGAACATAGCAATATGCAGCTGACGACATGTCTATGGGAAACAATAAAAAGGTCATTAGTAATACGTATACGTTTTACCGCTACACCGAACACACTGGTCAGTGAAGTCGTAAATCTTTAGGCCTATAAAAGTCAATACTGCATACTCTTGTAAACAGCAACAGTGTAATCACTACACATAGTAGAATAATTTTACACAGAGATAAGTATAAACTCGCATAATTCAAAATAGAATGGATAACGAAAACTTTAAAAGAATTTTCTCTTTATTTAGTATATACAAAGTCTTCCATCTGTGTTGTCTTAGCCAAAACTGAGGCTTCGGTGTGATTGGTAGCTAACAGTCTCACATCACTGCCCCATTTATTATTAAATAGGTTTTGACCCGCTGAAAGACAGGAAAATGACTTTTCAGAGAATGCAACTGTTACAGGTAAAGTCACGAATACTTTACCTAATGTAAATTTACAATTTACAAATAGCTAAAGCAGGGTAACTCAACGAAAATAGGAGTTTTCAATTCCAAAAGCGTAGGCTATTCAGTTTTGAAATTTGACTTTTTAGTCCTGTGGGGAGGAAGGTAAGTTCTAACGTTATAGATGGAACACTGCATTTTGATATTTTTAAGTTTTAAAAAAATGTCATGGTCTGATAGAGAACATTTTAGGATATTATAAAAATCCTTCTATCACAATTTACTGAGCTGAAATAAAACGGAGTCTATTTCTTTAACACCTAGGTCTACAAGGAAACAAGCAAGCAAGTTTCCATTCCACCAGAATCTATGATTCTCTGGCAGTTCATTAAAAACTCTCCTATTTACGTTTGAAGCATCTGTAAGTATACAGGCTCAACTTTCTTTTTTACAGAAACATTTCCTGCTTCCTCTTTTCTTACTTATTCTTTTCAATTCAGTCAGTCAGCTCAACTTTGCACCGTCATGTTCAGGTCCCCTAAAAAGTCCGGTCCCTCCTCCAATTTGGAACCCGGGTATGGTTCCGGGCATGGATTTAAGATATTATCGGTAATGATACGATTCCTTTTTTAGTGCCCAGTGAAACGGTTTCTGCTTCCTTCCCGGTACTACGACAGTATGAATTGTGCGGTCTCCGCCAGTTGCGACGAAACGACTTTTTTATCTGTTCTTACCCGGTCAGTTGCGCCCCGCACATTCACTTGGTCGCAACTTACCTAATCCGTGCAACTAGTAGAAAAGCCCTTGTAACTTTTTCGTTTCTGCGAGTAACCTCTTTCTTTAAATATTTGTGTCAGGTTAGGTTAGGTTGGTTCCTCCTAGTTTAGGTTGGTGTCCGTTTAGTTTGCTTCCTCCGTCTACAAGTAAGACGGAGACTCATGAAGTTAGAGTACAATGTGAAAGTAGTTGCAATGTACATGTTAAGTAGATGTTGTGATTGCAATGTCTCAGCAACTGTTGAGTTACGTAGCTAGAAGTGGTGTGATGAAATGTGTTAATGTTGGTACAGATAGTTATTAGTTTTGTTGTGTTGTGGATCCTATTAGCTGCGAGTGGAGAGAGCAGAAACGGATCATTAAAGGGCCAAGGGTTGCCATCTAATGATTCGATGTCTGTGACACGTGAGTGTTGTTTTTAGTAACCCGCAAATAGATATGCCTATGTAGGGCGAGCGAAACAGCACAGAGGTATGGAAAATTATGAACGGAGAAAGTTGATTGGTCGCAACGGTATATAAACATTGGAAAGAGCCGGACGCATTACCATTCCAGGCGTGAGCCTTCATCTCTTCACAGACCTTTGACAGATACAGTCTGTGTCTGTAGCTCATAGGACGATGTTTTCGATTGCAATTGGCCGCGTCGCAATTGGTCGGGTGAACATTTTCACCTCGGTCGCAACTGACCGCGGACCGAGTCGTGGTAGAATCGGAATTGAAGATCTGTCGCTGAAGGACCCGTACATCTGTCGCAACTATGCACTGCCTCCTAGTCCTCTGTTTAACAATATCTTCTCCTGCAACATGCCTACGAGTCTCATGTACGTATATACACAGTGAGTAACGTGTTATGTGGGAAACAAATTTACATTTGCACAGAACGAAAACAACGCTCAATAAAATATATATTTGCAAGTGTTATTAGTGTAAAAGGAACGACTTAGAGGACATTTTATTATGCCATTAAAGTATCAATAGCTGTAAGGACGGGTAACAGGTGGGAGATAAAACTGATCCGACAGCTTTTTAGCATCTTATTTTCTTTTAACGTTCACAGAGTTTTATTATTTAATTGTTTATACAATATAATAGCCAGCTTTACTTGCAAGTTTCTTATATACTGTATAAAATCATATATAAATTAAGTAACACGTACAATTGTTTTATATTTATATTTTTTACCTTTTTATTACAAAACACGTGTATAAATAATCAAACTATAAATATATACATTACTATAAATTAGAAATAGTTCAATTGTAAATAATTTACCCATTAGTTTATTTGTAACTTTTTTATATGCTTTACTTTGAATTAAAAGCCTAACGCTGTGTAAGAAATGAGCGAAATCTTTGTCTTGAACGATCGCCGAAACAAAACTACAAGGCGATTATTGTCGTTTATTCACCTATGATTTCAAAAGTAATCAGATGTTCCCCGTAATAAATGACGTAACTGTTTGCAAGTTTGTGTTTTGCAGGCTGTAGCCTATGATAAGTACTGTTTAAATTTTTAAAGGGATTATTGTAACCGAGTTATACACGAAACAACGATCGAATACTTATGATTTTGTGGGATTCCACAGATTTTTTTACGAAATGCTTTTACAGGTATAACCACACACACGCGCGCGCGCGCGCACGCTCACTCACTGGCACTCACTGTAGTTTTCGTCTCTTTCGTAAAACTGTTTAATAAAAATAAGTACCTCACATATTTATACCTCCAAAGGAAATACTATTTTTATTGCATCCATAATGACCCGTGATCGATGCTGCAATGAACGCTAATGAAGCAGACCAAGCTGTGATCATGTTTTTTAAAATATACACGTATTTGCCTATGCGGATTCAGATGAGACCACATCTCTATCATGCGTCAAAGGAAACTTCCAAAAATACACTGCAAGTCAACATTACAATAATCAAAACCAAAGACTGTTTCCCAGCGGAAGAAAATTCTGGTTCAAAGAAGAAATCAGTAGGAGAATCGTCTAAGTGAATAGATCCACTTAAATAGAACGAAATAGAACAAAACAGAACAAAGTGTTGAAGAGAAGCAGTGCAACATAATAAAGGAGATAAGACGAAAGAACTGTCATGAGTTAGAATTGAAGGCAACCAAAGAAGACTACTCCTCCGACTGACTATAAATTGATTTGTTATTCTATCTACTAACCGTCATAGTAGGGAACACAGACGACATACAGTGATACATTTCTTAACTGAAGTCGTACAACAAAGATTCGTTATTAAAACAGCTAACAGGGATAAATTCAGACATTACAGTACTGTAGTCAAACGGGAATGCTTATATGTGTGTAGAAACAATAGCTATGAAAAGGCTCTCGGCAATAGAAAATATCGGTATGAAGAACATACATGACTTCTATCTTCTAAGATTTATATTTAAAATCATTTTCGAAATGAAATATTTCCATAGAAACTACTTCTTTCTTCATCCTCAACCACAGTACTGTGGTCACTGACGTATACCATCTCACGTTAACGTACTCGATTTTCAATGATGATGCAGTCGATGGTACTGCCGAAACGTCTGGTTTTGCAGAAAACATTGGACCACGGCCAAACACCCCGGGAAGGAATTTTAACAACACACACACACACACACACACACACACACACACACACACACACACACACACACACACACACACACACACACACACACACACACACACACACACACACACACACACACACACACACACACACACACACACACACACACACACACACACACACACACACACACACACACACACACACACACACACACACACACACACACACACACACACACACACACACACACACACACACACACACACACACACACACTTTTCAGAAAGTGACTTTCCTTCAGGGTAGTACAATCAGAATCAGCCCTTACCTCGAACATGATTTTTTCGCGATCACCATACTTCCATTTCCTTACGGAACATGGAAGTAAAAAGGAAGCAAAATTTCTAAAGAAAATCTTAAGACCACAAAAGTATCACCAAATTAATTTATTTATTTATCTATTAATTTTCTTTTTTTGAGATAAAACTACGAGTCATGCGTTTGAGAAAGTCACCACCAAGATAAAGAAAAGACGAATGGTTTTATCGTGGAAGGGAATAGGTGGTTTCTTTCTTTAATGGAAACACAAAGACTGTAAACAAGTTCGTCGCCTTAGATGAGAACAAAAAGATACTAAAGGTGAAAGAAGTCCACGGGGATGTAGAAAATTAAGGCATTGGCGAAGAGTTTATAGTAAACAGAGAAGTGTATAAAGAAAATTGCGGAGGCGAAGGATCTGTGCGAAGAGACAACAAAAGAACCCAGAGGGCGTTATCGGAAGAAGAACGATGAAGGGTGAGCCGTTGAATGACGGAATAAGGGAGAAGGAGAAGAAGAATTTAAGAAAACGAAGGCAGTTGTGTCATCGCAGCCCATAGATGGCGGATACGAAAAGGAAGGAAGGAAGGAAGGAAGGAAGCTAGCTGGAAAACACGTCTAAAGTTAACTACTGTAAATAAAGTAGGTATCAGGGAACAGAAATGCGTTCGATTAAATCGGCAGGAGAGTAGCCTAGAAACACTAGTATCTTCTCCCATAATGTCATCTGGAACAGAGGCTCGAGTATAGCCGCCCTCACTACCTACATCCTAGTGTGTGTGTGTGTGTTCATAGGATATCTCGGTTTAACGCCAGTCCTGAATAGCTTAGAAGAAGGTTTTTAGTGGGCAGGATGCCACTGTATGGTTTGTTAACCTAAAGAGTAACAGTCAGAAAACGAGACAGGAATTGAACCAATCCTCGATACGTAACAAGCCATCATTTAATCCACACACCATAGCCATGCCAGGATCAATAAGTGTTTCAAAATACCACTTTCTTTAATCGTACATATTTTGAAACAGGGATGAGTAAGATAAAATCTAAATTCGAGCTTGACTTTCCATAAGAATGATATTATTTTCTCAGGAGGTTCGAAAGACAAATTTTATGGAGGTTATACAGATGTGTAAAGAAAGGGGAATCAAGGGAGGCGAAGAAAGAAAAAAAAGATTGAAAAATTAATTAAACTTAAAGATATAAGGGACAAACAAATTTTCCAGAATTAGCTTAATGACAAATTCTCATAATAAATTCAAGGACACGTCAACAGAACGAAATTAATCAGAATACCTAAACATATACGCGGAGGCATTACTCAGGGTCCTAGAAGGAAAGGAGGATCAACCAAGAAGTAGATTGGTTCGTGACGTGCAGGATGACTTGAGGACGATGGGGAGATGTGTCACATGACAGAATCTGATGGAGGAGGAATGTTATGGAGTCTTAACGTGGACTGTATAGTCAGAGAAGTAGGAGAGGTCAGACAAGAGTAATGAGCACGTAGAATCTTGTTCAGTCTACTACAGGACACGGTGTATTGGGAGAGAACTCCATCTACGGACGAGTAGAATGTGAAGTCGGGTACTTCTGTAAGATGTAGGCTACCATATCGCTACCGGTGGCCATTCTAGCCTGGGACCAAGGAAATCAGCTCCATCCCAGAGGCATATGGGAATTTTCTTATTAAATTTTAAGCGCGTATACACAATATGTACTGTTTGTTATCATGTTATGTTAACATGATAACAAAGATAATAAAAATTATCTTTATTATGTTAAATTACTTTTAATTCCCACCTACCATGAAGGATACCGTTAATTTTTTGTCTTTAATTATTATTGTTATTCCCACCTATTAGGTGGCCTCTTCCAAATTAAAAGTTTTGACTGCCACCCGTGACTTCTCTTTGGTTGATACATTACATCCCACAGGCCGGGAGGAGATACTGCTACCGCCGCGTGCTTTTTGTTCTTGCCGATTGACAGGAAAATTAACATAAAGAAGGGTTATGCTTTAATTAAACGAAAACGAACAAGGATACGACTAGATGTAACAGGACACATTGGAAAGGTCATTATTCTGTTGTTTGTTTTCATAGCGTGAATTATAGTAGGTACCACAAAATATCATGAACGCTTTGTAAGTACAGGACAAACACAGTACGCACATAACTGATATCAGTTAGTTTACAGTTCTACGAAAAGGAACCTTTCGATTGCACACACACACCGTACAGTGAAAGAGAAAATAAGAGAAACGGGAACGAAGAAGGTGGTGAGGAGAGGGAGAGATAAGCGGCCTCACACACGATCATTTCGATGTGTCACATCAGACGGAATAATGAAATCGCATCATGTGGTGTGTCGTTTGGAATGACATAGGGTAGAAATGACCTTGTGTAGGGGTCAGCTGATTTCAGTCCTTCACACCTAGCTATCCGCGTATGCGCTGTCTGACAGAGCCGTCTGGTTAGTGGTGGGCGTTTATGTCGTTTTTGCACAACGAAAACAAAGTCTTCCAACAGAAGACTGTGGTCAACTGACGTCACACCGATGTGACACATCAATGTGACCGTGTGTAGGCAACGGATCACTTCAGTCCGATGTGACACATCGAAGTGACACACCAAAATGATGGTGTGTAGGCCGCTGTAGACAGATAGACAGATTTGAAAGGAGAAACACGTACCATAATAGAATTGTAATAGCCATTAACAGAAGACCATTTTCCTTATCGCTCTTGTTGTAATTACTCACCTGTTAATTAAAAATCTTATATATTAATACGACAGTTTACGTTAAAGCTGTATAACTACGTGGAAACAAACGTTTCAAGAAATGCAACGTCCCAGATCTGTACACTGTGCTTCGCAGATGACCGGGGTCACAGTTGATATCCCAATAATTGTATAATCTAAGAAAAGATTATTTGAAAGTGTGATTGGAAGTCAACGTGAAGAAAACTGTGTTACTGGAATAATAGAGGCCGCACTATTAAAGTTAGAGTTGAAAGATTAAGTAGAAATGAAATTTTTTATCGGTAGGAGTCGGTGATGTATCAAACCACGAAGGAAGAGATAAACAGTAGGCTGAATCAGAGAACTCGGTTTGTATCTCAACTATGTGAGATACAAGCATAATGAAGAACACAAAGACACTGATATTCGAGACTAGTGTGAAGAATAATTACATATCTGCGAAAAACTGGTAATCGGTAAAATGCTGGCAGTAGAAGAGGAATCTTACATAAGCTTAGAGGAATTATCTAGAAGAAGCTGAAAGAGAAACGAGGAATCGAGATACGCGTACGATTTGAAACAGCGGTAATGCAGTGAAGTGGTATGATAATGTTAAATAGGGCAATTTGGGCAGCAAGGAACGAGGTGTCTAAGAAGATCGTGGAGGGACGAGACAGATGATCCTACGAAGCGAGGAGGATTAGAGAAAGGCAGATGCGAACGACGAGAAAAATAGAGAGCATGGTCGAAGGGGGGGGGGGATCAGCAGTTGTAAAAGCCCTAACAAGAAAAAGAAGTGACGTTTGTACAACACATTCGTTTTAAAATAATGCTTTTATTAGCACTGTTAGTGTAAGAGATAGTAATCATCACGAAGGGTGGGAGATGAGCAAATAAACCATAGGGTCCAAACTGTAAATCCAGTGTAGTATTGGAGTTGTAACGTTATCGTTGGTAAGAAATCAAGCTACGAGTATACAAGACTGTTTTTCTACCCACACTACTCTATGAGACAGTGCATGAGATTTTTGAGACGGCAGCTGGAAAAACTGGGAGAGACCGAATTATGAATATGAGCATGTTCCAGCAGGAATCAGTGGTTGAGATTGTAGAGACAAGAGCACTGCAATTGTTTGGTTACATACTTTGGATCGGGAAGGAGGGGGGAAGAGGAACACGAAGATTAGAACAGATCGACTACATTGAGAAGTTGATTAATTGGTTACAAATTGTAGTTTGAAAGCTCATACATGTAGCGAATATATGAGATGTTAGAAAAATTGTAGTTAGCTATTGTCGACAGTGATATCATAAAGAATGAGTAAAGAAACACAAGCAAATGAATTAAAGAAGAACTGTCTTTAAGAAAAGTAATTGACAATGCTTCTTAGTTAAATTACACGTGTTATAACTGAACTCACTAAAGCAAAGTGATAATTATAAATCCTTTATCATTTTCTATTAATTCAAAACAGAGTTAATTTTTGCGATTTAAATTATGATGTGTAAATATTTGTGGTTAAATTTGCTAAATGTTATTAATTTCATTAAAGATTGATACTTTACTTTATTATAAATTACTTTTACTGAGATAATTTGGAAAAAAATAGTAATAACTTTGAATAAATTTTTCCTGAACTGGAGGAATCGCAGTCCGGTATAAAAAATCAAGTAGTCAGAATTTATGGGTAGGCTGTTTTCCGCCATAACTCGGCTATTTGTTAACGGATTTGAACAAACAAGACGTGATTGAATTCACAACAAACCGCTTAACATTTTACATAATAAACCATAATTTGTTAAATTAAAAATAGACAGAGGTATTAGTGATCAAAAAATTAAAGTGGCAGCCATTTTAAGTTTGAGATCACAAAATAATAATGATTTTTGCATTTATTGAAGAACATCAATGTAAACATCTGTACGAAATTTCATTAGGATGTCTCAATCCTTCTTGAGATACAGTTTTCTTAAAAAACAAATTGGCGGCCAGACGAAAAACGAGACGTTTCTGCAAATACGTTTATAGAAACGTTTTTTCTTATATTGATGCGTAGTATCCGAATATGTACAATGAGGACACCTTTCACGTTACATACCGTACCTGTATGTTGATAGTCACTCACATTATACAATACGTTACACCAAAAGAAGGTTTTAGACCCTTCAACGACATAAATACTCGGTTATGGATGACAGTAATTTATGACAATTGTTTCAGCCGTCACTACGTTTTTGGCATTCGTACGACTGCGCCCAAAACCTGCACATCCTCAGAGAAGGAATTCAGCGTGCCCCTTTGTTTGAGCGTTTTCCTTAAGGCTTACATTGTCAGATGTTCCTGGGAGCACATTTGTTATCGCTTGGTGTTAGCACGAAACTATACAACAAATATTAACAACCACATTGAGTTTTTGTTTAGCCACCAACATCGACGTGAACTGCTGCCTAGTATAAGGCAAAATTATTTATAGCCTCTTTATAATAACGTAATGCGTACAAATATGTTTCTGTACCAAGATGTCTTCATCTCTTGCCTCCCTAACCCGTTGTACCTACCTTAGCACTGTGTTTCCTTCTGCTAATGCCGACGCAACGGAATGTGACACAAAGGAACAGTTTTTAGAATCTCATTGTTCGTATTTTCGCGACTTTTCAGCAGACTCGAACGGAACTGTTAAAGGGATCACTGTGCCCTATCTATCTCCATACCAAGTTATGAACCTTTTTTCTCAAGAACTACTTTATTTTATTTTTGTTTTCTTAACTAAACTTCGGATGTTCGTACACACTGTATCAGAATCGATTCTTTATATCAAGTTTTGAAATGTTTACAATTATTAAATTTTTTAACCCTGTTTCAAAACAGATATTCTAATTTTTTTCTCAAAAAGAGTAATAAGTAAATAAGTATGTTCTAATAATTGTCTGACACAGTACAAATCTCATCCTTAAAAACGCAGATAAAAATTTCACATTTTGAATGGGAACACTAAATATGATACATAATGTTAAAAAACAAAATTTGGGGGAACGAAGTTTAAAGTTGTAGAAAGCTGTTAATTACAAATTAACTTTACATTTAGAAGAGATTTAGTGACAAAAAACATTACCCTCGCCATCACTTACGAATACGCAATTGTCAGAGGTTTCTATAGCCTATTATCACAAGAAACGCGAGATATTTTAATTTACTGATCCAAGATCACAAGCTTCAGTGAATTTATTTTTAGTTTATTATGACAAATTTTATAAACGCAATATTCTGTAAGGCAATTATAAGTTAATTATTACCCATTATCTCATTGTCGCATTTTTATTATTATCACGTTCATATGCTTTATAACTTTCGACAACGTTTCCGATTTTGCTTTTTGAACTTGAACAGAGCGTCGATGCCCTGGAGGATACAGAAGGATCACTTTTATAGTACTCATTCGTAAGTTCAATTGGCATACTAGAATTTACATCACTCGATCACTCGTACGGTATGCATATAGGATTCTTTGTTTACAGCATGCTCTTGTACTTCTTACCATTCTTAAGTATACAAAACATGTATTGTATATATATATAAAAAAAAACAGTGGTTTATCAAAACAAACACAATGGGCACTCTGACCACACATTAGCCTATAATCTCATAAACCGAAACACAATAAGTATATTATAAACAAAACTATTTTTAGCCACCCAATTTTTTAAAATAAACCACCATTTTAAAGCGGGAATTTTGGACAACGACATTAGCTAAGAAAGCAGAAAATCGTTCTTTTTTCATATTTTTTTTTGTTTGCGCATTCATCCCTTAAACGTCTCATACCAGGGCACGTGTTCGGATACCCGAAGATAATCGGATACGTAGGACTGCCGTGTTGAGTATTCTCACAGAGCAATACCGGTACTTACTTCTGCATCGAAAACATTCGGCGCATCGTCCACGATTTGTTCATTAGTTGCCAGTATAATTTTATGCTTCTTGTTTTCAGTCAAACGTTGTTTCGATTTAAAAAAAAATAGCAACTATAGACCTAAATGTAGCAACAAATTGTGGAACCCGAGACTGAGACTGAGAGCGAGTTTGTCTTAGCTTTTCCACTGAGGATGTCTTCTTATAGAACGGGCGAAACGTTTGGTGAAACTGCATTAGTAAATTTTGGTTGCCAACCGAAAAAGTGTTACAAACTGAAGAAGTGTTTGAATGAATTTTTATAATAAAGAATTACTAAGGCTTTCACGGATACTATTCTCTGCCCGTCTATTAGACCGTGGTCTACTTTACAGACGTTTCGGCTCTATCACTGTAGGCCATTTTCAGTGTACAGAAGGACTGAGTAATAGGCACAAGGGAATCTGTACCACAGTACTATGGGAATTGGCGTACGCCTTGCCAATAACTCTATCGTTCTATACACTGAAGATGGCCACCTCCAATGGTGGTGCCGAAACGTGTGTTGTAAGCTATGACACGGCCTAACAGCCCGGCAGAGAATAATATCAATAGGATTTTGTGTTCAACGTTAGTCTACGGATTATATCCCACCATGCGAATGAACTGGTTCAAATATATGTACATACATGTGTGTGTGCGTGTGTGTGAGACGGACAGACAGACAGATATAGAGCCCGTCTAATTTGTGTAATATTATACAGGAAATTTTTATTTGTAAATTATTTTTTTTATTTTCATTAATGAAATATAAAGTTGTATTTAATAATTACAATTGTGACTAAGCAGCTGACACCACCGAACTCGGGAATGAGAGACGCTGTTTGAGGTATGTTGTATAGTATCGTATGAAAAGTAATAAGTCTTTAATGGAGTTAACTGTTTAGTTATTCAAAGCGGCTAATGTCGGGTAATTTGTTTGTGTAAACGCTAATTGGTGAGAGCACGTCGTGGCGCAGACGAAAAACTATTATCGCACCTAATTCGTACTTTTGTTTTTTTTTTAACTTTCACTTCGGATCAGAAAACTGTCTCTCACTGTCCAGAGGTTGCCATAGCAACGGCCACCCCGAAAGTCTGTCTAACGAGACAGCTATTGCTACCTCCACGACTCCGATTAATCAGCTCCCTTATTTTACTTTCACTTTGCGACCAGGAAACAGGCCAAGTCACAAGATAAAAATAATACTAAAACAACGATAATTTTCGTGTCAAGTAACAGTCGAAACAGTTTTCAGTGGCGGGTAAAATTTGTAAATTTTGGTCGTAGACAATGTCTAACGTTCACAGTAAAACGCATAGACATTACAAGCTCCGTGTTTCTATAAAAGACGTAGCCAGACAATTCAATTTTAAGTTAAATTGAGTTTAAATATTAAAAAAAAAAAAGAATAAAAAACTTCCCCTAGTGTTTCAATACACCTGGCTGAAAGTACCTGTAGGTTGAAGGTTAAAAATACCTCTAAAATTACATGATGTCTACAATGTTAAGTTAACTTTTCGTTAATAAGGGTTTAAAAATGTTCACGGTAAATCTTTTACACAAAATCAATTAAAATTTAGCCTTCTAATTTTTACTTGTAACATAAAAATATTTATATATTTTTGGATTCAGAACTATAAGCTCGACGAATCTCGTTTACATGTATGTACTTTAAGTTATGTGTGTTCGCATGTATGTAGTAAAACCTTTATTAACGAAGGTAAAGGGGTATACACGGTTTGAATATCAAAAATTTCAGAAAATAAATACGTGATAATGATAATATAATCATGACAATGATGATCTTTGGTATCAAAAAGTAAAAATCCAATCACTCGTAGAGTATTTTGCAATTAAACAACTGTTTAAATTTATTTAATAAATTACCTTAGATCCATCGTGTGACTTTGTTTTGTATTTAAAATGACGCGTTTCGGGACATATCTTCCATCATCAGATTACTTCACTCAGTTGAATGTTAAAATCGCATTACTCAAATGTTAAAAACACACGTCAGTGTGGGTGCGCACCCTTTGAAAGCTGACCGGATACTGAAGTTGTCTATGTTTTTGCAAGTGCAAGCCTGTATCGTTGCAAAAACTTGGCGTTGGCGATGGCTGTCAGCAAAAACTTGACGTAAAGCTATTTGAAAAACAAATAAAAAAATATCACGTAGAAAAGCAAAAATATTGGTGTCGTTGCCGATGCGGACAATTATCTGGGCACAATTAAGGTGTTGTGGTAGAGTCGGACACGTTAGTAAACAAGATAAGGACCAGTAGTTATAAACATACTGCAACTGCAACCCGCTGCACCGTACAACAGCAGATCTTCCTGAGTCGGAAGGAATTCTTCGCGAGTTGTATTGTAATACATACAACAGTAACATTTCTTAGAATTATTACACTGGGTCGCTAACACTTGCCATCTGACATATAGATTTGTACTGTGACGTCAGTAGAGTGTAACGTTACCTCACACACACACACACACACACACACACACACACACACACACACACACACACACACACACACACACACACACACACACACACACACACACACACACACACACACACACACACACACACACACACACACACACACACACACACACACACACACACACACACACACACACACACACACACACACAATTATATAATATATTTTATTATAATATTATTTTATAATATTCAATAAATATTAGAGTATAGAGGGAGCGGTTGTATGACAGGAACCAATTGAATGACTCCACATAGTATTTTTTCATTCAATTCAAAACTTTTTTTACCTTCTTGCCTTGCGACGGAGCAACTATCTTTTGTATTAACCTTTTTCTTCCATCCCAGTCAGGCGTTATCTGCTTTTTCCAAGATTTGTCCGCCTCAGCCACAGTTTACATTTAATTATAAACAGATGTAACTTAATTGTCCGCCTCAACCACAGTCCGCCTCAGCCAAAATATTTAATCTCGTTACTCGTGGGCCACGATTACCCGAGCACGAGGACAAAACGCGGACCTCACTCCCATTCTCCTTCAGACCATCGAAACCTTTCCTGTAGTGTTTTCCTTAAGTAATTTTATACTATTATTAAGTTACTTTTATTTCTGCTGTTTAACTATCAAAAGAAAAGGTTTTTCCTTCGAACTGAACAAATGTTATACTCTTAAAAAGCGGCAGCAGCAGTTAAGCGGTATTTCGGTTAACGAAGGTTTCCCACACGCACGCACGTACGCGGGCGCGCACACAAACACACAGAGTCAAAAGATGTATTTGTTTTTATAATAAACCAATGATGTGTACGCATTTATAAATGTTGTAGTATTCCGATTCCAATCCAATTCCGAAGTATTTTGCAGTTTAATCACAGTTACCGGTATCAATCATAATTGTTTTTTTTCTGCAAGTATAAAATTACTTTGTCTAACGCACATTTCGCATCATCAGTAGCAGAAAGTGTCCAATAAAAGGTTTGTATTACAGTTATTATTCGTTGGTGGTTTCAGCCTCTGAACATGCGGACGGACAATTTCTGCGACACACGTAAGGGACTTAATATACATATGTTGGCAAGGAATCAAGTTAATTTTGCGATTATTTTTATACGTCTATGACTTTGATGATTTTGTATATGTAGCAGGTACAGTGAATGCGATGTGCGCAAATTACGTATACAAAATACACGTAACCGGTACAGTGGGACGCCAATTATATTGCCAGATTAACCTCTGAAAGCTTCAATCTGGATAATCAGAGTTGTAATACTTTACGTTTTTCACATTGCATATAATCTTTCATGTATAATGGGTACGATGCTGTGTTAAAAAATACGAATGTTAAAAACTACATTTGTTAAAATAAAATTGAAAAACTGTACAGTACAATGTCAAAGAAAACCCACTGTACACGGACCACAAAACAGTTAACACAGTCTGTATCAGCAAGTCTCAAAAAATTTCTGTCAGCAATCCTTTAGAATTTAAATCTGACAATAAATAAAAATTATTAATTTATAAAAATGCTGAGAATTTGAAAATACGCTTGTTTTTATCACTACTAACGCGTTTCCACAATTCATTTCAACAATCTGTTTTATAAATAGGGAAATGTAGGTCTAATCACGTAAAATAGCACGAATTGGGAATTATGCAACGTGCGTCTGTTAACGATGAAATTTGGGTACTGGTATTATTTAATTTTTTTTTCAGATTTTACAATATAATCAAAGCAACATACATGAATGTTTAAACTTTTTTCTAATACATATATCGATTTTGTCGATTGTCTATTGCAAATTTTGGCAGTTCGGATAATCTGACATTCGAATAATCGGCGTGCTGTGCTTACAACGAGTGCATGTCGTTTACCATAAAATTAAACAGATAATAAAAACCATATTGGCTTAGGTTAGGTTAGGTGGGTGGGTGGCATATAACTGTATTGGGTGGCAGATATAACTGTTGTGTAACTGAGGAAAAATATTTACGAACAACCCACACTTGCTACAGCACATCCAGAAGAAATCAAGTGGTCATAACGAGACTCCGTATCGGCCACACGCTGCTGACTCACAAGCACATCTTCACGAACGAGCCTCCTGCTAGATGCAACCACTGTGACACGGCTTTGACAACATTCCATATCGTTTCATAGTGCCCTGCTTTGCATTATCTAGGTACCAAATATAATATCCCTTCTGACTTAGAAGAAATTTGAACGACAAGACTGTGTGTGTGTTTCAGACGGTCATCTGAAGCACGTAAAAAATTAACGAGAGCCGCGTACTTGGTCTAATAGACAAACCACGAAATAACTCAAGTGAGACTCCTGTTATAAATCAGTTTTATTATTTTGTTTAATTCAAATTTTACTTTTTCTTCCTTATACATGTAGCTTAGTAACTGAAATAACAATCTTTCAGTTATTTTATGCTCTTGTACTTTATAGTCATTTCAATAATTGTTTACAAAAAACAATAGTTCATGGAATACAACTTCGTCTTTTCATTAAATCTTTCAACGATTCCACTTCTTTCGTAATTTTAGTACATTTTGTAGTATACTTTGTGGTCTCGTTAGGCATCGAGCGGCGAGAAGCCACCTCTGTTATTAGCAAATGATGTCGTACGCTGTAATCGTGAATGCTTCCAGTAGTGAAACTTTTGAAAGAAGAAGTATGTTTATTTTTTATCTAGCGGTCGCCCTTCTGACGAATCAATTAAAGTTAGGGTTAACTATATAATTGATAAACAATAATCTCTAACAACCTGACTTAGGGGGGTTTTTGTGTCGTAGGGTATGAAGTTGAGTGCTTAAAAAACAAAAATAAATTCATTCAAAATTTAGAAATCAGTTAGGGTCTACTCTAGGATATGGGGATACTGAATTTGTTGAGGATCAAGAAATGAAAAAATTAAAAATTATTCGTCAAGAATACAAACGGATGTACATTTCTAATTTTAATAATAAATACAGTTTTATATTTTTTTAAATATTTTTGAACGAGAATATATATTTTGTATTATTTATTATATTGTTTCGACAGTTTATTTTACATCATTGTCATCTTCTGATGGTTTATATACAGAATTATACAGAATTCTGACGGTGACAGTAATGTAAAATATTTTGACAGTAATTATCGAAGCATATTAGTAAATCATAAAAAAAATATATTCTTGTTCAAAATATATATATTATTATTTATTATCAATATTTAAATAACAAGAACAGTGTGAGAAAGTATGAATATATATTTTATAAAAGTGTATACGTATGTGTGTAGGTGTGCGTGCATGTATAATAAATTGTTATTTGAAAGTGTAATCTTTGGTGTTATTGTAATTATATGGTTTTAATACGTTTAGATTTACACGAATGTTGTAAACATTTAAATCACTGCGGTAGGCCTAGTGTAATTTAGATTGTAGCATACTGAAATTACACACTTTCCTTTGTGTTTATGGGATTTCCTTCGTAATGAATCAGTTTTATTATTTTTTAAATTCAAATTATCATTTTCATGTCTAACACGTATAGCTAAGGAACTGAAATAACAATCTTTCATTTTTTTTTTATTTTTTTTTTTCGATGATTTGTTTTTCAAGAGATGCGTAAAAAACGTTTGCCATTACAACAGAACTCTTGTACTGTTATCATATATTTCTAATGGATATCATAAACCATATTTTTATTAGGCCTTAAAGACACAGTTTTTATCCACTAATAATATAATAGTAAATTTTATTCTGAATGTCCGTATTTTGGTTTTAAACTATGTATGACACTGTTTAAAATGTATGTCTAAAATTTTATTTTTATATGGATAGAAATAAAGTAATAATAATAATAATTATTATATACGGAGCAATATTCAACAGTATTACTTGATGTTTATTTAACTTTCAACTTCTACCATCGTTAAAAATGTAATTGATACAGCATCAATCATTATCGTATACCATACGAAAGATAGTAAATAAGAACGAAAATATACATTTAAACTTCACGTATTCAACAAGATTCCTATAAATTGAAAAATTGGAAATAATGAATCTGCAATAAAATTATAAATTTAACAAAATACAGTACCTGTTATGGGCAGAGTATGTCTACTGCTAGCCAGCTGGCATTACTGTAACGTATTACAATATAACAACTCATTGGCGTAGAAGATCACACTGAATGTCTTCGTTTAATGAGGTATTGGGGTAAAGGGGTATTTCTGTTCGTTAATCGTCAACAAATTTTGCCGAATTCGCAAACACCTGTCATAGGGACGGCGGGATTTTTTTAACGTGGGGCCGCTATACGCTCTTCACCGTCGCGTCTGAGTGTATAGCTTACCGCAAATATCTACGACATAGGCTACTAGAGCCACATCGTGCAGACCGATACTTCGTCGAACACAGTAAGAATATATTGTAACAGAAATAATCCTGTAGTACTATCCCGAACATAACGAGCTTCCTCGCAATACCTTTTTGTGTATCGTTTGAAATGTAAAACCGTACGCATATCTATAAAGCGGTCTTGCAGTCATAAATTTGATAAATTCGTATCACGAATTAATAATTATATTTTCAGCAACGCCAGTGTTTCCTTTTTGTTGTCAAAAGTAAATTCAATAGATTTTCGAAGAACGGTTTTTAAATTGAACTTCAAAAACTGACTTACAAGTATATGCTTTACATTGAGTAAATAAATAAAATTCAATAAATCAAGTAACGAAGACAGAATCGGGAAGACCGCGATGGGTATTGAAAACTTATCCGAACAAGCGCTGAAATACAAAGAGATAGTCTGAAGTAATTTTGGGCGACCAAAGAGAAAACGTCTGGACTTTTGAGGCCGGAACAAACGAAGGACTAATATGTGTAACAAAAACGTAGAAGACAATAATATACCTGCCACTCTGCGGCAAAGTAGTTTTTACTAAACCAATTACGTATTTTTTTTATGTCTTTAATTCAGGAATATCCGTTCGCGATGATTACAGACCTGTGCTGACATACACAACTGATGTGACAACTTGATGCGTCATTTTATATAAAGAAACGGATGAAACGTTTTGTGGGGTGAAGTAGGCGTAAGTAGATTATTTTTCAAGAAAACTGAGGAAACATAGAAGTAAAAATCAAATTTTTCTCATAACGTGCATGTGTCGTGTGCTCGGAATGTTATTTTATTTATTGTTACATGTTATATACGGTCTTTATTATTTTATAATATTTATGTATTTATTATTTATTTTTCTTGAAACTTTACTTATTGTTATGCTTATTTATTGGTGAAAATATATTTATAATATTTTGCTAAATGAAGACACAATATAATGTAGACAAATATTTCGCTCGATTAAATTTAAATCGTTTTCTTTGGTCTGTTTCCGTCCTGTGATTGTCACGTGGTAACTTCACAGCATTACACTCGCCCGTACTTAGGAAACAATTTCAAGAAAAGCTAAAGGGATTATGAGTTTAATGGTAGGTGAGTAAAATTATCTGGGCTATGGCAGCGCTGCACGGATTAGATGCCAGAAGGACTCGACTAGTCCGTGGATTAGCAAGTGACGATGCGACAGGAACAAATGCCTGGACGCGTATAACTTAAAGTTGGATCGTATTATACATGATCGTACTGCGTCACTTTTATCACACACACACACACACACACACACACACACACACACACACACACACACACACACACACACACACACACACACACACACACACACACACACACACACACACACACACACACACACACACACACACACACACACACACACACACACACACACACACACACACACACACACACACACACACACACACACACACACACACACACACATTTTCTTAACTTTTTCATAGATCCACAGATCTTCACTACAATTTCATTACTGTTCATGATGTAGATTGTTATACATTATATTAACTTAATAATCATTTTTTTATGAACGTGGTTTAATTCTACAGATCGCTTTCGGGGAAGTCAGGATAAGAAGAAAATGGTTAGAGCGGACCCGAAAGCGTTCAACAGAACTAAAGTAAGTTGTAGAAAGACTGATATTAATTTGGAATAACATACAATAACCGCTAACTTGGTAAAGATTATTCTTTACGTATTAATAAATTAAAATCATATAAAAGTATTATGAAGCCACTAAAAAACATTGGTGATGAGTACACCACCTACTATTCGAAACACGCACGAGTAAGGATAAATATCTTTTAATAGTACGTTTATATATTTTTATTTATAAATACAAATATAAATACAAATAAGTAAACGCATTGCTCGCGCGAGCGTGCACGTGTGTAATTTTATTGTCTTCCCTTTGCAGAATTATGCTTTGTAAATTTTATTCTTTTTATAAAATTTTGTTGTTTACAAAATTATTTTCTACAGAGATTTTTTAAATTATTTGTATTTTATTTACAAATTCATATTGAAATAAAGTTCGTATTGTAAAATATCGCCTTTGGAAAGTTTTTTTTAGACTTTCACACAAATGGATGATATAATTAAATAAATATATAATACAAAATATATATATAGTATTTCAAGGAAAACGTGTCAGGCTATAATTAGATTAGTCATTTTAGTGAGTCTGTTTTCCTGTTCCTGGGAGGATATTTTCGTTCTCATTGGTTATTCTTTTGTCTGGCATACGATAATGATCGATGGTGTATCAATTAAAAATTTTTAACAATGCTAGAGTCTGAAAATTGTAAAAATACGTTTAAATTCTGGGAAAACATTCAATTATGTTTATTTATCACGTAGAAAACTGTGAACTGACTCTTTCGGTTTTAGCTCGGGATCGTTTGCATAGTGTGCGTGCTGTGTGTGGTGTAACCACTAACCCATTTACTTCGAAGACGGGGAAACAACTGAGATTTGTGTCTGTGTCGCCTAGGAATTTCATCACTCCTCCTCAAAGGTTGTGCTTACAAAAATCATCTTAAAAACCTTATTTTAAATATAATAGAACCAAGATTTTTGTTTTTGTAGAAACTATTTGAAAGCCCGAGGCTTAAGGCGCCAATGAGAGAAACGTGAAATTAATATTTGGCGTTGCAGTATTTGTGGTCCGAAGCGCTCTAGTTGTAAACACCAGCTTTATAACCGAGTTTTACATGTTCTTACCGTTTCCACTGAAGAATCGAAATAGTTTTCAGATATTGTTTGTATTTTTCGTATCGATAAACTTACAGTATTACGCCGGTCAAGCCGTGAAGGCAGCAACCGTGCTGGAGAAGCAATCGAGAACCCGAAGCAGGGCGACAGTATTCAAATTTGAATAGAATATTTATTTGTCTGCAAACGGTACACGCTGACTGCAGAAGTGAACCGGATCGTTTAAGAACGATTACGGAACATAACGCTGATACAGACAATACGATCTTATGTTATCACAGAGTCTGAAACTACTTCGTCCAAAAAAGATGCAGTAACTTAGAAAATTAAGTGTTAACATTTTGAAAATAAACCTCAATCATTAGCGACTGTATGATACAACAGTGAAATGCTGCTGAGTTGCTGGAAGAGTTCAGATTTCTGTGGGCGTCACTCAGTAATATCAGAAAAACTGTGGTAAAAAATTAAAATCCTGTGACAATTCGTTTCTGTTCGTGACTTTTTAATGTGTCGTTCGTCTGAACCTGATCAAGACGAACTGCTGAGGTCGTATCGTTATTCTAAAAATCAGCTTTACAAACTAACATTTTTTTATTCGAAATCAAATTGTTTAAGTTGTGGTGAAAATGTCTAGTGCAATAACGCAATGGTATTTAACATACATCTAAGAAAATTACCGGAGTATTCAGTTTATATGAGAATAAAAATTGATTCAATGAAATGTGAAACACGTTGAAATGTTGGCACACGGAAGTCGGGGCTACAGCGATAGCTTGGTTTCTCGATATTTTAAAAACACATGATAATTTCTCAGATAAAGCTCGTCGCATCTAATAAACTTGTGTTCACTTTAATTATCTCATTTAAGAAACAACATCGAAGCAACAGTCGATAACGCGTTAAAATTTAGAATAATTTTAAAGTCATGTTTTCTTCACGCGTTTATGCGAAAATCCTTGTTAATTTAGACCTAACTTTAACAAATTAATTGTTGCATTGTGCATTGCACATAAACAGTTCAGAAGGTTTCGAGAAAAATTTTAGAATAGCCTCATTTAAATTTAGATAACCAAGATTCAGCGTTATTATCAAAAACATAACTGCTGCCTTAATTCTGTACAGAGGCTAGGTGAAATCCAAGTATGTTTTACGTAACTCAATGTGTATAATATATGAAACATATAATCCCCTACCCATATAAAAAAAATTATATCCCCAGGCCTTTCAGGGCACTAAAACTGGAATCCTATGTTGGGTTTACACTGTCGTGAGAATAGGTAGTTAACAGTAAGAAGAGTTACCGAATGGCGGCGGGCGTGCGACCAGTAATATTTGAAATTATTAAGTAAAATCGGACTTAAACTTAGTCAATGGGCGTTTAACTGAATGAACTTCTGTGTTTGATATTTTATTGAGTAAAATTGTTTGAACATAATTTATTAAATTCCGTAGAAAAAAAAAATACAAAATAACGTTCAGCGTTCAAAACGGCAAGCTCTGTGAACAGGTCGAGTTCTGTGAACGTCTTGAAACAAAGTTCAGCGCGACATTGAAGCCGTGGAAATCCGAAAGTCCGATTCAAACTTAAGTAATTTATACTAATTTTAACGCGAATTTCAAATAAAATTGAAACAGACGTGTATAAATCAGTAAGGAAAATTGAATGTAATTTATTAGAGAGAATCGATAAAATAAGAAATAATGTAAGCTTAGTAAAAAAAACAGTTTACAACTAAAAACGAATTTAAAAAATCTGAATAAATAACATGTACGGAACAGAAATGTACAGTCAATACTAGAGGGAAGCAAGACGCAACTGTTATTGTTTTGTATACAGGGAAAGGTCAACTAAACAACAACAACTAAAAATTGTTAAACTTGAGAACTTGGAATTGATATTTCGAAACGTAATCCATACAGAATACTTTTTAACGTCTTCAAGTTTAATTGTCTTGGTTATCAACAAAAATTTTGTTTGAGTTGCTGTAGGCCTACGTCGCAGTTTCATTCCTTCACTACACAACAAAAGTAATATTTGTGTTCTGTTATTCAGCTGCGGAAAACCAGCAAGTTTGATGATCCGGTCTCGATTATTTCGGATCGATAGCTTCTACCTTTTTCTTGTTTAAGTTAGCATCCGCCTTCCAACAGAGATTCTAAAAATAATTGGGGCTTTAAATACTCAAGAAAAAAAAAAATCGACAGCCTGCCGATTCGTAGTGAACAGTCTGAAACGATCCTAACGGGACCCCAAGACGGAGCGGTCCTATGGTGTGACCCGACCCTGCGATACTAATGTAAAGGTTTTATATTGTATCTGACTTCAGTGAAGTTCCCGTGACGAATTCTTGCAAGCGACGTTGACGGTATGTTTTGTTAAAATCCTCCGCCCGAGAAAGAAATTTCATATGCAGATTGTTTCATTTTCGCTTCCGATTGTACCGTTCAATCAGAAAAATTCTACTGTTTATTTGTTGTTTAGTTATCGCTGCCAATACACTACCGATCTTGTTTTGATCGGCGTGGGAACAGCAAACTTCAGTAAGCCACGACGTCACGGATCACCGATCGGTGTATATCGCGGCCGAAGCGCGTTCAGTTTACGAATTACGGTTTGTTATATATGTTTAAATACCGTTTTTACAGTTTCAGCGGGCGAAAGGGACCGGAAATGTATGAGCGTAATTAAAAATAAATAAAAAAGAAGATCGGGAATTACAAGTGATTTTGTTTGAAACTACGCTTTCGAATTCACAATTAAAGGCAATGTGAGACGATTTCTATCTGTAAACGCCTAGAGGATACGAATAAATAACGTCTAATAACCATTACTAGCTAGTAATACACTGTAGTCGCAACTGCTGAGAGAGTCTCGTGACTACAATCGCGCCTGAAAGTGTGGTACCTGGAAATAGTAAATTAATAAAAAGAAGCGACCGAAACGTTGTTTTCGTGTAAGAATCTCTAATGATGGGTTATTCCCAAATGTTGTTGCATACATACTGATAACTCCTCAGTGCTTAATTTAAAACTAATATTTTTTTTTTTTTTAAGAAAACTGCGCGCCTAATAAAATGTACATTCGAAACGTGTTAAAAGACTGTTTATTTACTCGGAGTGTGTAAAAAAATCAAATTTTCTTCGTTGTTAAAAAAGAAATTCGAGAAGTTGGTGCAACAGATTCGCCAGATTAAGACCGAACCACCATTCGGTTTTCTGTAAATTATTTTTGTACCGTTTGTACCGTTTGTACCGTTTGTACCGTTTGTACCGTTTGTACCGTTTGTACCGTTTACCTTCACCTAAGTTTGCGTACGGTTTTTGCTTTCCTATTCGCAATAGCTACCGTTTATTCGACTACGTTACACTGAAGAGAATATCGGTTTCCTTGTTTCAAATCGACGGTGATCGATATTCACTCACCTCGCGATCGATCAGTACACGAACATACGACGTTTTAAACGATCGATTAATTTAAATGTCACGTTCGCGCCTACTCCCATTTTCGTAAACTCGAACGCGTCTCTCCACGTTCTGGACGCACATATTGTATGAACAAATACTAAACAAACACTCACTACAATCATTTAATACGTGTGAATTTAAGAGAAAATTATATTTTAAAATATTGATGAAATAATTTTATTCTATCTTCAAAAAGAAAGTAGCGATGGATTGAAACGATCTTCCCGTAAATCAAGTAAGTACTGTTATCGCGTAAGTTTTACCTTAATAATAAGGAGACATTTTGACCGGGAAGGTATTCGCTACCGTCATGGAGCGCAACCTTGCGTACTGACTCTTCAAGCTTCTTGCAATAAGAATACAGTATATTGTTCAAAATTACGTCTCCAAAATCACATTGACTGATTTGCTATTTTCTTTCAGATATGAGGTGCATCGTCAGAAGCATGTAACATATTTTATAGTAACTCTTGAAGTTCTTCAAGTAATAATTCTTACATCGATTACAGCTGCTTCAGATTTTGGTTTGTTTTACGAAAGTTTCACAGACATACGCCCCGCATCGTAAGAACCTGTCCGCTAAGTATGTGGAATGACATATATCGCATTTATGATATTTAAACACACAGACTACACGATTTAAACGATGTTCTGTGTTATGTCATCAAAGTCATTCGTTAAATACAGGGAATCTTTTGACGACGCAGTTTATTTTTGCGATACGTACGGAAATCAAACCGTAAAATATAGTCACAGAAGAAATGCGATATAATTGCGAGAGACGTAATCATTTCATATAGGTATGTGTACGCCTACTGCTGGACGATGATGAGAATAATGAAATAATGAAGAAAGAGTTTTTACCAAGTTAGCACAGAGTCAAACGAGTGTACGTACGGAAGTTACAAAACAATAATAACGAAATGAAAAGTATTCAAGCGTTCGTTATCGTTTTATATCACCTGTATACTCAACTCTTCATTAATTCAGTGACGTATGGGTGTATGACTGATTTTACTGCAAGAGTCTTCGCATCGGTTTATCACCAAGAAAGCGCGTCTAACCTACATAAAAGCGGTATTAGTTTCGCGTCCCCGACACCCCCGAGTGCAGAGTTCTGAAGACCGATTTCCAATACCGAATTCTCGGCGAAAATTCGTTAAAAAATGTTGAACGTATCGGAATCGGGTTTGCTTTCCCCAGTCTGATTTTATGGAAATTTTTTTGAGTGTTTTGTAAATTCTCTTTTGAAATTGGGCGACTTTACTTTATTTTTTTAAACATTTATATTTTTTTTAATAAGAAGACATTGTTTTAAAGTATGCGAACCTGTCCTCGACCTACGGGCCATCTAATAACGTTACAAAGCTTACGTTTCTCGTACTTCACGATATTTTTGTATGTGGACATTCCGTCACATATTTTTGAACAATTTCCGTTGTGACGTTGTCCGAGCCGTCCAGTGTCGGGTAAAAAATTCCCCCAAGTGAGCGGAGACGTTTTCAAAAATCAAGGTCGTAGCGGAAAAATGTAATTTTTATATATGTAGACAGTCTGTAGATTCTCTTTGCCGAATAAGTTAGTATCACGTCTGAACGAACACACGGCGCGTTACACGTATGCAGTACTCACTTTTTGTACTGAAAGTTCATGTTGTTTACATCTCTCTTCCGTTTTTGAATTGAATACCAAAGTTTTACTGAAAAAATAGTAGATCAAGAAATCGGAGTTTAAAATATTAATGCCAATTTAATTATGTTAATAACACTCGTGCTACTACTGTATTGCTAGACGTTACACACACTCACACACACACACATACACACACATTTAATTTTTAACAATAGTAGGACTAGTACTAGTAGTTATATATATACATGTATATATATATAATACTGTATATATATTTATATAATAAATAATATTAGCAACAAAGCAATATATAATATATAAGCAATATATAGGATAGCAATAATGTAAATATAAAACAATAGTAACGTGTTTAAACCAATAAAGTTTTATTGAAGCAGTAGTGGTAATAAAGTAGTGAGAAGTCTATAAACGCGCGAATCAGTACAAGTTCACGTTCGTACGATATAGCATTACCGTATAAACGGCAAAAATGTCAGGCTTAACTGCTTCTACGTTTGGCGAAAATTACAAATAAAGTTAAACGATTAATATTCAGTGTATTTTTATTTTTACAAAGAAATAGATTGTGAAACAAAAATATTTTATTACGTTCGCTTACGTCTCGCCAGAATAACGAACGTAACGCTTAGACTTGTTTAATTATAAATGTGTTTTTCACCTTTAATATAAATAATAATGAATAAATAATTAAGTAAATATAGGCATATGTGTGTGTGTGTGTGTGTGTGTGTGTGTGTGTGTGTGTGTGTGTGTGTGTGTGTGTGTGTGTGTGTGTGTGTGTGTGTGTGTGTGTGTAAATATTATATTCAGCAATATTATTCGAACTGGAATTGTTTTCTCCATCTACATAATAAGAGTCGATTTTTACGGTTTTCAATAAATAAGTAAGTAATTATATACAATTATGTATGTATTCGCTTTTCTTTGTAAATCTGTATATAACGTAGGAACATATTTATTGTTTTTTAGACTAAATAAAACAGCATTGTAGCAAACAAATATATATTATTTTTATATAAGAAACCATGTGACTCGCATATTCGTACAGACAAAATATATTCATAAATTGAAGCGATCTCGACGCGGACACATAGGCCTATATGTCAATGATAATATGTTTAAAATGTAGGCCTATACGTGTCGTTACGGTGTACATCGCTTAGCCAAATATGCACCCACGTGAAGTAGCAACCGAACTGCGCATTTTAAAACATAGGCTCCATCGTCAGGTACCGATAACGATACGTGTGACAACGGTAACTTGGAGCTAGACGCTTATGTTTCCTTTCAGAATCGTTATTCATTTGCTCGACCACGTTACGAAGTGAATTTTATGGAAAGCGTTTCCTCTGATAAGCCTGGGAAAAAATTGAAAACTATTTTAATTAATTTTAAAGCGAAAATAAAATTTTTAAGCTGGATTTTATTGATTCCGCGCGCGAATTTTTAAACTAGTGTAGTACGCACGTGTGTGTGTGTGTGTGTGTGTGTGTGTGTGTGTGTGTTACATAATTACAACTGGCGTACTACAGGCGTGAGTACGGGTCGCGTCACGTGCAGATTGTCGATACAGTTCGTAATCGATTCGCGTAATTTGAAATACGTGTAAATTCGTATTAGCACACGTACGGGCGCTCACACACATGCACACAAATACACATACGCGCGTATATACTTATACAGAAATGTGCGTGTATACACAATATATTTACAAGTACATATTGTGTAAGTTTGTATGCGGTCGGTCTACAGAGTAACAAATCATCATCAATCCTACGTTATCAGTACGATAATAATAAATAAATTAACCTACTGAGTTTGTTGACAAAATACCAACTACAGCAAGCAACAGGTAAATATTAGACTAACGTGTATGTTGTTTTTTTCTTGTGCTTATTATAAAATGTTCTTGAATATCAGTACGTTAGTATACAGTTTCTCTGAATAATACACTGCTTATCATTTTAAATAATTGGTATTTAGTTTTCAACTCGAATTTCGGACTATGCCTATCTCAATTATCCGAAATCTCATCACACTTTTTTGTTTAGAGAAAAGGAAAATGCTAATATTTTGGTACTGTTTACTGGACTTATTCAGTGTGTACGAGTTTATGTGTTTTGTGTATAGAAAAGAGCGGCGCTTACCTTGTGTAGAGCCTATGGCGGACCGTGGTGGACGAGACGGCGTTAAACCACATCGCCACGTTGACTGATTTCTCTTCTCTCTGTAGATACTCAAGAGTCAGAGTCACAATTTACGTTACGCGGTCGGTCGCCAGTGTACCACGCCAGAACACATTTCGTGAGTATTGAGTACTAAATGTCGGAATCCACGCCGCCCTAGCGCTGGAAGAACGAACCAAGTGTTGAAAATAGGTGGTAAGTGAAAGGGGACGGTTCCGCGGCCCGTTTATATACACGTACCCGGAGTCTGCGCTTTCGTCGCCATGGTAACGGAACAGGGAGAGACCTCTCCTAAATACTAAATGAACCATCCAACAGTGGCGCTAATATCATATGTTCCCTACAATATTGTAAGGGCATCTAGTTCTCCGGCTGAAATTAATTAATCATTTATTAATTAAGCCGCTCATTGGAAAAAGACATTGACACGGTCTTATAAACGCTCCGCATACGTATTATATTTTTGTATTAAAAAAAATACTATTAATAAATCACTGATAACCGCTGCTTTGTAATTTAATGACTTTGTTTTATATAATTTACAAAAATTCGTTGTTAAGTGCAGAGTCCGAATGCGCGTCGGTAATTATATATTTTTATTTTTTTACAACGATAAACACTGTCTGGGGGTTTCACACCGCGACCGTGTAAGCTACCGCCCTCTAGCCATTGAGCGTTTCACACTAGCCGGCCCGCGTGCGCCACACACACACACGCGCGCGCGCGCGCGCGCGCGCGTATCTTATCGTGTTTCTCTTCAAATTAACGTAAATTTATACAAATAACAGTCATATTAGCCTAAATTTTTAACAAAATAGGTAACTATTGGTTGTTTCACAGTACTTAATCGATACTTTTGACGGTACGTTTTTATTTTAATTTTTACATTTACGTGATAACAACTAGGGAACTTGTTTTAAAACTATTTACTTAACGTTTTACCAATGGCTAGCGAGAATTTAGTCCATAATTAACTACTGTTTAGGAAACACTTTAATACAGCTGAATACAATATCAAGTAAACTTTCATTTTTATTTTCCATAAAATTACAATGTGTACACAATAGAGTTCGATGATTGGAAGTAATTAGTATCGAATCTATACCGAATTACTGTTTGCCCGAATTTTTTATTACACATATAAAGTAGTAGGCCTACCGTTAGCAAAATGAGTATCTGCACACTTACAATCAGTCACAACTGCAAGTCGAACCTATCCAAGTAAGACGGGAAAAGCTGTGCCTCATATCCTGGGAGAGATGTAAAAGAGCCTACCAACAACGGTGGAATAACTATAAAACAGCGGCAGAAAGTCTGAAAACTCAGAAATGCCCGATTGCGATCTATGAAGAACTCCAACGCAAATATGACATTGAACCAAATGAGGCAGCACCATTTATACATCACCGTGAATTCTTTAGCCAACTCCCAAATGCTAACCTGAAACTCTTCGACCATAATAAGACAAAAACAGAGTTGAATGAAGCCGAGCTTCGTCAAGCAGCCTTACACACTGTACAAAAACGTTTTCCCGCTGAGCAGTGGATACGAATCTACACAGACGGATCCTCTATACCATCTACAGGGGCAACAGGGGCTGGTTTCTACAGCTCTCTATTTGGAGGCCACCTCGCTGTAGGAGGCCGCCTAAGCAACTATGACGGAGAGATAGCAGCCATAAAGGCAGCATCTATTGAGCTTGCCAAGATCTCACCACCTAACAAAGCCGTCTTCCTCATAGACTCAACTGCAGCGATTCAAAACGTGACCTCAAATGGTGACACAAACTGCTCCCTGACAATTGAGTGTAGGCGAGAACTGCAGAACCTTGTACAATTAGGCTGGCAGATTGAACTGCAATGGGTACCCAGCCATGTCAACATCATGGGAAATGAAAAAGCCGACATCCTCGCCAAAATGGGCGCAGCACTACCTCAGCCGGAGACCCCCAGCTCATATGCATCTGCGAAAGCAAGAATAAACTCCTCAATAAGCCTATGGCTAAAAGAAAAACAATTAAGAGCCTGTGTGGGAAAAAGATGGGCAACATTGGTTACGGACGGTCCCATCAACAGAACTCTACCCCGAGCAACTAGTGTTGCTCTTTTTAGAACTACAACCGGTAATGACTACCTGGCCTACCGCCTGCACCGCATTGGCGTGTTGTCGTCTCCTGAATGTGTTCTCTGTGGATACGCTTCCATGAATGCGGATCACCTAATTACATGTCCAGCCTTGATCTCAGACACGCAAGTCCAAGACGAAGATGGTACGGCAAGGCTCTCACGTCTCTACTGGTCAGCGCGCCGCCTAATGGCCCAACAGCCAAGGGTGGGCGTTGGCTAGTAAGTAAGTACACTTACAATAAGCAAGGCTAGTCTGTAAACGGTATATTTAGTACATATAAGGGAAAATGTACACAATTTCCTTTTAATACAACTCTAAACAAATGGATAACGATACTACAAAGCGTTGAGCACTATTAAAAGAAAATACCCAATGTATGTATACAAAACATCTTAAAAACTGACAAACGTTTTATAATATGCGTTCTTAACTTTTGAAAGAACGGTACCTGTGGATTATATCTCCACCCACTGGTATCGATCTCTGTTATTATCAGTATCGATATGTTGACTGTTTTCGTCGAACACAGATCGATTATGCCAGCTAAAAACAGAGGGAGGGTATCCGGCAGATGGAATAGCGTAAACCAAAAGGTAAATAAATAAACACTGTATGCTATTGAACGATACGATAGCATGTAGATTTTTCATAATACTCGTACCTCGTGTTACCTACAACGAAAAGGTGATTTGGTTCTATTCGGTTAATAGGTAGAGATGGTGTTTTCTTGTAGGGGTTTAGGTTTTATTTATTTATTTATTGGATGGAAGTTTTGTTTTTCTTCAAAAACGAATGCAAAATCAACTTTCTTAACTGTTCGCGGATTAGTCCGACCAAGTCTAATTTTATCGAGTCGATATGTAGCGCTGAATGTATCAGCGATCGATATATTATTTGGGCGCGGGGTATAATGTACAGGTACCGAAGAAGAAAAAACATCTTGGCGTCTGGATTTTCGGATGTTCCAGATTTTCACGTTCCACTGATAATTCTACGTACATTAATTAAGTGTTACGATAAATAATGATGCAGTGGAGAAGGCGTTTTATTGAACATTACTGTTACTGTTAGAGAGGCGTTTTTTTTAAATTACTAAATAAAGTTATCTGTGGCAGACAGAAAAGATAGTGTTGTATCTAGTAGGCACGTCCCTTTGGTTTCAAAGATGCACTTCACCTCCAGTGTTCAACGGCCTCAAGCCGAAGAAATACTGGGCTTTGTAAAGCGAGTACTGCCACAAAGACATAGGCTATAAAGAGTGTCGAGTTTGAACAACGATTCCTGCAATAACTTACGGATCAGAAATGTGGACTCTGATCAGGATAAATGTCACAAAGTCACCGGACAAGTGCCGGCCAGCTCCATAACTATACTTATTATATTTTAACTCACTATATCCCCACCCACTCACTGGGTCCATCCAATCAATCAAAGGAGGGATGAAACGGGTTCATGTCACACTCCGCTCAGGGAACGCGAGCAAACTCCTGAGTATCTTTGTTTATATTTATTCGCAGGTTTAATTTATGCATTTATATATCTTTTAAATAGCTCTGACGTGGGTACACTAATGCCAACAGTTAGCGTTGACGTGCAGTTTTAACGCAAAACAGTCCGCACACAATACACGTTCAGACGTACACAACGCCAGCTGGAGGGTGGAATGGAAAAAGTGTTTTTTTCTTGTTTTCCTACTTAATCCTTACCTTCTACCTATTATGTGTCGGTGTTTTGCAGAGAGCATGCCGTCTTGCCTATCCCGGTCCAGTTCTCTAGCCCACGTCCACACTGCTTTTGTCTTTTCTACGCTTTCTTTAATACTGTCTTCCCACTTCAATCTGGGTCTTCTTCTTCTCCTCTACCTTCCGGTTTGATTCCCACGTTTTCTAGGGTATCTTCTGAATCTTCAGTATTTTTATATACCTTTATTTATATATCTTATTATAGGCCTATGTATTTTTATATATCGGTATAGTAAAAGATATCTTTGGTATCTTTTATTATACAGACGTGGTCAATCCATAATCGACAGTGAACTTTCTATCAATTAGAGGGATTACACCGAGGTTCCTGAGGATACTCAGGCTTCCTGTGTTTCCTCGTCTTGTTTTGTTGTTCTTCTAACAGTATTGCATTGTATCGTATTGTATTTAATTAACACGAAAAAACTGAATACTATATGTACCCTTGAGGTGCTGTAAGGCCATTAAAAACTGACTTAAGCCATTAAAAAAAAAAAAAAAACAACCTAGGCTATACTAGTAGTAACGTATGCTGGTGAATGACGTCATTACCAACTATATATTAACAGTAGTCGAAAGTCAGTCTCGATTCTGAGTTCAGTGAGTTAAGTTATAGAGTTAGTGTATGTGTGTGTGTGATACGTGATACCGCATTTGTTATCTTTTTGCCTGTATAAATTACGGTTGTGTTAATAACCGTATTGTAATAAAATACAATAGAAATTGTATTTTCTGTGTTATATAATTATTTGTGATACCGGCGATAAATAAGCAAGGTGTCGACAGTGATAGGAGTTTTATTTTGATCGTCTAGAAGACTACAGCGTTCGAGTTTAGTCAAAACTCGGATTAGTCTGATAGGCGGCATGATTTTTACAATGAAAAAGATCCCTTTTTGGCGCTGTGTTGTCCAAATATTGTGAACATTTCAAAACTGTACACCATATTATGGTTTTGATAGAGTTTTCTTTAATTTGATAATTCATATGGATTTTTACTTTTTTTTTTAAATTTTGACCCTTCCCATTTTTGCCTCCCGCCCAATTATTTTTCGAGAGATCAATCTTATAAAACAATAGAGTTCTGTGGAACGAGATTATGAGCACTTGTGCTAAGTTTTAATAAAATTGGTTGGTGCAGTCAAAGGTTCCGAAACAGACAGATAGATGGACACACAGCCAGAGAGTCTCACAAATGCCAAACGTTGAGTTAAAACTGAGAACTTGCTTTACGCGTTCAACTAGTGTGGCCAGTGTAGAGTATAACAAAGGTTGGCAACGCGTATCTTGAGTAATTAGATTACTGGAGCCTATCTAACAATAAAGCTAGGAGAAAAACCCATCGATTTCTAAAAAACGAATTAGAAGTTCGAGATATCGAATTTAGCTCTGCCAAAAAATCCTGCTTCACGCCTTGGAGGAACTTAGTCGCGTGTGATCTCTGGGTACGTGCAGTGCAGTGCATACGTTATGTAGGAGACGAGAGAGGGTGGTTTTCCCTGGCCGTCCAGGTCAGCGTCGAGGCGTATTCTGGCCCCTTTACATTAAGAAAAAAAATGTAATCGATAAAATCGTAGTAGATATAATATCGTTTGTAGATTTAAGACAAATAAAGTGCAGATGTATAGGCGACGAGACGGATTGTGGCCACGACGTGGTGATAGGACCGGAGACAGCGAGAAGTATCCTCTGAGGTTTGGGAATACGACCTGACTAAGTGAAATGGAGGAGAATGTTCGCTTCGGAGGGAGTTCATTAGAAAACGTCAGGGGAGGTTTCTGCTCATTATTGTATAAAGATAATAGCATCGGATGGACATTAGAAATGCTAATAATGATTATATTTAATATTCTCCTTCTTATTCCAATCCTCTTCTACCGCAAGGTGTAGAGGTTGAGCAAAGGTATCGCCACCGTGGTCTCTGCGTGGCCAGGGCCTTATTCCACTGCACTCTCAGCCCTTGCAGAGAGCACCTCACATTGTCCTCCCAACTCACTCTTCTACGGCCCCTGGGTCTTCTCCCAGCAATTCTTGCCACATACAGTTGTTTTGGAAGTCTATCCCCTTCCATCCTCTGAACGTGTCCAACCAGCGCAACTGTGCTTTCTTAATTTGATCTTTCAAAGGTACCGTCTTAAGACTCACTCTTATAGTAGTGTTTCTGGCTCGCTCTCTTCTTGTCTTTCCTTCAACCTTCCTGAGATATCTCATCAACATAGCCTGGAGAGAGTTTAACCTGGAATTCTCAGTTAGAGCCCAGGTTTCAGCCCCATAAGTAAGTACTGGCACATACGTGTTTTTGAAAATGGTCGTCTTAACTTTCTTCGACATTTCTGCCTTATCAATGAACTCGATCTTTAGTGCATGGACAAGTCTCGAGCCGCTGTTTGTTCTTGGACTAATTTCCGTATTGATTTTACAATCTGAGGTTATTATAGAGCCTAAATATTTGAAATCTTGGACTTGATCCAGTTGCTTCCATTTGATGATAATCCAGTGTTTAGCTGTCTCTCTGGCAAAAAGCATTGTTTTCGTCTTTGCCAAACTTACTGTCAGTCCTCTTCATTCCAGCTCCTCCACCCAAACATCAAGGTTTCTTTGGAGTCCCTCTTCTGTACCCAAGAGTAAGGCTACATTATCTGCAAATGCAACAGCCCCAGCTCGAATCGTCTGAAGCCTCCAATTCCCAACATGGAATCCTCTATTTCTGGCCTGCAGTTTTTTATTACATCATCCATTAGTATTATGAAAAGGAGCGCACTAAGAACATTACCTTGGCGGACTCCTGCCCATGTTGAAAGCTCCTGTGATTTTAAATTGGATGTTCTGACAAAACGTTTACATCTATTGTAGAAGCTTCGAATTCTTGTAATTAGTTCTTCACTCATTCTTCTTTCTCTTAATATATTATTATATTTAACACACATGTGTAAAGTGTAATATACTTATATACGTATACTGCGCGTGAAGGTTTGGCAGTAGATGCGAACGTACGCGCAAACACGCGAATAAACGCAATAATGTTGCCCAAGAGTGCTACGGGATGGAACAGAGGAAGCGCATGATTTTCAAAGGGTAGGGGTGCAGTTGATGACCTTGGGCGTGAGCCGGTGGACAGCGCCGACAATGCAGTTACAGTAGCCAATGCGCACTGTGTGTTTGGCGTCAAGCAGATTTTAGAAACAGTGTTTCTGAAGTTATTGTCCAACGTCTTTTCCGTCGAAAGTTCAGTGTTGAGCGGCGAGGTGCAATTCCAGATCGAAACACTATACTCCGACGGGTTGAATCAATTAAAACTACCGGAGCTGTCGTGAAGAGTAAACCACCTGGCCTTCTCCTTTCAGTACTGACCCTGGAAAACGTTGGCACAGTCAGAAGGGCGGTTCTTGCTAGTCCCAGACGGTCCGCAACCCGTCAGGAACCCGTTACCCGCAACCCGTCAGCTCTGGTTATGTCACGTCGTTCGCTACGTCATCGCTTCTTACACGAGGAGTTAAAATTTCATCCGTACAAAAAATTATGGTCCAAGGACTAAGGAGATTTTGCACAACGCAGAGACCTTTGTGGGAAAAAGTTCACCATTCGTACTGAACATGCTAACGCCGTGGTAATGATAAATGACGAAGCACATTTCCATTTGAATGGATTTGTGGACAAACCGAACTTCCGGTTCTGGCCAGTGGCGAATCTACGAAAAATACACAAAACACATCTCCACAGCAAAAGAGACAGCGTGGTGCTCTTTCGAAGGTATGCACTTTGTTTTATGAAGATTTCAATTACAGTGACTTCGGCGCGCTACCTCGACATGTTCAATAAATCTGCATCCACAATTCCGAATGCAGAGGTTGTAAATATGAGAGAAATTTGGTTTCAACAGGATGGTACCACAGCTCACACGGCGAGAGCATTGATAGACTTTATCCCCCACCATGTGATCTCCCGTTTCAGCGATCTTTCTTAGACCTCACGCTCACCTAATCTATCGATTTGGGACTTTGTTTGTAGGGATACCTCAAGTTAAGCGTGTACACGAACAGACCACACAAGACCGAAGAGCTGAAACTTTCCGTTCGTCGAAAAACCGCGGATGTGCCGGTAGAAATGTTGGAGCATGCGATGCAGGACTTTGTCCGGCATGAAATACGACACCTGTCTCACATTATTTTCCCTATTTAATTTGGCATGTAATATGATTCAAAATACCGTCTTTTTTATGTTACGATGAAGTTTTTTTCTCTTGAAAATAAGCAAAGTTATTCTTATATATACAATATGCGTTTCCTCTGCTCTCTCTGCTTTAAATTACATGTTAAATTATTGCTGGTATTACAATACAACTGTAGAAATTTATAGATTTAAATATTGTTAACAAAGTGCCGAACAGCAATTGCATCACCGTATTATTCTAAAGTTAGCTAGGTGCAAAAAAAACATTATTTGAGTATAAGTTACATTTAGATTAACGAATAAATAATACAAACTATAGAAGAACAATCAGCTGCTTTAATGGATCTTTTTGGAGCCGGGAAATTGGAAAAGCAAGGAAATTTCACGTTTATTAGGCCTAAATTTTATGTTAGGCCTACTCTTATCAAAAGCTGTGTTTTAACGAAATAGAAAGGAATTTAAGGAAGAAGAACTAGACGATTGGCAATATCTCGAAGAGACAGGGTACGGAGTGAAAATAGGAGTGGATGGTTCTGTCATGATTGACATTGAAGGAAAATAGTTGGTACAGTATGGCCAACGAAGATCGTGTAGATCGTGCTTTTTAATCACCGGAAGCGTGTAAAACCTGTAGATTCTGGAAAGATGGTGTAACAAAGGCAACGATCCCTGAGAGATGACAGACTGGCATGGTATTTGTGAATTGGAGTCGTCATCTTTATGTACAAAATAATATCTTACACTACTGATTAGAGTTGGATAAAAGCCTCGTTTAATCATAAACGAGCATTCAGCTGCTTGTCGAGCAAACACAATGGCTTGTCACTTTCGTAATAACGCTTTCAACCGAGTATTTGTCCAACCGAGTATTGTCCAACTTCGATCACTGTTTACTTTTTATTTATATATTTGTTCAAAGCCTTTTTGCAATAAATAAAGATATGTAAGGGTCCAATACAGTAGTCCGATGGTTGTTTCTCTATAGGAATATATTGTAGCAGTACAAATTGCATGGATAATGTACAAATACGAGCTTGTAAATTTATAACAACCAGAAAATGGAAAACGTTTATTAAACATCGTGGACCTGATGTGTCGTCGTGAGGGGTCAAATCTGACCTCAGTATCACATTGTACGCCAACAGTTTGTTTCTGAATAACAACTGTAATCTCTTACCCTCCTCTGATACTACAATCTTACATGTCAACATCGGCAATCCCCATATAGCCATCAGATTCTGATCTACCTCTTTTCCTTCTCCATTTCGCTTCCTCCCAGACGCTTCCAAAAATCTTGATCGTTCATCGCCCATCTAATTCTTCTAATTTTAGCTTCCATCACTACGTCCGTTTGCGTGTATAATTCGCTCAATTCCCAGTCTCTCTTATCTTCCAGTCCTTTTTCACACAACGGTGCAAGTACTTTCCTCAGTACCTTATACTGGAACATCTTTTGCTCAGTGTCCATGTCTTCTCTACTGATGACGATTTTATAGATTTTCACCTAACTCCTTTTGGCAACAATTTTGTTTAAATAATTTTCAAATAGCTCGGAACTCTCTCATGCTTCTTTTATTCTGGTTATCAGTATCCTGATTTCTTGCTTATTAATTCACTCCCAAGTAACTAAACTGTTCACCTTACTATATGACGAACCGATTTAGCCATTTTGTCTAAAAAATTCAAACAAAAAATCATTTTTATCTCTCTAAATTTCTTTGATTCCACAGATGTTTTGTATTTAGGGTAATGCACGAAGATGTTTTGTTCAAAATTGTCTCAATACCTTTTAAAACGGACTGAAACGAGAACTTGGTACTATTTATTAGATACATCACTAGCAACTTTATCAACTGAAACGAAAAATCTCGAGTACTCTTTTGTCATGAACATTACGAGATCAAAACATTGTAACGGTTGAATTATGCAATCCGAGTAGAGGACAACGTATCCTTGTTCTGTAAGATTAATTAAATTGGTAAATGGAGTGACTGCTGTTTGGATAAAGCTTATGTGGCTTGACGACATTATAGAGGAATCCAGTTGTTTGAAGCTTCCTATAATTGCCAAGTTCCATACATGTTTATGCAGATGGACACATGGTGCAATTTCATTGCAGGATTTGTCTTTACCAAATAAGAAGCGTTTAACGTTTTCGGAAGCCATAACAACATTTATAAATTACATTTTATATCTTTTAAGTAGTTACATGTTTACAGCGTTCAATTCAGTTCAGCTGCAGAGATCGTGTTGAGGTAAATACTGATAGAAAATATTTTATTTTAATTTAGGTGGCGCATTATGAGATCATAAATTAAATTATAACATACATATTCTTGAAAAAATTTACTACTGTAATTATGATTTAGTAATCAATGCTATTAAATGTCTGCTGGTAGTAATTGGTCCGTTCGCATTCCGGAGGTGTACGGAAGACCCGATCCAACAGAACCTAGCTAGCCGAAACTCGAGCTAGCCGAATTTGCATTCCGACTAACAGTATGTAGATAACGTTGTGCCAAAGCGTTTGTCTTCTGCGTGTCCAATCAGGAGAATATTAAACAATCTGTGAATAGTGTTTGGACTTTTTAATGTAGTTTCCTCTGTGGCATCACAAATTCCGCTATAATCTGGAACATTCACTGAAGGGTACGTTGTGGATAAATGGAGTTTGGTCCACTTAATTGTAGTTGGTACCTGGCCACCCCGACTGGCAAGATAGCAGTACCTGTAAGCCCGTTGGGTAAAGTAATCTACTCCAATCAAAACTTACCCTAAACTCTGTCAAAATTGTACAGGTGTACATGTAAGGGGGCCATGTCGTGAAGGGCAGTTCCTTGTTAATTAACTAGGGTAACGTTTATCAGTTAGATACATTTATTTCGATATATATTTATTTAAGAAATATTTAATTTATATTTCGCAGATTTATGTAAGATATATTTGTAAAATATTTCCTCTGAAAGCAAAATGCATAAATATACTATGAACCTAATTAAATACATGTGTTGAAAACAGAATTTTTAGGCTGATTTTTCACAGGATGTCCTTTACACAGTGCAAAATTTTTGCTTTTTTATAAAAAATATTTAGATTAGATATCAGTCTTAATTATAGGTTAAATACGACGAATATTATGAGAAAAGGTAATTAAAAGTCTCAAGCCCTTACATGTTCCAGCACAAACTAACACGTTTATATGTAACTAAATATGAAAATGAGCACTTTTGTTAAATCCAATATAAGATTTTGTAATTTTATTTAAGCGTACCTGCATTATACGCTTCTTTACTGGTCTCAGCTCTCTCCATTTTTAACTTCATTTAATTTATTCTATTCCCCTTAGCTCATTTCCGAACGATCTTATTTGACCCAAAATTTTTATTTTATCAATAATTTTAAATTACTGAAATTTTTCCATGAAGGTAGTAAAAACTATTACTGACTGGGTGACCTCACATTAAATGCACTATAAAATCATATGTGGGAAATATTTGACAATACAGTGAATATAAAATAATATGTTAATCTGTGTAATTATATTGATCCATTGCCACCCAGATCAAAAGGAGAAAATGTAGGTGGACATACCTTGCGGAAGAAGCAAAATGCAATTGACCGACAAGCCCTTTTTTGGAACCCTCAGGGATGAAGAAGACGAGGACGACCAAGAATGTAGTGGAGGACAACTGTCGAGATGGGAGCAGAAAAGGAGGGGAAGTCCTTTGGAGGGCTCAAAGTCCTCGCCCAAAATAGAGTCCGTTGACGTAGTTTCATCGAGCCCCTATGCTCTGCAGAGAGCGACAGGAATTAGTAGTAGTATTATTATATTGATATTAAACCGCAATTTCAAGAACACAGAACAATTTTTATTTTTACAGAGCGCTCTTGTGTACTGGTAGTACCCAGAGCTTACGAAACACTAAGTACGTACTTTACCATCGCCTTGTGGAGCGATACATTGCTCCCAGCCCATTTTTCCACTTCTGGAATGCTTCCTGGTTCTCTTATTCTCGAAGCGTGTCAAGCAACATCTACGACTCGTGTTCGATCATGTCTACTATTTCAAAACGGAAAAAGTAGCAGAGGGCCGGTAAGTAGTATGGGCGAGGAAAGGTGATTACGCTGTTGCGGCCCCAAAACTACAGTATTTCCAACGCTTTGTCAGCGCATTGTCGTGATGAAACATCCAACTGCCTTCGCCGAATGTCCTCCCTCAGACGCTTCAGAACATTACAATAAAACTGGGAATTGATAGATTGACCCTCGGGGACGAATTCTTAGTGCACAATGTCGAAGTGAACGTTGCATACGGGTTTTGCCACGTTTCTGACTTGTCTCGCCTTTTCCGGTCTTGAAAGTGTGTAACCGTAGATCCAAGTCTCATTTCCAGCGATGACCCTCGATATGTTCGACACTATGTGCTCCCTGACCAACCTCGTGCTGTCAGCTGTTTTCGCGCTACAAAAGTAATCTCGCAACGTTTTGATGCCAGCTCGTACTATGAGCAGTGCGATTTTTCTATTCGGTTGTTTCACATAGACAGACCGTTCTGCTCACGAAATCGTTGGGTCGTTCGTGGTGGCTCGAGAGTTTAAGTTACTTGCGAAGAATACTTGAAAAGACAAACTATCTTTCCAAAACTATAGAGGAATGGCAGAAATCAATCTAGCAGTTTTAATTATTGGGCGTTTTCACACTAGCCGACACGACGTCGACACAACACCGACACAGGCCCGCGCCGTACATAAGTGCAAAGTCGTGCGGTGCACGACGGCGCCGAGGTGCCGGGGGCGCCGAAAGGCCTCAAAACCCAAAAGTAAAAAAAAGTAATATACCTACCTAACAAACAAAAAATCATTCGTCAAAACAAAATTTAGAATGATAAAAAACAAAAAAGAATTGCAAGCTATTACATTGTTCTTTATTTAGTTAGTTATAATTTGTTATTTATTACTTAGGAAATACACTTATTCGCCAAACCTCAGCGAAACGCACCTACAAATGCGAAGCTATTGTTTGTGTCGCGCACCCACCTATCAACGCGCAGCGCGCGAACCGAGGCGATATTACCGGGGGAATAAGGAGAAATTCAAGATAAAGAACTACGTGTCTGTCTGTCTAGAGAATGCCGTAATGAATACAATTCTCAGAATGAATTGAATTCTGTTTACGTTTGCTACCGTAGCCTGCTAAGCCAGTCTCTACTCTGTAACCTTTAAGCAAATCGCGTCCAGTATGAACGTACCCTGAGCGCTACATCGGTCGCGACTTTATTGGTTGCCCAATGCCCAATAATAAACTTAACGTCAAACGTGAAAAGGTGCATGAGTGGAAAGATATTTTTTTTGAAACCTTATTTTTTTGTAGTTTTACAGACTTTATAGTGGTGTGTTTTGTGTTCTGAAAATCTTTTATTCATTAAGGTGAGTTCAGCTACAATTTATTTTTTATTTTAGATTTAAGTATTAAAAGCCAAAAACTTTCATCTCAAAAGTCATTTTATTATTGACATTTTTTGTTTGATTATGTAAACATCATTGTTGATTGACGCAAGTTCATTAATCGATAAGCACTAATAACAATATTTTAAACAATTTTCATAAGTTTTAATTTTTATAAATTTTGAAATAAGTATAATAAGTTGATACAATACTTTCCGAGTTTGAGACGTTGAAACATTTCCATAAACAATTGAGAGGCGTTTTACGTACATTTTTTATATACGTATGTACTTAATAGAAACAAATAATTCCACGATCATGTTAAGTAGACTTTGCGTATATTAGCTCCAAATTATGTTTAAAACACATAAACGTATGTCAAAACAAATATTTTGTCAATAGTTGTAACCTTTATAATTTTAAATATTAACTAACTTTAAGTATTAACTTTTGTTAAGTTTTCTTAACGTTTTTCGATGTATCACTAAATTTATTACAAGACTATATGAAAAATTCATTTTTGGAAAAATTGTAGATTTGCAAAGAAAATTTTGCAAAAACACCCCTCAATTTATCATTTTGTTTACTTATGTATTAATTTTTTTACAGTCTATAGGATGTCAGAAAAAAGAAGAAATTGTCAGGACACCAAAATTTGTTGAAGAAAATAAGAAGAGAAGAAGAACTAGAAAAACACGTCAAAATTACGCAGTTTTTTTCAAAACCCGAATCTACTTTGCCAAACATTAATGACAAAAATGATTCAGCTGAACCACAACATTCTGAACCTGTACATCTTCTGGAAGGCATACCATCAACTTCTTCAAGTCCCGCTGATAATGAGGAATCAACACCTTCAAAAATTACCACAACAGAAAATATAAGTGAACTTTCCAAAGATGCTGCAATGGGCCAAAAAAATTACGTCCGAATAATATTCAAGAATTAGTAGAACGTGGCCCTACTTATTATCAAAACAAAAAGGATCTTTATCCGAGAGATAGTTCGGGGCGTAAGTTTTCCAATAATTATTTCTTTAGAATTCTACCGAACAAAGAAAAAATTAAGCATTTTTGGCTGTTGTATTCCGAAACAAAAAATTCGCTTTACTGCTTCTGTTGCAAAGTTTTTAATGATAGCGATTTGAAATCTGTTCGCCTTAGTGATGAATCTGGTTACAACGACTGGCAGCATTTATGTGAACATTTAAATATTCATGAAAAGAGCAAGTTACATATCGAAAATGTTCTAAAATTGCTAGATCTTTCCAACCGTTTTAATAAAAATCAAATAATTGATTCTGAAACTCAACATGTAATAAACAGAGAAACTAAATACTGGCAATCTGTTATAGAAAGAATTTTCTACGTGATTCAGTTTTTAGGTGAGCAGAATTTAGCTTTTCGTGGAAGTAGTAACAAGTTGTTTGAGAAAAGTAATGGTAACTTTTTAAAATGCATAGAAATGATTTCTAAATTCGACCCGATTAGCCTATGTCAGAACATACAAAACGGTCTCAAAGAAAAGATTACAAAAATTATCTCGGGGATAAAATACAAAATGAAGTCATCAATTTGATGGGCGAAAACATCAAATCCAAAATTTTAGAACTAACTAAGAAGGCAAAATATTTTTCAATATTATTAGACTGTACTCCTGACTCTAGTCATCAAGAACAAATTTCAGTTTGTATAAGATTTGTTAACTTAAAAAGCACAGGAATTAGTATAGAAGAACATTTTTTATTATTTTGTCATATAGATGAACCGTCGGGCGAGGGTTTGACTAAATTTCTTTTATCGGCCCCGTTAGAGAAAGAAGGCTTAAATATCAACGATTTGCGGGGTCAGGGTTACGACAATGGGGCAAATATGCGTGGTAGGCATAATGGCCTACAAAAAAAATTTTGGATTTGAATCCGCGAGCTTTCTTTGTTCCTTGCTGCAATCATAGCCTAAATTTAGTCGTTAATGATGCCGCAAAATCAAATACTTTGAGCATCAATTTTTTTTCTTTAGTTGAAGAACTGTTTGTATTTTTTTCAGTTTCTACTAAACGATGGTCAATTCTGAAATCTAATGTTACAAATTTAACTTTAAAACCTTCATCGGATACTCGATGGTCTAGTAGAATAGATGCAATAACTCCTTTAAAGTATGAACTTGGAGAGGTATACGATGCTCTGTTTGAAATAAGCGAAGGAAGTTTTGAAAATAAAGTAAAGAATTTGGCTGCATCATTGGCCAAAAAATTGTAAAATTTTGAGTTCATTTGGGTGCTTATTTTGTGGAATAATATTTTAAGTAAAATTGACATTGTTAGTAAAATTATTCAAAAACCGAACTTTGATGTTGCTCAGTGTTGTACTCATTTAAATAATCTGAAGAAATTTTTGAAAGCTTATCGCTCCGATGAAGGTTTTAATGATCTATTGATTGATGCTAAAGAAATAGCATCCAGCTTAGACATAGAACCTAAATTCATAAAACAAAGAGGCTTAAAACCGCGCAAAGTAAAACAAACTGTTTGACTATGAATGTGAAAATGAACCGATGTACGACGAAACTTTAAAGTTCAAAGTTGATTGTTTTTTTAATGCTCTAGACGTAATCATCACATCAGTGGATGAACGATTCCGAATTCTTTCTTCTTATTCTAATAATTTCGCGTTCTTATGGAATATTGATAAATTTAAAATTTATTCTGGAAAAGAACAGCTAGAATTATGTCAAAAAGTTGAAAGTGTATTAAACGACGAAACTCGCAATGAACGAGATATAATTGCTGTAGAACTTGTTAAAGAATTGCAATATTTACAAAATTTTGATGAAAAAGTTATTACGTCTCCAGAAGAAATTTTAAATTATATAACAATTAACAACTTAGTGGATTCTTTCCCTAATACGAGCATAATACTTCGTATTTTATTAACAATGCCGGTTTCTGTTGCTACCGCAGAACGTTCTTTTTCAAAACTCAAAATAATAAAAAATTATTTAAGATAGACCATGGGGCAAAACCGACTAAGTAATCTTGCTATCATCTCAATAGAATCGGATATATTAAAAGAATTAGGCACCCAAGATTTAATTAAACAATTTGCAAAAACCAAAGCACGAAAAGCTCAATTCACTTAGTTAAAATAATAATACGAGTTATAACTGGACATTAACCTTTATCTTTAAAAGATGACGTATTGCATTGTTAATATAATAGATTGTTTTTATTTGTTGATCAGTTTTGTTCTATATGATGCATTGTATTTAAACAAATATATCTAATGTTTCAAATATATTTTTAATGAAGAAATTTGTGTTAGTGGTTGAAATCACAATCAGAATGATCAATATTGCACACCACTATATAAAAATTATTCCGATTAGCGCTTTCAAGCTTCACAGCTCATCCTGTGAAGCTTGAAAGCGCTAATCGGAATAATTTTTATATAGTGGTGTGCAATATTGATCATTCTGATTGAAATATATTTTTATTTCTGTGTATAAATGTATAATTACATACCTCAATGAGAAAATACTTGTTCGGCTTGTTCGGTACCAGTTTAGTAAGTGCCTGTTGTAAAATATAAAAATGAAAATAAATTCATGAAAATACTTTTTAAAATTATTTTTGGATAGTTGATAATACTTAACATGTACCTTTACCCATATAGTAGCGTTATAAAAATTGTAGGCGACATATACAAAATTGCACAAGGGCGCCAAACACAAAATTGCACAAGGGCGCCAACAGTGCTAGGGGCGGGCCTGCACCGACACGATATCGGCGCGTTATCGGTGGGAACAAAAAGTAAAGAAATGTTATGGAACCGTTTCACACTCACCGACATGTCGGTATCGGGTCTGTGTCGGCACCGACGTGTCGGCGGGCAGCAGCTCTCCCATCTTGGTCGCCGCTCTGTTATCACCGGCAGTTCACTCTGCCTAGCGCATTAACTAAGGTCAGTAGTTGAATATTTTGTGAAATGACTACTTTTAAGTATGACATACCGGTAGTGACATTGATTGAACTTGTTGGGACGAAGCCTTGTTTGTGGGACAAGACAGATGAAGGAAATAAAAATATTTTGATAATATCTGACAAGTTAACTGAAATATAATCAAATGTTTCTTTTCTCATTCGAAAAAGATTGAAAAACTTGTTAGGATCTAAAACCAGCTTATCAAATAAGGTGTAGTATGCGCCTTCTACATAGCGAATTTTAATAATCGGGTGAACCCAATACTTCCTATCTACTTTTCGTCTTCTCCGTCTTAAATATAACAAATATAGTAAATACAATCTTCTGTTGAATTCAGCCATTTGTACAAATTACACTCACTACGGTCGATACGTCGACATCTGTCGTCTTGAGTGTGAAAGTACCTTCTCGATATCGTGTCGGTGTCGGATCGGTGTCGTTGTAGGGTCGATGTCGGGTTGGTGTCGTGTCGGTAAGTGTAAAAACGCCCAATACTACTTCTGAGACTAAAGCTACAACAGAATCATAAGAGAATTCTGCTATGAACTCAATTGTTGACTAAGGCAGGGGTCTCCAAAGTTTTTCATTTGAGGGCCACATTGAAAATCTTGGAAGTCAGGTGGGCCAACAACATATATATTGTAATGCGACACAATAGTAGCCCTATCCCAAAGCCTAAAACCGCTCAATTCAATAGGTACAATAATAGGTAGTCACCTATGCTATCCTATTAAAACCAGATAAAGATGAACAACCCTTACTTACAGAAAAGACTGTACAATATAAAAGATAAGAAAAAAAATACAATACAAATAATAAAATAAATAATTAAAATGTATTATAGCAAGTATATAATATACATACAAACCTTTATGTAAATGAGTGAATGTGAAGGAGTGGGGAATAAAGTTAACAATCCCTATTATTAATTAAATATGTTATAAATACAATAAGTGTCAGTGGAGTGGTGACAAAATAAGTACGGGTTAATTACTTTAAAAAAAAAAAGGAAAACCCATAAATAACACCAACAGTGAATGGTGGTGAAGGGTTTCATCTCAGATTGAGATGTTAGTGAAGGCTTCGGTGTAAGTAGTTGTATTTGTGTTCTACACCAAAGCCTATAGTTATTAACATTTATAAACTACATTATAAGCTTGTGTGAGCCTACTGGCAAAATAAGAAAATGTGTATTAGAAACCAGGACCTATGAACAATAATCTATTCATTAGCCAGTAATTCTTGATAAGATTGATGGGATGGAAGTATGGTACACCAAGTAGTTTATAATATTATTTGTCAATTTATAAATGTAGAATTTGGCCAGGAAGGCAATACCTCGAAGGTAACATGTTAAAAGATTTTGTTCTAATTATATTATTTGTTAATTTATGATTGTAAACTTGTCCATGTAAACACTACTTTAAGTAATAAGTCAAAATATTTCATTTTTAACTATTGTGAAAACATGTTAAGGGTCAAGGCTCATGTAATAAGATGTAACTCAGGAAAAAGGGTTCAAAACCAAAAACCTAGGTAATAATAAATGTAATTGAGAATATATTAATGAAATGCTATTGATGGCCTAGGCCACAAGTTCCATACAAAGGAAATAATGTCAGAAATGAGTAGATTAGTAAACCAATGTGATAAAACAGGAAAGGGACAAAATTTATATGATGAAGCTAATTGTTTCAACAGTAATATTACATATTAGATTAATTTAAGGAATTGTAAAGTGATATAACAAATGTATAATTAAAGTATAGGCCCAACATTAGAATTTTTGTAAGGTGAAAAACCACCCTTTATAATTAACCAATGTAAGTAAATGAGGTAGCAAAATGTTCATAATGACATAAAGAAAAGCATGATGTAATTTAAATTTAAGAAAACTTAAAGCTGAAAAAGGAGTATTTTTCTTATAGGCAGATGAACATTTAAATCTTGTAAACTGACCACGTGACCTTATGAACTCTCTGTTTTGACCAATCACAGGCCAGTATAGTGAGGGCACGAAACCGTTGATGGAAAGGCAGGAATATAGAATTGTAGTATTGTATTGTTAACTATTGCAGTGAGCGGATGAGCTCTAATGAAGAAGTTTTTAATTAAACCAAAGTAATGTTTTTTGGACCGTTGGCGATGAAAAATTATAACTAATAGAAGTTATAAATACTGTGGAAGATTACAAGACGAAAATATTTAAATTAAAACAACAAATAAATGCAGAACCTTTGAAAATCCTGATTGCCTACCATGAACACACTTTCATAACGCCTGTGAGTGACACCAACTTTAACTATTAACCACACTACAGGTACGATTACACAACACTACCGTAGACACTATCTACACTTACAGAATAACACCAGGGATCATTTATTGAAGAAAAATCTTAAAAACTAAAACAGTGAACACTGAAACATTTATTTTAAAATAACTTGTGACAGCACGTGGCCAAACGTTTTCGGCGGCCATCTTGCCGATAGTCTGGTTGCCATAGCAACTAATAATAACGAAATATAGTATTAAGATTTTAAAAGTTTACTTACCTTTGTAATGTATTGTATTTTTGTATGTATTTGCTGAATTCAATGACAGTCTCAAAGAACCCTTAAACCCTGAGAATTAATATATTATTATAAATAATTTGTTATTTGGAACTTGTTAGTGTAAAAGTCGAATTGAGCGCTAGAGTCGACCCAACCAATATTTGTTCCGACAAGTCGACTGTTCACTTCTCTGAATAACTTTAATGAAAATAAACATTGTTATTTGGAATCAAAGGAGTTGTCATTGTAGATAATTTGAAAGTTTACAGGACAATTACAGGTAATTCAACAGGAGAGTGAGCAGCGAACGGACCGAAGCATTTGGAAAAAGAAGCATTGCGGCAATAAGTCCGTATTTGAAATAAGTGGAGGCAATTTGCACTAACTAAACTATTCACAATAAATGAATTAACAACAACACATTAAAACTGAATAAAAAGATAGCACAAATAAAGCTGTACAATAACAATATATATATATATATATATATATATATATATATATATATATATTGTAAACTTTTTTAAGTTTACGAAATAATCAAGTTAATAAAATGGGAATTTAAATAAAAATTAAGCAGACTTATAAGAAAACAAGTTCATTTATTCAAAATCTATATAATAAATCTCTAGGGGGGTCTACGTTTGTCCCCGGTAATCTCAGAATCTACTATACCGATTTCAATGAAACTTTGCACGCTGATAGCAGGTACCCAACGGAAGGTTTTCCACTTTATCTGATAACGATAGGTTAACAAGAACCGAAGTTATTGCAAAAAAAACTAATTTTTTTAAACCCACGGCTTCGATCGCGAGTAACGATAGGTTAAAAAGAATCGAAGTTATAGCAAAAAAAACTCATATTTTTAAACCCGCGGCTTCGATCGCGAATATTTGTATATGATTGTTGTGGTAACTGTCGAGTTGGTAAATTGCTAATGGTACATCTGTATTAATAATATTCTTATGGAATTCTTATCAGCATATGGAATTCGTGTAAACAATACAATAATTCATTGTTTGATTATATTGTAACATTGATTATATAGTACACGTTGATTCTGACAAACCATACTCTTCGACACTTTAATATTCAGTAGGCCTATGTGCAGTAGGAATAACTAATTGTCGAGAATTATACTTAACCTACTTCATCGAGAATTATGCGATGAGCGTCAGTGATGTAGTATTAGTGCCTTTTTTCGATAATTTTACGTCATCGGTAAGTAATATGTGCAATATGTATTATATTGTATAAATTATTAATTGCCCCCTAGAGATTTATTAGTATAGATCAAATAAATACATTTCCCTTTTTTTAGCTTTGCAATGCCAAAAAGACGATCATGTTTAGGAAGATCTACTGCTGCTGCGGAAAGAAAGAGGCGTCTTAGAGCGTCTGAAAATGACGTCGAAGGAGTCGAAATGCAATCAGCTCCTGGAAACTCTTCAGAAAGATCTGGATTAGAAGAAGTCTCACGGGTTGAAAGTCCTACGATTCGTGAAAATAGATTAGCGGCACAAAGACGCAGGCAAGCGACTCTCAGATCACGAGGTCCTACTTTACAATGGAATGCAAAATTAAATAGTGGTTTCAATTATAATCCAGTTATTAACTACGCGAATGAAACAGATATCGGGTTACCGAGTATGGTTTGCCCTCATTGCAAAGCTTTAAAGTGGAAAAATGAATCACATGGATTATGTTGCTCTGCAGGAAAAATGCGATTAGATCCCATACGTCCTCCTCCAGAACCGTTAAAACCATTATTAAATGGAGAACATCTTTTATCGAAAAAATTTTTGAATGCATTAAAGATCGTACAATTCAGCTTTTCAATTTACATCATTCGGAGCCAATGAAATAGTCGAAGGGAGCTTCATGCCTACTTTCAAACTTCAAGGGCAAGTATATCACCTCATGGGATCATTACTCCCCACACAAAACGAAGTACCAAAATTTCTACAGGTGTATTTCATAGCTGATTATTTACAGCAATCTGAAACAAGAATGGATCATATTCGTAACTTGGAAAAGCCATTAGTAACAGAACTTCAAAATTTATTTCACGCAATCAACCCATATGTTAGTGAACTGAAAAGTGCGTTTGAATTTGTAACATCTGCGAATAATAATCAGTACACTATTATGATTCATGCTGATCGAACAGAAAATAATGAAGAGCACAGGGGTCGCTACAATGCACCGACAACTAATGAGGTGGCAGTAGTTTTAATTAACCAGGAATGCGATAAACTCGATATAATAATCCGTGCGAGGGATCATAAGCTACATCGAATTGCAGAAACACATCGAGCTTATGATGCTTTACAGTACCCTTTAATGTTTTGCAGAGGAGAAGATGGTTATCATTTTACATTAAAATTAGTCGATCCTCAGACTGGGTTACAAACTACTAACTCGACAGTTACCACAACAATCATATACAAATATTCGCGTGCGAAGCCGCGGGTACCTGCTAGTAATTAAATAAAAGTAAGGAAAAAATAACATTCAAAGACATTCCTTATATATTATTTTTTGGTTTTATTATGTACGTATGGGATGTGTGGAGTTGCTTCTGACTTATAATGTTTATCGCAATAAAACACCTTGCTGACCGAACTGGATGGAATTTGCTGACAGATCGGTGTCAATGGCGTAGTGGTTTCAAGTGCCCCCCACCCCAGGCCAATACCGCAGATCTCCCAAAATTTCTTACTATCTCCCCCCCTCCAGTTTCAACTACTCCCCCCTCCTGAACCTCATATGTAATTCATAATAACTGTTGTAATCAGCAAAGTACTGTACTTACAATATTTATTGTAATGTATTGTTGTATTGGAGTGTTAGTGGTCTCAAATATTTCTACTAGTATTTTGTACAAACCACTATGTTATCTTTGGTATTGACGAGCGCTTTCGGCAGTCAAGCCATCTTCAGGTCATTTACCAACCTCAAATATTTATAGAAACCTCCTACTTTATTTCTCTGCTCCATTATTCTTCTACTCCTTAGACTTGTCAATCTATTAATTTATTGTTGTATTGGAGTGTTAGTGGTCTCAAATATTTCTGCTAGTAATTTTGTACAAACCACTATGTTATCTTTGGTATTGACGAGCGCTTTCGGCAGTCAAGCCATCTTCAGGTCAACCTGAAGTTGGTAAATGACTAAATGACCTGAAGATGGCTTGACTGCCGAAAGCGCTCGTCAGTACCAAAGATAACATAGTGGTTTGTACAAAATTACTAGTAGAAATATTTATTGTAAGTTTGATATAATAAGGGTTTCAAACTCGTTGACTACTTTGTTACACCTTTAAATGCCAATTTCTTTTCTTGACAATCTCTAATATTTATCATAAAATCACTTGTAATTTTTTTAATGTGTTATTTTTTAATTTGATCTAAGGGAAATAAGAAAAAGTAAAAAACAAAAATATTTATTGTTTATTTTTACATAAGACAGGGGGCTCCAAACTTCTTCACTTGAGGGCCGAATTGAAAAATCATGGAAGTCAGGCGGCCCAACAACATATATACTGTACATATATTTTTTTTATCTTATTTTTTTTTAAGTTTACGAAATAATCAAGTCAATAAAATAGGTATTTAAATAAAAATTAAGCAGACTTATCCAAAGAAAACAAATTCATTTATTCAAAATAATGTAAATAAAAGTAAGGAAAAAATAACATTCAGAGATATTTCTTATTTATTATTTTTTGGCTTTTTACGTACGTATGGGATGTGTGGAGTTGAAAGGATTGCTCTTGGAAAGTTTTTTATTTCCTTGAAATCATCACTCACTGAGATGCGAGTGAAAAGCGTGATTCATTCCAGGCAGCCAGATGAACAAGAACATTAACCATGTAAATGTTTTAAACTTGTACAAAATATTAAACATTTTACTGAACTTATTTCTTGTTTAGTTACTTAGTAAACTGCTATAATATTTGAAGTATTTTGACCATCTATTTAAAAACTGCACGCAGCATCGGCCGGGATGCCGCGGGCCGTAGTTTGGAGAACCCTGACATAAGATATCTAAAACCGGAAACGAACACAATTGCCATAATTGAAACAAGCCAACTGTATGTTTAAATGTGGAACAAAGCAACACGTATCTGTTTTACTTTATCAACTTAGAATCACCTGTGTGTTGAAAGGACTTAACGTATAACAGTTTTTTTCTTTGTACACTGTATATGGCAAATTTGTTAACGATTTTCTCATTCTGAGTTTGCTTCAGTAAATCGTTTTATCTTCTTCTTATTATTAATTGGGGTTACAGCTCGTGGACAGCCTTGGCCTGCTGGACAATCCGCCTCCAGTCGTCTGGACCCTCTGCTCTCAGTCTCCATCTTCTTACACCGAGCCTGAGCAGGTCGTCCTCAAGATCATCCACCCATCGTTTTCTGGGCCGACCCCACCGTCTTTTTCCATCAGGTCTCTCCGTAAAAAATTTCTTCAATGTGGATGTCTCTAGCATTCTCTGCACATGCCCTGCCCACCGGATAACATTTATTTAATTATTTTAATATTCTCTAACATTCTAGTTTTCTTTAAGTCAGTGACGATATCTGGTTCTCCCTAGATTTGCTGGATTTCTGCATTCGCCCTTATTCTCCATGCTCCTTGATCGTTCACTGCACCAAATATCCTCCTGACGATTTTTGTTTCCCACCTGCAGAACCACTCTTCCTCTGTCACTGTCATGACCACTGGATTAAGTGCTGTTTTGTAGAGACGATCTTGGTTGCTCTGCTTATGTTTTTACACTTAAATATTTCTTGTAGGGAGAAATAACATCTGTTTGCAGCACATATCCTTTCTTTTATTTCTTCGGCCATAATGTTGTCCTCAGTAATTAATGAGCCTAGGTACTTAAATTATTCAACCTTTTGAAGTTTGTGTTTTCCAATTAACAGGGGTGCTCTTCTCTCTTGTATTTCACTGCCTGTTAACATGTATTTAGTCTTTTCAGTGTTTACTTTTTGACCTAAATTCGTTGCGGCCTCTTCTAGACTCAAGAAACCTTCTTTTAGGCCTTGTTGGCTTCTTGAGATAAGTATTATGTCATCGCTTTATTTAGAGCGTAGGCTAGTGTATACCCCCCATCCCCCCCCGTGGGAATTTCTGACTCACATATTTTTTTGTTGGTATTGCCATCTAGTTTACGTTTTTAGTTGTTTGCCCCTTATCAAATACAGCATATCCCCGGAAAACCCGGAAAATCACGGAAATACGGAGAAAATGACTTTTTTTGAATTCATTTCCATTTCAATCAAATTTTTAGTTAAAGAAGATACATTTATAACCAATATTTTGTGCAGAAGTTCTTCCCCTAGTTTTCCCTGGTTTTCTAGGAAAATATCTGGAAAATGAAATTATTAGTCACATATTCTTCCATTTTTTTTTATTGTCAATATGAACCTTAACACAAAATTCTTATTGCATGAGTATAAATGAAAATATCCAAGTTATAATAATGAAAATTCAAACTTTTAATCTCAAAATTAAATAACATCATTTAATTTTATAACAGCATTTGTAATCAGCAGTCTTCTTCTTCATCTTCATTTAGTATATCGGCTAAGTTAACTAGTTCTGGCTCATCTTCATCCTCAAACTCATCTGGATTAAAGCTTTCCATAACGTCGGTTAGTTCATGTGGCAATGGATCCCCTTTAATCCAATCAAACTTAAGTTGTCCATTCTCCAACTTCCAGCCATGTTCCACTGGAGTTGGTGTTATGGGTTTAGCGATGTGTGCATTATTCCATATGTAGCACTGGTAGTTTACACGGCTGATGTGGTTTTCAAGTGAAGCTTTGCAAGGAGGTGTAGACTCAGATCGACACCTTGTGTATTTGGCTGTGCAAATGTCATTGTGGGAGAGTATTTTTGTGTGAACAAATCGTACCGTAGCTTATTTATATCTGTGTATTCCTGATTACTGTACATGCAACAGACGAATTCCTCTAGGCCTGTCAGTAACATGTCTGTAATTGTAAGTGATAATCCTAATGATCTAAGAACAGGTACGAATTTTGGAAACTTTTCCAATTTAGATTTCACTGACCGGTGTCGCATCCGGATAATGCATGCATATTCAGCATAGCATGGCTCATTGCTACACCTAAATCCCGAGAAATGAAGGTAACATTAATGACTCTTCGTTTGTTTCCAGTTCCTGTATCAAACAGTAACACGTTTTTAATTTCGTTGGCGTACCTTAATAACAACATAAAAATATCTGTGTCTGGTGACCTAATTCTGATAGGCAAATTGTCTTGACAGAATTGAGAAGCATGGAAGCAATGTAATATAATTTTAGTATCCGCTTCTTCTTGTGAAGAACTTAGTATCCTCTTCTTGCATAGTATACTTCACAGTTGAACCGTCTTCGCTAGCAAACAATGTGCACTGATCATTATGTAATAAGTAAATGCTTGTACCATGAAAGTAGTGGGCATATTTGTCTTGCTTCCATTCATTATGTAAAATGTTGACAAGTTGTTCCTTATTTTTCCATTACTAAGGAATTTTTTCCAATCCCGAGGAATCTTGGTTTTAGGCCCTTTTATTAAGAATGTCTCTACACAACCTCTTCTTAGTCTCTCAATGTTTTTAATAGACACATCTGAGTAAGTATCCGCCACGAAATCTATCCTTTTAAATTTTGGAAAGCGGCTTAAGACAATTTCGGCGAGCTCTCCAAAGGTTTCTGGAATGCTAATGACAGCCTGAAAGTAAGCCATGCCATCAATCATATAAATGCATTCTTCAACCTTAGGAGGGTCGTCTACCACACCCTTGATCTCCAAAGCATGGGGTAGTTTGGCCTTGTCTGTTTTTGTAGGACACCCATCAGCAGTTGCTAATGCCCATGGTACTGGACCTAATGGATAGGACAAAAGCATCTCTAGGCTAATTTCACGTTCCTGGGACAGGAGCAAAACTCGACCAAAAATATTTCTTTCTGCTGTTATCTCAACTAATCTGTTTTGTGAGGATGTAACAATTATCTTCTCTTGAATACTCTTAAAAGTTTGAAGCTTTTGTCTCTTTAGTGGTTCATGAAATTTTTTATTCTTTAGAATAAATCTGTCTTGTAGGAAAGTGTTGTAGGCTGCTTTCCCCAGACTGTCTACATTTAGTAAATGCTCTTCCACCGATTCAGGTACAGGTCTTCCAGATGATAAACAGAACAGAGTATCCTTGTTGTGAACGTCAAATGGATTGATATATAGCTCAATGGCTTCAATTACTTTCAAGACACTTTGCTCACTTCGTTTCATTTCTCCTGGTTGCAGGTCATGGTGAGAGGCATCTGATGTATGTAACATACTTGCTCTTTCAAATGACAACTCTACTTATTTAGCACGTTCATGTCTTGTAATATACCATCGTGCATATGCCCAGAAATTTCTGCTGTAACCCACTATCCCGCCAGTACATTTGGCATATCGGTTGATTGTCTGTTCTATTGTGATGTCCACAGAATTTCTAGAACTTGGAACTTGTGATCTACAGACACTGAAACCGTTATTACGAAGTAATTCTTCTGCTCCAGGGTGTGTCCTTTGCAGGTTCAAAAGGGTGAGTATGTGGACTACGAGATACCTGGCATAATTGTGATGGTCACATGCAAAGAAAAGGGGAATCATATCTTCTAAACATGCCAAGTGTAAGTCAAAGTTGTTTTCTTTAGTTGCTCGCTGAAACCTCAGAATCAATGACACTTTGTCCATGTAACCAATCCAAAATTGTGCTGTTTTACCCAATGTCCCTTCTCTAACTTCAATCAAGAAAGTTTGGTAGTCACTGTATAACGTTTCGCAAGATAAGTTATCATTCACAGACGGCAAATTAGAATATGAAGGGTTTTCTGCCAGGTTTTCAATCGCTTTCATCCCTTCAGCATCAGGATTTTTATCAGGATTCATTGTCATAAACACTTTAATGAGTTGTCTTTGTTGTGCCTCCATCATTATTTTATGGACTCTCATAGCTCTGTTGTAATGTTTTCCTGACATTACTTTCGCAATCGAACCACTAGCACATATTCCTGATTCAATTAAACCATCTTCAAACCCAGAACCAGCCATCAATTTTCCTAAGCACCCAAAATAAGAGCAGATGGTATGAAAGACACCATTGTTAATGACAATATCTTGATATTTGTTGCTATGCTATTGCACAGCATATGCTTTGATGGCAGCCGCCAAATCGAGTGTAATAAATGTATGCACCTGTCCAGTTTTTTCTGTAGCCTTCTGAGATTGTGTCAGGATTTCTTGAATAGTGGAATATTCTGTAATTGGCGAAGTAATCGGTGTCATGTAGCCTACTGTTGAAAGTTTCTGTTCACCTTCAATATTTGATGTTTTTGAAACCCACCCTGACCATCCGGGTACTTGGCTTGTTTTGTTGAATGTTGCTCTGCATAATGACCAGAAGAAATCAGATTGTGTAGCATTGTTAACAGCAGCTCTGTTTACACAAGTTGTTATTGTTGCATTAATATTTGGCTCAGGGTGCTTTTGAATGAAACAAGGTTGAAGATCTCTCTCAAGAAATTTGACAGAACGTTGTTTAGTTCTTGGTACATCAGTGCCACTAATCAATGTCTGCATATCAGTCCTTCTCTCTTGAATCATAATCCCATGTGTTGAATGAGTTGTCCCACTACCAGATGGAGTTTCTTCATTTAGGTCGACATTATCCCAACACAAGTGCGACACAATGTTACCTGTTGTAGATATATTTGAAGGGAGAAGTTGATCATTGCACTTTATTTTGTTGCACATAGCAGTCTCTAACTCAAGCAAGTGTGAGTACGACACACAATGACCATATCTATTTAACAAAGTTACCAGTTCTGCACTTCCTGTAAGGTGCCTTATAGTCATTCCTAAACTCAAATGCTTTGACATTTTCCATTTACCATTAGTAATGCTATAGCATAAATCCTGTGCATAGGAATTCACTATGCGTTTAACTTTGTCATTCGCAACATTCAGTGGTTTTCCGCTTGTCACATACGAAAGAAATTCACATAGTAAATTAGGAGCCTTTGTTTCATCTGATGCCAGGAATTCGGCTGAAGGAGGCCAAGGCATTGTAGGTGAATTTTCATATGTCTGCTGCACATGCCGTCTCAAAATGATTGCAGCTTCTTGTATTCTTCGCACTTCTGATGAAGCAGCTTCAAATGCAGCTTCTACGGCTTGTCCGGGTTGTATCCATGATGAGTACACAAGCTCACTCCTGTAGTTTGGCTGCCAAAATGATATACGATTGCCAAAATGCTTTTTTAATTTTTCTTTTAATTTATCAGTTTTATAGTTTTCATTATAAAATTGGGGTTAATGTTCCGTCATGAATAACAAATACCTCTCATGCAGCATTGCCATGCGTTCAACATTACCACCAACAATTATACTCTCTTGAACATAATTCTTTAAAAGTTCAAATGCTTCTTTGTGCGCCTTTTGCTGTGCAAGTGACTCACTTTCTGGAGCGGCATGGGGTCGCCTATCAGGATGTCTTGTGTATTCCTTACGACAGTGATTATGATAGTGCACCTCCCGAGCTATAAAATCTACATCTTTCAGTTCACATAACAATTTTTCATCTGCTTTTGCTTCTGCGGCTTGTATAATGGACAACCCCGCTGTTTCAGTAACACATTTGGTAGGCAACTCGTATTTTTTTTCCGAAGAAATCCATTTTCTATTCTTGTGGCAAAAAATGCAGCTATCACTCGGAAACAGATTTCCTATAGAAGCTGATCTGTGGCTTCGCTTGGATGTTGATGGGTCGCTTTCATTGCCCGATGCCCACACACGTTTTTTAATTTTTGAAATATTCGTAAACTTTTGGTAACACCACCGATGGTAAAAATCATGATCTACATCGAGATCCACTGGCACTTGTCTGCACACAGTTTCAAATCTATTATTTTCAGTGAATTCCTTCAGTCGGACTTCAACACACTCACGAACTTTCTGAAATGATTGGACGGAAAATGATCGGAGAATATTGTCTGATTTGTTTTCATTAAAATGGATGATACATCTCTTCCCCTGTGATGTTGTTGATGCTCCATATCGCTTCAAACTTAAAGGCTTTTCATCAGACATGGTTACAGTTTACCTGAAACAGAAATCAATAATTAATAAAAGTTAACTCGGAATATTAGGAGCAAAGAACAAAGATTTTTTTAAAAAAGAAGATTTTTTTTTTTAAATATCTGGTGTATCCACTCCACGACTTTCCTACAAAAAAAAAATAAAAAAATAAAATTTTTCCCTATTATAACATAGATTATTTTGGAACAGGAGTGTTTTCATAAGAAACTGATACCACCGCGTGATTCAGCGTTAAAAAATACATAAATATCATGTGTCACACGTTGTAATTGAGAAAATCACGTTTTTCGGCTATTGCGCATGCCGAATATAAAAATCGTCCGATCGACTCGTGCAACCATTCATTTTTTTCAGTGTCCCGAGACAAACAACAATGGTTATATTCAATTTTTGCGTAGGAGAACGGTTTAGCCGATATATCAATAAACAGGTAGAAAATATGAAATTTCATTTGCGCCTAACTTTTTTCCTGAATTTTTTGGGAGATGCGACCTTTTGGAAATGGTCAAGGGCTTCTAGGAGAATACTTTAGGCAAGTTTCATCAAAATCGTTAGAGCCGTTTTGGCGCTACAGTCTATAGAAAAACAAGTTTTTCGGCTATTGCGCAGCGGGTATTGCGCACAGGGTGTCCGATTTGGTACACAGGCATCGGAGGCTGTAATTGATAAGAGGCAAACAACTAAAACCTTAAACTAGATGGCAGTAGCAACAAAAAAATATGAGAGTCGGAAATTCCCACGGAAGGGGAGGGTTTCATATTGGTAGCTCATGGTCTAATTATCACGCAAAAGAATAAGTTAACCAGAGAGCCATCCGTCATGCTGCTTCTCAAACGGTTCTTGATCAGTCTTAAATGGTTCGTTCTTGTTTCTGCTGAGCAGTTTGTTACTGCACGAAGTCATATGTTAGTGTGACAAGACACGATAAGTATGCATCTACGTGGTCCGAAAAAAACGCTACAAAACTCCCAAAATCCCCCTCCACAATTTGCGTCATGATCCTCCCTCCTACAATTTAGACCACGTAACATTTGAGTGGCACTCGCTTTAACTATGCTGGAGCTCCAGTCAACAAAGCAAGACACACTGAATCATCATTCACTTATTTTACGAAATGAAACACATGTAAATTTTGTCAACATCTAATGGTTACTTTAAATTAAATTCCATCTCCTATAATTATAATTTTATAGCACCATAGTAACAGTGAACTTTTCAGTAAGAACTTTGGTCGAGAGCATTCGCCAAAGCGCGAGTTGATGATCGCTTAGACTAGGCGAATTGGTCTAGCCTATCGTTATTCACCATTGTTTAAGGTACAGCCAAGCTTAGCAAGCATGCGTAAAATGCATTTATTTATTCTGGAACGTTCTGTATTACATTATTTTTTAATTAGTCGTGACGTTACATTAACGTTATGGGTCACCGTGACAGTCTGCAAACCTAAACAGTAATGATCCTATGTAATCGCTTAGAACTGCTACCATCGTTGGAATGTCGTCAGAGCTGATCCGATGTAATCGCTTAGAACTGCTACCATCGTTGGAATGTCGTCAGAGCTGATCCGATGTAATCGCTTAGAACTGCTACCATCGTTGGAGTGTCGTCAGAGCTGATCCGATGTAATCGCTTAGAACTGCTACCATCGTTGGAGTGTCGTCAGAGCTGATCCGATGTAATCGCTTAGAACTGCTACCATCGTTGGAGTGTCGTCAGAGCTGATTCGATGTGATCGCTTAGAACTGCTACCATCGTTGGAATGTCGTCAGAGCAACGCAGCCATTTCACTTTATTAATATTCAAAATTATATAAAATCAGATACCACAGTTCCCGCTTTCAGATGCATACAACAGTATGAACTAACATGGGAGTTAAATGTTTTTAGTTTAGCGTTATCGAGATATTCGCTTCGTTTCCACATATTATTCAGCATATCGAATGCCGAATGCTTGTCTGGCATTCTTATTGCGGCCGAGTGCGTCTTTTTGTATTCACCATTGTTCCTGACAATGCTGGCTAGATAAGTGAATTCATTCGTGTCCTCTGTTCATCTTTTATAATGAGAGGATTTTGATTCTCGCTGCATAGGCGCATTGATTTTGTTTGCTGCGCGATGATTTTTAGGTCGAATCGTGGCGTGTTTACTTACATATTTTACGTTCATGTATATTTAGTTTTATTAATTAGTTTTGTTGCTGTCTAATCCTGTGTTTCATTCGCATTGTCAAAGCCACAGACTGGTTTCTGTTCTTAGTTCGTCAACATATCTGCGCACTCATTGTGTCCTCTGTACATACTAGATTCGTCAATTAGAATATAATAACAAATGTTATCAATAAATCACTGCAATCGAAGACGTTCTGCACAGGTGTGTTTCTCGACGTTTCTCAGGCATTCGATAAAGTAGACTGTCATCATGGACTGTTATACAAAATTAAGAAAAATCTGCCACATAATTTTTACAGTATTCTACATTCCTACATAGTGGGCAGTGCGTTTCAGGTCAATTTCTCGGATGCTACTTCTCCTTTACTACCAGTGCGGTCAGGTGTACCGCAGAGTAGTGTCCTGGGCCCACTGCTCTACCTCCCGTTCACCTCGGACTTACCGTCATAAAGTGATACCACGGTTGCTACCTACGCCGAGACACAGCAATCCTAGCGACACATTCCAACCTCTCAATAGCGTCTTGTATGCTACAAGAATTATTAAACAGCGTTCAGTTATGGCTTGATAAATGGCGCATAAAAAAATCAATTCGTCTAAGTCAGTACACGTTACCTTCACCACATGTAAGCCTGACTGCCCTTCTATAACAATTAATGGTCAACCAATACCCCAAGCTGAAAGTGGTAAGTACCTTGGGATGCACCTGGACAGGAGACTGACGTGGAAGAAACACATTCATTCTTCCTCAATATCCAGTTTATCCATCCAAGACAGTGGCGGCCAATCTTTTTTGACTGCGAAATTTTAGGAATGCCACATGAGAAAATTATTTCTTATGTATACTAAACATTATATTCTAAATACGAAATACTGCTCTAAGGCTATTTGACATAGTTTTTGACAACTTATAGTACGAGGGACGTTCAATAATTAAAGAGACAAACTGATCTAGAGAAAAAAATGGTGTATTTTTACAAAATGACAATTTTCCTATTTTTCAACATAATCCCCCCCCCCAACGCTAATACACTTGTCCCAACGATGAATCAGCTTTTTTATGCCTGCAGCAAAAAATTCTTTATCTTGACGATTGAACAAGTCTCCAACAAATTTTTTGACTTCTTCGTTGTTGTTGAATTTCTTACCACGTAGCGATTCCTTGAGTGGGCCAAACAGGTGGAAATCTGATGGTGCCAAGTCTGGGCTATACGGGTGTGGTAGTGTCTCCCAGCCAATAGCGTTGCTTCAGCTCTGTGCACACTCTGAGTCTGTTGTCCTTGTGTTGTTGCGTTAACTCTTTTGGAACCCATCTTGCACTTGTTTTGCGGTACCTAAGCTTGTCACTGATAATGCTATAAGCTGTACCAACACTTACTTGCAAATTTTCAGCCATTTGTTCAACTGTAACACGACGGTCTTCACGAATCATATTGTCTATTCGAGATTCAAGCGCAGGAGTTGAAACTTCCTTTGGACGTCCAGATCGCTGTTCATCTGTCACTGAGGTTCGACCGTTTTTGAACTGATCCACCCACTTATAAAAATTTCTGCGATTCATGCAACTTTCACCATACTGTTTAGTCATTCTAGAATAGATATTAGAGGGTTTTTCACCTTCAGAAAGTAAAAATCGAATCACTGAACGTTGTTCAACTAATGTGGAAACTTCTAGCGGACTTGCCATTGTTAAATGAGATTTTGAGGTTATAAGCAAAACAATTTTCATGAAACAGCTGCTCAGAGATCATCCCAGGGATGCCAACATGAAGTCCTAAAAGTACCTAATTTTTCCTGCCAACCGTTTTTTCTATAGATCAATTTGTCTCTTTAATTATTGAATGTCCCTCGTATTTTTCAATATTTTTTTTTTTTTTGCTTTATCTAGTGTTAGAACGGTCTGGTGAAGCCAGCTGCCTGGTTTGATGGATGGGTGTCTTTATCACTGTCGCAGTTTGAAATCCCCAGGACGATATTATAATCGTGTTATGGTGAAATGAATTAATGATAGTTTTTAAATGTAAGCTGGAAACGGTCGGTACACAAGTATTCTGTTTTATTTTTACTTAACTGAAATTAAGTAAGAAGTAAAATTCAGAAATTCAAGTAGAAAAGAGTTTGTTTCCTACAGCATCATACCTCAAATGCTGTTTGCCAGTTTCGTTAACAGCAAGGTTCCGGCGTATAGTAGGCCTACTGTACACGATGACAGCTTGACTTCCGCAATAGTAACTCACAAAGCGTCCTACAATGTATCTATCGAAACGAAACAGCAAACGGAAACAAAACGTATGCGATTATTGTCATAGTTACAGCAATCTAAGAGGGTACTGGTGCACAGTATCAGAAGGCGGTCTTCTCGATTCACATTCACACAAGACTATCACGTGCTACGTTTGTTTAGATTCAATGTCATGTTTCGTTAAATGTAGCCTAACGTACGAGTCCATTGGTCCAAAAATGTTTTCTTTGCATTACATTCTGTTTCTCTATTCGCTTCTGCAGCTAATAGTATTTGGAAGAAGGTACAGAAGAGGGTACGTAATTCAATGAAAATAATTCTGACACTCTGATTCAAAGTTAGGATGTGCAGGTGTGTAACTGACGTTTTTTCCCAATATTTATTGTTTAAACGGAAGTAGTTTGTCATAGTTGATTTTTATTGCCTTTAGCTCAAAATGTTTTGGTTGTCTTTCTGTATCAGCATTTTAAATTTGATAAAGACGTTTCTCAAGCGCCAACCTGGAAGTAGGCTGAGGCCGTAAGAGGGCGTTTAACCAACCTATACGAAAGTTGCCTTTGGATGCATATCCGGTTACAGACTACTAAAATGCATTCGTTTGAATCAAAGTTCCTAATGTCAGTTTCATTTCCCACCTTCAAAACAGGTCATTTTAGCTATAAACGTAATTTGTACCGTGCCGTACTGAGTTCGGCAGCGTATTATAAGAATTTTAAAAACGAGCGCCGCTGACGTCACGCACGGCCACACGGCTAGGGTACTTTGTTGTTGGCACACAAATGTTGTGCAGCTACGCAATACAGCTGGCAGCGCCGATGTTTCTGTACATTCCTGCATCCAGAGGTTACTTGGCTAGGCCGACACATTGAATCGGCCTCATTTCTGTTCTGTCCTCCAACCTAGTCATTTGCTCTCGACTGGCGGATACCGTTTGTTCTGGACTTCCTCGGCTATCACTATGGTTGGCTAGATAAAGTGTAGCTCCAGGTATGTACAAGTCAGCGGGTTCTGAAAATATTCTAACCCCAAATATATTTTACGTTTCAGCCTCTATTATAAATTTATACTTGTGTGTGTGTGTAGAGCAGTTTTCGATGTGTGCGTTAACGCAATTACCAAATTAAATTGATATGAGTGTAAATGTTGTGAGCTAAATTGACTTCAATAAAGAAAATACTAAAGCATCTCGCACTCAGCTGTGTTTGGTGTTATTAACGGTTATGAAATGCGTAATTGATTAATTGTCATATTTCAAGAAATACTTAAAAGGTAGTTGGTACATAAGTAAAATAAGTCACAGCTGAGCAGCTTAATACTGTTTAATATGAATTAGTGGCGATGTGTGTGTGTGCTGTTGATGTGTAAAGTTAGTGTTGGAAGTTAATGTGGACGGCCTATGTGGCGTATTTTCTTTATGACACCCTCTACAACCTATTGTATGTCCAGGTGCTCGAACAAGGGCGAGATGGGTGTCGGGTGGACGTACATCTGTCCACCCTAATGGCAGAGACAATCTTATAGCCACGATGCCGTCAGTCGAGGACAACTTAGGACTCTTCCAACGCTAAGCTGCACCCGGGACTTGTGACACGACTGTGACATCACTGAGCCGCGCCTATACGGACTAAGTACACCGGACAATCCAGGTGGGAAAATTCTGATTATCTATTTCTCTCTCTCTACAACATGGTGAATGCACAGAAGCCGACAGAAGCTCACTCGTGAAGTTCTGAACGTTATAATCTAGCACAAACTCTCATGTTCAATTATGTTATTGCATGTGTGAACATTACTGCTGTACACCTAATGAAGTAGCTTATAACTGTATAATGTGTAAGAAATTACACACATACACACACATCCGCAGTTTGCTGTAAGATCTAACTTTTCAGCTAATTAAGACCATTAGGGAGTTAATTATCTTGTGCTATCATGTCATCTGGTCATGGCTGAGTTTTAATAACATAACGGGGGCTGTCTGATGCTTTAGATGAGAAACTATTTTCTTTCACACACATACTTAGCGCTTAATGATTAAAGTCAGGGTCGTTTAGCTGGTTGAGTTTCGGGGCGGTCACTTACATTCTCTGGTGTGAACTACCAAGGCAAATCTATGCTTAGGAGCTGAGATATTCAGTTTACGCTGTCATTTATATTTGTACCTATCTATACATATTAGGGTGCATTCATTTACTGTAGTTGGAATGGGTTTATGAGGAGGTTAGTGTTGAAATGAGGGATGTTTTGTTATTCATGTCGTATATGTGTTTGTGTGTGTAATTTTACTATATTTTGCTGGGGGAATATGTAACGGATTTAAAAAAGAGAAAAACCATAAATGTGCTTACTGAGACAACAGGCTAGCCTATTTGATACTATTCAACACTTATGGATTAGTATTGCTTTATGAATGAGATTATTACTAACTTTGACTCATACATAATCAGGCAGAAATTTTGCAATTAGGTCAATATCAAATTCACTTACTTTGTGACATCATGAATTAATTGATATACATATATATATAATTCTGCCTTTAATGGTGTGCTCACACAATCAAGAACTTGTCATGTATGTAACATCTTGCAGGTTGAATAAAGCACACGCTTGTTGGTTAAAAGAGTTTTTCATTTGCAAGTCCTGTCATTCACCTGGGGGGACATGTCTGTAATTGTATTTGGGCCTTGCACACTTTTGCTTCCTCTAGGTTTTCCACCTAGTTCTAAATATGATGTCTCTCCCCTTTACCAAAAAAAAACTTAATAAAAATAAAATTAAATAAAATAAAAATTCAAAAAATTACAAAACTTAGAAAAATAAAAGGGGGGTTTCAGTACAAAGCGACTACCCACTCCAAATAAAGAGGACTCGGGTGGTCAGTGCAAGAAAAGGGCCAAAGTTTTCCGACCCAGCAGTTTGTTGCTAAGTTTTACAAGACTTACTTTTAATGATACTTTCTATTCTCTAAATTTTTACTTGACAAATTATAAAGAATTTGTGGCAAAGTGTCAAGAACGAACGTAAATGCCCGGAGAGGCACATGCAAATTCGTCTGTGCCCGAAAATCGAACGCTCAAAACGGTGTATAGATTTAATAACCTCGCTGGCAGGAAAAATAAAGTTTCTTTAGAGTGGCACACGAGGATTACGACGGTATGGACTGCAAATTATGTTCACGGTCGGTATTGAAAGTCCCCCCAGTATATGTCGTCGCTACTGGACGTCTATGGTTTCGGGTAACATGCCGAGAATTTATGGCACGATCGAGGCTACGATTGTAAAGTTCAGGCAGACGCCGACGACGAGGTCTGATGTGCGAGTCAATTGTTGGAAATGGAAGACAATTTAATTTTCCTCGTTATATTTTGTTTTTAGAAATAAGATATATCCCAACAGATTGTGAAAAGAGCATGATTGTACAATGGTGACCGTCTCTCCAAATCCGGTGGCCCACAGTCCCCCCTCAAAATTTATCACTATCCACTATCACTACCCCCAACTTTCACCTTTAGCCCATGCAACAAATGTAATTCACAATTAACGTTTAAATAAAAAAAAAACAAAATAACCATAGAATCAAAAAACATAAACTATTTATTTTTATTCATTCAAAAACTAAGTTATATTTTTTATCAAAATTAGTAAACTATAGTTAAAATCTAATAGAATTTAGGAAGAGATATAAAACAATTCAGTGAAATTTGAGAATAAAACTTTAAACTCCTTGACCACTTTGTTTTAGATTTAAATGCGAAATTTTAGTTTTTCTTTTTCAACTTTAACATTTGTTTATGGAAATACTTGATTTTTAATATCTTATGAAAAGGTTTTAATTATGTGTACGGGAAAAAGGAGAAGAAGTAATAATAAACATTAATTTTTATTTTTACATATGATTATATAAAATTGAATAGCATTACTAGGAACAACTACAATTGCGCAGATAATCTGCTACGACTTTGTGTTTAGATGTGTACGAAACGAAGTATATCTATTTACTACAGCAGCTAGGAATCATCAGTACTGTATGTTGAAAGGAGTTAAAAGTTTAACAGTTTTTTTTTTGTGTACTGGAAATGACAAATTATTTAATGATTTACTCATTTTGAACTCGTCTGAGTAAATAACTTTCACGCGAAATAATAAATAAAGTAAAAAGCCAGTCTTCAAAAATTCCCCCCCCCACCAAAAAAAAGTATGCTGGACAACTTGCAACCCCGGTGGCCACTCCTATGGCTGTGTTAACAGATAGAGGTTACGCAAGGTCACAGAATCTTATTAAATCTTCTACCGCTTGGCACAACATTTTAAAATGAATTATTGTTTTGAGATTACAATAACTCCAACCAAACAACTACAACTTAAACTGGGCAATTACAGGTGAAAACCGAAAAACGACTCAGGGTCTCGCTAAGACGGTGGTATCTCTCCTTTCTTGTTACCTCATATTTGGATAAAGAAATTAAGCAACGGAAATCTGCTATGACTCCAGTAACCAACATTAACAAGGTAACAAGGTAGACCATGCGCTGTTTTAGAAAGTGGGCTGATTTACGGAAGTCAGTTTATAAACAAATGCCGACTTTACAGAATTATACTTCTTATGTGTCAGAAGAGAAAGCACAAGAAACGGCAATATTTTGCAAACGAGTTTTACTGAAATCTGAATTAATTATAAAACAACAGAACGAACAGGCGAAGAGATTTTGTGCATTTATGCAGTGAGATTTGGTAAAATACAGGAGATTAAATTTCTTCAAGACGAAATTTTGGAAATTGCATAAGGAACGAAGTATAAATTTCATAACGTAATAGGAAAGGCAGCTCTGTTACGTGGTTCATTGCTAATCCACTCTTTTGACAATTTAACTTGTGCACCTCAAAGAGACCAGTTACAGTGGTTTGGGTTCATCAGCAACAATGAAGCCTGTGTTTGATATCTGTCGTGACGGTTGGTGCATTCCGTCCGCTTAATATATCCATAAATGTAAGATTTTCATCCGGTTATAAGGTTTTTATTGACAATGATACTAGCGCGCAGTCGTCTCATGCGTATGATTGTTTCAAAGAGTTGCTATATTATCCTGTTTCGAAACATGTGAAGATGTTTTCGATGCTTATATTTACGGATAGCTGTTAGTAGGGATCAGTTCAGTGGTACTTATTAGCGGTATAGTCTGATTCTTCGCATCATATTCTTCGTATCTGGAATCCGTACTGGCCGGCAGTACGATTTTCTCGAGGTGTTATTTACTCCCTGCAAATGTACAGATTCGTTTAGTAAACTGTAGTTTGTCTTCTTCTTCTTCCTCTTTACTTCAAGGATTAGGTTATATAAACTTGTTCCGGCAGCCATCTCATGCTCGGACGACCCACGTCTCTTCTACCAATGGTTCAGTGCCGCTTTCGGCAAGCGATCAGCTGTCATCCTTTACAAATGATCCCACCATTGTCTTCTGTATGCCGGAATAATTTCATTTATGTCATCTACATCGAATTCTGCTCTGATACCATCATTCCTTATTCTGTCTTGCAATGTACAGTTTAAAGTACTTCGAACAAACTGCTTTTCAGCACTCTGAATCTTGCCGCATTCCTTTTTTGTCATGACTCACGCCTCACTCGCATATGTCAATGTGGGTACTGCAATTGTCTTTGTGCTGTGTCTCGTTTAATTTATAAAATTTCTATGAATCGTTCCAAAAATATTCCTAAATTTATTTATCTTCTCTTTTATATCATATTCAGACTCGTAGCTTACTGCGCATCCGAGATATTTAAAATGGCTCACTTGTTCTAAAGTGCTGTTGTTTATAGCTACCTTAGTCCTCACTGGATATTTACCTTTAAAGGGTTTTAGTCTTTTTCACTGAAATTGTCCGTGAGTATTCTCTTGCTATGGTGTGTAATGAATAATTTTGTTAATGGATAAAGTCGAAGTAAACAGGATTGAAGAAGATATTATCTTCTCATTGTTTTATTGCTTCTGTTTTTTTTACATAACGCTGGGATGTAACACATAAATGCAGACCTGCATGGAAATATTGCGACAGATTATTGAAAACCACAGATAATTTTACCGAGAAACGCGTACTCTGTTCATGGATTATATTTAGGCTTTCGACAAGGTAAGCAGACAGCTGATGTGGAAAGGAGCATACCGCTCCAATTGATCCAAGCAATTATAAACACCTACTCGGGCATGACGTTGACAATATTGAACAAATAAATATTGGACACGTCATGGACAACGAAATCCAAGAATTGAACAAATAAATTTACGTGTAAAGAAATACTCACAGCATGTCGCCATTTTGTTTCGTTTATACATTTGACGAAATTACTAGACAGTGGACAACGACTTCAAAACTTTATTTGGATAAATTTAAAAATTCATAGAATTAAAAGTATTTGATTTAAACATTAAAATAAAGAAAAATAGAAACGAATCAACATTTAACGTGCACAGAATAAGACCAGTAAGAGTTCCTTACATTACTAAAACATACAAGTCGTTGGTGTGAGAAAGTGACGGACGCCCGAGAAACGCCGGGCGGACCAACTTGAAAACTTCATCAAACATTAAGTACTCTGACGACGCTGATGATGAAGTACATAAGTGTACAGAAAGCATAACAATCATATAAGCACAACTAATTCATCATGATGACAACTTTTAAAAGTTTAGTTGGACAGAAAGCTTGTTCTGATTTTACGAATGAATGCGACCATTTCGGTGGTATTTCTTCTTCTTTTTTCCATCCCCTTTGACTGTCAAACGTTGAGGTCCTTCAACCACTCCCGATACTCTCTTCTATCCTGGACGAGACGTTTAACATCTAAAATGGCTTTCCCTTTCTGTACTAGCCAACAGATCCAATCCAGTTTTGGTCTTCCTCTTCCTCCGCCTCCGTCCTGGAGCGCTTTCTTTTACCCAACCTCATTAGGTGATCAAATCACTGCAGCGCTCTCCTCTCAATTATGGCAACAAATGATTCCTGCTGGAACAGATTTCTGATGGTAATATTCTTAATTCTTTCTCTCCTGGTATTGTCAATTACTCTCCTCAAAAATTTCATTTCACTGGCTTGCAGTTTGTTTTTACGTTTCTCTAGCAGAGTAAGGTTTCCTGTGTTATAGAATAGTGTGGGTAGAAAAACTATCTTGTGCACTCTTGGCTTCACTTCTTCCGTGATACCCACAATAACATTAGAAATCCGATGGTATATTTGATTTGTTTTTTATACCCTATGGTTTATTTCCTCATCAGCGTCTTCCTATCTGAGATGACTACTGTTCCCAGATATGCAAACCTCATGACCTTTTCTAACTGTTTCCCTTCCCAATTAATATTCAGGGCTCCTCATGAGTTTACCTGGCTACGGCTATCATATTGCTTTTTCCATGATTATTATAATCAATAATGGCATTCTCCCATTCACTTACTGCATTCTGAAGTTCTTCCTTATTCTTAGCAGGCGGCATTTTACTATAGGGATATATGGTTGTTTCTGTAGCATCGTGAACAAAACGCGTTCCTAGCGTATTTGTTCTTCTGACGTATTTCTTCATTTATAATTCGGTCCCCCTCATGTGCAACCTGTAGCAGACCTCGGAAAGGTCGTTGTAGTAGTCTTAGAACATAGACCTTACCTTTTAATACCAACATAATTAAGTTTAAAATAAAGTTGGGCCGTGGTCAATTGCTTAAAGCTTGGTTCATTCTTTCTTCTAAACGGTTCGCCCTCCCACCGGAGGCCGTCTTCAGTAGCAACGCGTTCAACGAAGGGTGGAAGGCCGAACGGACCTCAAGCAGAGGTACAAGCAGTTATATAAGATAATTTGTTGAACGCGTTGTTGAGGCCTCTGGTGGGTGGCTGACACCTTTAGATGGACCAAGCTTTATGCAATCCACCACGGTTTTTAATTTTAATCATGCTGCCTCTGACCGTCACAGCCTTCGTAATACATTTTGAAAACCAAGTCTTAAAAAATTTCAAGCCCGTATAAAATTATTGGGATTGCTACGGTCTTGTTACATTTCATCTGCGTTTCTTTCTCTGGTCTACATCCGTTGTGCTCTGCGAGGCAGAGGGACCTCTATTAGGACGCGTCTCTTCAAAAGTCTAGACCTTTCGGCTCATTTTTCTCTGCAAAATGCCTCACCCTAACTGAAGATGTAAGGCGAGAACTTGAAGTAGCCTATTTGCTGTGGGATAGAATACTGAGAAACATGGCGGAAACAGAGAGTTACAGAATACGGAAAATTTCTTTGCAATACGAAGAAAAATGAAAAGGAAAAGGAAAGTGTGCTTCCAGAACAACAAAGATGTGACTGTGGATTAAGAACAGACCAAGGGCCTAATCCGTATCGACAACGATGGCTGCTCAAGTATGCTATCAGTTCCGTTTTACTGTTTATTTTCTACTAAAGTCGTATTATTATCTGACAACGTGGATGAATTAAACGACTGTAGTGATTTGACACAAATTATATTAGTTCGTTTCAATAATGGATTTTATTAAATCACGTATTATCTAAGTGCGAGCGCGCGCGTACGTGCGCTGAATGTCAGTTTTGTCGCCGATGTGCGTTATCGACGTGCATGTGTATGTGTGGATTTCGAGAACAATGGGCACAATGTACTGTTGCTGAGCTGGCGTTCATTTGCCCACAGCATGACAAAAAAAAAAACAACAAAAAATATGCGCGCTCTCGTACTTGGGACTGCCTTTTAATCTCGAATTGAATAGAATACCAGCTCTTTCCATACAAAAATGTTTATATAAATGTCAGTTTTAATATAAATATAAAATATATGCACAAGTTTATTTAATCATCGCAGAAAATGGTTTTGCAAAAATGTGTATACATTGAAAATTCGTGCATCGTTGTTCTTAATACCGATTAATTTAAAATATATAGTAAACGAGTGATTTCACTAGTTTAGACAATGATTAAAAAAATAATTACCCATTGGATTGTAGAACAACATTGGTCTGTTCCCAATGCAACATTCTTGCATGTTATTCAGCAGTTACTGTAATCCCCCATTATAACGGATTAATAGGGCCTCTGAGGAGTCCGTTATATTGAAAGTCCGTTCTAACTGTATGTAGCAAGTAGGACTTATAACATGAACGTGGCACTTTTAAACTACTGTACTATATTTATATATGACTAATTTACTGTATTTGTATAAAATAGATAACAGTACAGCAGTACAACAATTTAAAAAATATATAAAAATACTGTATACACAATTGTAACAAAACTTAGTCCATCGTAAAGAACAGTTTATGTTACACAAATATTAAAAAAATTATAGTAAAACTTTGTACAGTGTCTACCTTCTTCAAAAACAACATGGCTACGTGTCGGAATCACTTCCGATATTTACTGGCTTAAAAAAATTACCGAATTTTGTTTGAGATTTATTAGAGTTAATTTCTGTAATCAATAACTCACGCAGGTGTCGCAAGTGATTATAATAGGCTGATAGCCCGTGTTATAATTTTTAATTGACGAACTCACTCAGCGACAAAGTTCAAGTGGTGTTTTACTTGGCTCACTTTAAGCGTTGGGTGAGAATTGTCATCTTCATCTTCTTTCTCCTCTGAACTCTGTAGCACTACTGTTACACTATCAGCAATCTCCTCTTCAGTCATGATGTGATAGCCAGGATCATCTTCATCTGCTTCAAGCCAGGACTCGATATCCTCTAAAGACACAGCTCCTTCTCCTCCTCCACCTCGTTGCAGGGTCTCACGGAAGTCTTCTGGCTCACATTCGTCGTAGGCTATTAACAGAAGTGTGCGGGAGACAAGATATTTGATGAACAGAATAAGTCATAGGGCTCAACGACCCTGCATACATTGTCAAGCGTTCTAAGCATCAAGCGTCATTTTTGATCCTGATTGTCTTTAATTTTTCAACATTCCACGTTTCTTAGAGCTGTCTGTTATAAGCGGGGTTCGTTTTAAGCGGGGTTTACTGTATTTAATAATTTTATGAGTAGGTCCTACAGCAGTTTAGAACTGATATATAGCTTTTTGCCTATATGTTATTTTTATTGCATACACAAGTTTTTTATTTTCAGTAAGGAATATGTTTGTCCTTTAATATACCTGTTCCGTAATAACTGATGCACGTGTACAGAAAACTACCGAAATATGACATCTTAGATGATTATGGCTAATACATCCACTTATGTACTAGTGCTTGTATATAGCTAAATCCTGCATGCCAGAGGGTTCTGTCATTCCAACCTCCTCCTTCCTCCAGTTCATCATATCTGTCCTCCGTGCTCTAGCGCCCGTACTGTGAAGCGCCTATCAACAAAGTCACCGTGCTGGTAGCGTCCATAATCCTTCTGTTATATTTTGATCGTCGTAGCTATAAAATTGTACCTCCAAGTCCTAAGATTATTTTAGGATGATTAAATATGAATAGGCCTATTAAATACAGTTATTATTTGAATACTGTGATAATATGAAATACGTATAATAATTATAATAATTTACTAGTATTACTAGTATGCTCCCTCAGCTGCAGAACGAGCTCACTATTTTGAAAGAAGCTCATTTACTGTTACATAAATTTCGATATCAGATAATATTTCTATTATGGGAAAAATTACAGAAATCCCTGTTTCTCTATTATTTCTTTAGTAATATAACAATCGTAGAAAACACAATCATACAATAAACAGTAATAATTCGAAACAGTCGGATTTGCGTTACAGTTCCTTTCAGTCTGACACCCTGCTGGATTTTAACAAATTAAAAAACAATGTTGATCCCTTTTTTCGGGTTTTGTGTCCCAAAATTTTTGAATTTCCAAAACTTAACACTACATCCAGTTGTTAGTTTAAATTGTCTTTAGTTTGATACCCCACATTAATTTTTGCGATTTTATCAATAACATCACCCATTTTTTTCGCTGTGACATCCAAAACTTTTGAAATTTTCAAAAATGAACACTACATTCATAATGTGGTTTAAATTCTCTTTAATTTGATACATCACTTGGGCTTTTGAGATTTTTTCACAATTTTGACTCTTTCACATATTTGCTTCCCAGCCTCGGTTTTCGGAGGGATCAAAAGGCAGACAAACAAATTGCAAACAGTCGAGTAAAAACTAAGAACTAGCTTCGCTCGTTCAAATATTATTATTACTAAATCCTTAAATTCGTAGTGACCGTCAATTGTGTGCGTACGCACGTATACATACGCACGCACACGCGTGTGCGCACACACACTCACATACACAAACACGTTCACCCAAATAATTGTTCTGTTGTGTCTGACATTTTTTTTGTATTCATACATAGGTCCTGATGATGACAATAAACATTGTCGAAACGTCGACATAAATAAATTAAAATTTGTGTTTTATTTTTGACCGATCCTCACAAACCCTTCACTGAAAAATTATTATTATTATTATTATTATTATTATTTTTTTGATGAAACACAAGTCTCTTAAAAAGCTCGCTATAAGAAAATATACCAAGATTATTTTAAGATGGCGAAACGTGTATAGGGCCTATATTACATTATTTTGCACTATGGACAAGTTGGTCTACGTTTTCTTAAAAATACGTGTTTAAGGGCACGTCTTGTGTAACTACATAAACCCAATTGTGTTATTTGTATCTGACCAAATTAAGACTAGTGGGTTTCCCTTAATCACTATTAGTCACTGTTTACTACCCTCTACCTGAATGGAGTCATAGATTGGTCATTGACCAACCACGTTTTGTTATATTATCAATACATCAATGTTCTTATAGCCGACCTTGTTATTCGCACTTAATTGTGGTTTGACAATATTATTGTGAGCAGAGTAACGTTGTCGGTGGTGAATTTTTGATCTAAAAAGAGGTCTAATAAAAATCTTTCCTTCTTCATGAAGGCTGTCAGTAGAGGGCTAAACATTCAAATGATAACATCCGTTCTGGTTGTGTAAGAAGGAAAAAAATCAGCTTGTCGAGGGTTCATTAAAACAAGGAACATAATATCAGAACTTTTAAAATTTTGTCAAAATAGTTCACTCAGGAGTGTACGGGGATATTGTAAGATGTAGTAGTGAAACAAGTATTTACTCAGTGGTATACGTTCTCTTGGAAAGTAAAAAGTACTAAATATAGGCCTATCCTCAGCTAGCACTGTTCTAAAGTAGACAGGATCGTTTCTTCAAAAAGTGAAGACGGACTATGAAACTGCTGCAGTTTCACTTGTAACGAATGTCTTTTCAGACACGGATGTGTCTGCTATTTTCACTTTTTATGTGTACGGCGCAAAATTCAAAATGTAAGCTCCTTCAGTGTTTATAAAGAAAGTGAAGAAATACGTTTGACACTTAGGATAGCTGCAGCTATGGGCATCATGCTTGTTTATTTAGAAGAGAACTTTAGAAGGTTTCTGATTATGGCAGTGTGCCTAAATAACGCAAATCTTACGGCGTTTCGGGACTCGTCGTGTCCTAGTGATTAGACAATGAAAATGTACCTCTTCATTTACGGAATATTTTTGGAGACAGACACAGAAAATGAATAAGAAATTTGGAATAGAAATTTCAACGCCCCGGTAGAAAGACGGTAGGAAAACGTAAAACGGAACCAGACTATACTACAGCTTAAATCAAACCATTGAGTTTGGGTCTTCTGGACAGAAAAGAAAAATGGTGTGTATATTCACCTTGATGGGACTATGGAAAAAATTTAAAATCCGTAACACGAATGTAAATGGGTAAATATATGTTCGAAGTATTTTAGTTACGTAGTAAAGCTTGACTAACTGAAACGGACTTATGTTAACCAGATCAAAAAACAAATAAGGAAAAGAGAAAACACGGTGCTACAACTAGCTGTCTAAAAACGTAAAAGTGATAATAAGTATTTTATAAAATTAAACGTTGAAAACAGTATTTAAAGAATACTTCTAAACACGCTTGCGTTTAAGAACTTGTTTAGTTAAAGCAAGATGTTCTATATAATGATATTCGTTGTACCAAGACACTTAGGTGCAGCCAATCTCATGCTTGGATCAAGTGCGAGAGCAAGCTGGAGCCTATTCAGTATTTTAACATTCAGACCGATATTTAGATTCGTGTGCATTGCAGAAACGAAAATGTACATTGGAAATTTATTCCTAAAAGTAAGTCTAGTAATAGCGCTTTAATATGTTTAACAATATTGCACTTGTACAATTTTCTATAGGACCGCTATTGTTGCCTGGGGATCCGTAGGTAAAGAGACAAGCCACAAGGTGTTAACGCCTCTAGAGCTGGGCCTTAACACTAACAATATTCTGGGCCAACGTCATCAGGCAGGCATTCGTTCCACGACGAAGCGCTTCGTATTTACTACATATAAAATTGTTTTTCACGGATTTGCCTGCTGACATCATAATTCTAATGCACTGGAGCCTGGAAATCCCCTCAAGAACTTTTCCGAAGTCCATTTCCATTGCTTGGAAATTTCGGGAGGCACTTTGATTTATCTCTTAAGTTTCAGAGCCATAGGTGATTATGAATTAGGGCACTAGTTTCGGAAAGTTTTCCGTCTACAAACAGGAAAGCACAAAACACACGTATGCTTTAAAAGAAGATAAAGCGCATAGAATATAGAAAGAAGAAGAAGAAGAAGAAGAAGAAGAAGAAGAAGAAGAAGAAGAAGAAGAAAGGATTTTCCAAACCGGTTACCAAATAAAATAATTTAGTTTTACTCAACGTTTGCTGTTCCAATCAACTGCTTCCCTTACCAGCTTTCTCTGTCCAGCTTTTTAGCGCCCTTCCAACATGCTTGTTGTGTCTGGTCCGCATCTGCCTCTCTGGCCCTCGAAAGGGCTTTATTTTTCTCATACTACATTCCACTTTTGTCAACATGTATATTTCGTGCATTAGGCGTTGGTCAGCTCACCTTTTATAAGTTTCCCATCATTTTGTTGATTTTTCACTTTCTTTTTCACACAACACTCCGGTAACTGCAATACGTACATTTATGTAGGCTACGACGCTCCCTTTCATCTAACACAATTATCTAATATTTTGAATGTTAGATAAAATGTTACTTACCCGTGATATTACTTTACCTGGGCGCCAGAACAAATCCCAGATACAAATGACACGGTTTCAGCTTAGCTCAGCGCATGGAGACACTCTTTCTCAGGATTCGTTCAGTGATTGTGGTTTTCAAGGGGAATCGTTACAAATAACACTTTAATATTTGCTTGATTATTTTAATTAACGTGTTAGTCAATTATTATTAAACTTGATTAGGCCAATGGTAGGACTTAATTCTACCCTAACACTTATAATTACTGAGTGAGTGTGAAAAGTAACGATTAAGACGTTCAAACGACCTATGGCTCTTATCTGGTTTAATTAAGAGATTGCTATTTCCAAAACCAGTGCTAAAGAGTGCTAAAGAACAGGTCTGCAATAATTTGCACGTCCAATACTACACCCCACTTTCCATTCAACACTCCTATACTATGTTAGAGCTAATCTTATAATTAAATTACAAAGTGTGATATTCTTAGTGTCTTTTAAAAATTGTTTATTGCTTATTTCATTGATCAATGAATCTATTTCTTACTGTTTGATGCGTTGACCGAAGATAGGAATCCGTAGAGGTCCTCCTTTTGATGGTTTTGCACAGAAGAATTGATGTTGCTCAATGCTGTAGAAGATGCCCTGGCAATTACAGATGCTGTAGCCTTCTATCGCACAGGTCCTTCACGGCTGATGATTAATTAATTAATAATTTAATTAATTAACGTTGTTTTACGCAGCGAGTGTTATTGAACGGTATTAATTCATCTTCACTGCGGACTACTTCTCGAATTTGATACTTAATTACACTTTTTCGTGATTAAAAAATTTCTGTACGTTATTTATACACGACTAGCGCATTGAAGATCCGAACGAAGAGTGATGCTACCCCTCGCTTTGAGTTGGCGTCAGTTTTAAATACTGGATGCTGATTGGTTGTTCAGATAAATCATGCGTTTTTCCAATTTCGACAATCTCGAACAGGTCGACAAAACACCCCGTGACAGGTTTCAAACTGCAGAGAATTTCTAGTTAAAATCGTACTTCCTGTGTTTGCAAATCGATTGATTACAGGTATTTGCAAACGTGTTTTCAAAGATCTGACCACAGAATACTGTTGCTTAGGTCTTTATCTGTGTGTGTTTGAAAACACCTAATTCCTACGTAGCATAATTCTCTCTTTATTCCTTTTGGCGTACGTCTTCCGTATAACTTCTTCAATTGTTAATTATATTAACTGAGATTGCGGCTACTTATAAAGCTTCACTTGTTGAAAAGAATGCTGTTTTCAGAATTGCCGTATATTTATTAGGTTTTAAGTTATCACAGGTTGAACTGATAATTTGTATTGAGTAAAATTTCATGTTCGTACCTGTATCAGATGTCGCTATGACGAGGTTAGAGTGAGATGGCTGCGATTGTACGCTCTCTCTCTTGCTTACGCTGCTCTACTCCCTCCTTCAGACACTTTCATATAACGCTCAGTTAGGACGCTAATATGAATCGTTATATATACCCCCACTCGGTATAAAAAAATTGATTATTTTATAAATCATTAATTTTTTTTTCTACTGTAGAGTTTTACACTGATGAAAAATTTGCACATATTCTTTCGCACTTTTCCCGCACAAAACTTGCACTAATACCATTTTCCTTACATCTATCTTATAACTAAAGATTACAATGTTACTTAACCTAACATGGTATATTGGAAATTTATATGACCATTAATATTTTAATCATCATATTGGCTTAATTAATGTCAATAATTTAAATAACAATACTAACATTTATTTAAATAAAATTTACTATTATTATCATAGACCTTAATTCAAAACAATTATATATTTATTTTATTTGATCATGTTTGACTCTCATACCTTATTGGCTCAAACTATTATTTCTTTATGGGTCAATAATTTGTTTATATTTTCTTAAACTATCCCCATGGTACTTTCCTATAATTTTATTTTTCTCCACATCTTTTAACATATATGTGTACCTTGCAATCTGTTTTCCTATTCTATAAGGTCCCATGAATATCGGAAAGAACTTGGCCGTGGTATTATCTATGGCAGAGGATACAGGATTCGCTTTCACTAGCACTTCCTCTCCTTCCACAAACCTTACCAACTTGTGAGTTCGATTATATCGTTCTACTCTCTTTTGACCTTCTCTTTGTATTCTTTCTTCTGCTATCCTGGTTTTTACCTCATATGGAATAGGTAGATTGTAGTTAGGTGGACTTTTTATGGTTTTGGTCCATACATGTACAGGTTCTTTATTAATAAATAATTCTGAAGGTGTGTACCCCGTTGTTTAATTACATGTATTATTAATACAATCTGAAATAAAACTCAAGTAGTCTACCCATGCAGAATGGTTCTGACTGCACAATATTCTAAAATACCTCCCTAATTCTCTATTTATTCTCTCAGCTAAATTGGCTTGAGGGTGACGTATGGATGTAAGAATAGGTTTTATATTTAGTTCTTCCAAGGTTTCTCTCCATAGGTTATGGGTGAACTGTTTTCCTTGGTCGGACAATATTTTCCTTGGTTTACCATACTGTGGGAAGTAGAACTTCGTTAATGCTCTAAGGGTCGCTTTTGTCGTGGCTCTTTGGACTGGGTATAATTTTACAAACTTAGAAAAGAAATCTACCGTCACCAGAATGTGCTTTACCCCTCCTTTTGCTTTTGGTAGAGGCCCGTAATAATCCACAGCTAGTAACTCTCCTTTCTCTTTTGCTTGGATCGTTTGCATTTCTACCCTTGTAGCTAAGTTCGGGTGTTTACATTTCTGGCACAGGTCACAGGTAGACAATAATCTTTTCATGCGTTTTGCTAACCCCTTTCCAATGAAACTTTCTGTTAAGGCTAGATGGCATTTCTTAAATCCAGCGTGGCCTAATGACAAGTGGCATTCCCAAATAAGTTCATCTATCATACAGCTAGGTAATAGTAACTTCCACTTATGGGAACATAGCTTATATAGCTTACCTCCATATATAGAAAATCCTAGTTTGGTGTTGGTAACTGCACTACTCCAAGCTACACTAATCCTAGGGTCTTGTTGTTGATGAGTCCCTATTTCCTTAAGTCGTCTAACTACTTCAGGTTTTGTTATATGCTTTACCGCGTAAATACCAATATAATTGCTACTACATTTAATGTTCTCTGTTTCCATGTTGTTTTCTGATGGTGGATTTCTACTGAGTACATCTGCTACCAAGTTGTCTTTCGCTTTACAATATTGTATTTCAAATTGATACTCTTTTATAGCCAAGATCCAACGAGTCAGACGAGCACCTAGCACTTTACACTTTAATAAAAATACTAACGCCTTATTGTCGGTGATTATAGTAAGTTTAGCACCCAGAATATAACTTCTAAACTTTGACAGGCTATGCACTATCGCTAATAGCTCTTTTTCTGTCGTAAAATAGGTTAATTCTGCCCCTTTAAGTGTGCGACTTACAAATCCTAATACCGCTTTTTGGCCCTTCTCATCGATCTGATACAAGTGTGCTCCAATAGCAATATTGCTGGCGTCTGTTTGCAAGTAAAATCTTTCTCCTATCCTTGGATGATTTAATACAACAGTATTTATAAAAAGACTTTTCACTTGTTGCAGCGCTTCATCGTGGTCCTTTGTCCACTTCCATTTAATCCCTTTATTTAACAACTTTAACAATGGAACAGTACTTTCCGCGTATTTACTTGTAAACTTCTGATAGTAGTTACCTAAACCAAGAAATGACTTTAGCTGCTTACAGTTCTTTGGAGTTGGAAATTCTTGTATGGCTTTTACCTTCTCTGGGTCCGTGGTTATGCCTTCCACTGAGATTCGGTGACCTAAAAACTTAATTTCCTCCTTACCAAACTCTGATTTCCGTACATTCAGCGTCATGTTTGCTGATCTTAATTTTTCAAAAATATTCTTTAAATGTTTTAAGTGCTCCTCGAATGTTTGTGACACACACAGAATATCATCTACGAACACTAATGTATACTTCTCTACCTCATTACCTAAGGCACTGTCTAAACACCTTACCATTGCAGCTAAGCTGGTGCTCAGGCCAAAAGGTACAACTTTCAATTGGTAGCACTTGTTTTTATACAAAAATGCCGTATACTTTCTATCACAATTTCGGATGGGAATTTGCCAAAATCCTGATGTTAAGTCCAGTTTGGTCATATACTTAACCCCATTACATTTTTGGAACAATTCTTCCACGCTCCTAGCGCACTCGTAATCTGGTACTAATAAAGAATTTAATTTCTTAGCATCTAAGCATAATCGGATACTCCCGTTCGGCTTGGTGACAACTACTAAAGGGTTTATATAGGGACTACATGCTCTCTCTATAACACCATTCGCTAACATCTGTTGGATCTCTTTCTCCACTTCATCTCTATAATGTAGAGGGATTGGATAAGTCCTTTGTACAAATGATGCATTTTCAGTTAGTGTTAACTGATGTGCATAGAACCTAGCTCTTCCAGGCTATGTTCTGAACACATCACTATACTCACCAACGAGTTGCTGAATTTGGTTCTGTTGCTCGTTGTTCAACTCAGTCCCAATGTTGATTTCTGGAGTATCATCAATACAGTGCTAGTCACTCCTAACGTCAACTACAGGTTTCTTTATATACCCTTTTATGACACTTACCGAGTTCCAATGCTTAAAATCTTTAATGTTAACATTTATTTTATTTGTATTTATTTCCATCGTAATGGTATTTCTTTTAAAATTTATTTTTGGTTTCCATTCAAGTAACGTATCTACTCCAATAATACAATCATGAACGAGTTTCGGGACTATAAGAGCTACAATTTGGGTTTGGTTACCATTTAAATTGACAGGTAAATATATTTGTTCAGTTATCTTTTGCATTTTGGCTCCAGTGGCTCCCTGTACATTACAATGTTTTACGGGTAGTCTGGGACAATTTCGCAACTGACAATTCTCTACAAACTTTGAGCTGACACAGGTAACTTCACTGCCAGTGTCTATAAGCGCTCTTACTAGTAGATTACTGATTTTACAAATTATTTCCGGACATTCAGGATAATGGTTTCTACCCACTTCTTGCTCTTCTTTTAACAAGAACTCCCTATCGCTCACTTGTTTTATATTATTAGTTACGTTCTTTTTACCTGTTTCCTTTGGTTGTTTCACTGCAGGTAATGGTAGGTTTAGTTTTGTTTCTTTTCTACCTGCAGTGGTTTCCCGTTTGCCGTATTCATTTTACTAGTCGACGGTTGCTGCTCGGTAGAGGTTATAGTTGTTTTACATACTTTATACCCTTTATTTGGTTTGTTTTCTACACTCCTACTTCTACCCTTCTCCTCCAATTCCGGTCGATTTTGTGGTTTGTTACCCGGATATGGGGTAAACCTTTTTTCTTTCAGGCGTTCATTGTCTCTCCTCTTAGTTGAGTAGAAAGTTGGTTCTTGATGATCGCCTCTAGAGTAGTTACTCAGCTGATTACTTACACGCTGTAGGTCCCTCTCTAAATCTTGACACTCATCTACAACCATTATGAACTTTTCTAGAGTATCCACTCCTCTAGTAGTGGTTGCTACTCTAGTGCGTTCTGAGAAATGACGCGCTAGCTTATATACTATTCTCTCTCTCTTCTATTGGTGGTGTTAGATGTTTAACTTGCGCCATTACGTTAAGCACATAATTGGTGGTTGTCATATTCATTGACGGGTGATATTTACCAAATTCTAGATGATCGCGTACCCTTCTTTGTATCTGAACGTTCCAGTACTGAGCAAGGAATGTTTATCTGAAGTCTGAGTAGGTTTGGACTCTGTCCGAGATGACTTTCCACCACGTACCTGCCCAATTCTTGAGAAATCGGCCTAACATGTCCTTCTTATCCTCGTCGTCCATCAGTGGATTTACACGAGCTACATACGCCTCAAACAGCTTTAGGAATTCCACAGGATTCTCATGTGGGTCCTGAAAATGCAAGGTTTTCCGGTTCTTACTTATAGCCGCCACACCTCACGATTTTGGTTTGCTGTGACTTCATTGCTTTAGTCAGATCTTCCCGCATTACCTTCAATTGCTGTCCACCTTTTGATGTACTTCGTCACTGTTAGCCTTACTCTCTACCTGTTTCTTAACTTCTTTAATATTCTCTCCCAGTTGGGTACACTCTTCCCTAGTATTCTGGATTTCTTCTTTATTTAGAAGCGAGTGTGTTTTTAATTCAGCTGTTACTTCGCTGAATTGTTGATTAATGACGGTTACTTTTTGTTCTAACCTTTCATGAAATTCGTTTCTAAACTTATTTAGTTTTTCGTCTTGACGGCGAAAATTAGTGTTTACTTGTTTTCTAAATTCTTCTAACGTAGTTTTAACCTCTTCGGTATGTTTATCAAAGCTACTATTACTTTCATCTATTTTACCAGCTAAATTAGTAGCTAAATTTGCTATTTCTTCATCTATTTTAAATGTAGCCTCTTTACTACTTTGTTCTATTTGGCTAGACAAGTTTTCGTTTATTTGTTTCATTTCGCTAGACAAATATTTATTAGTTAGCTCAATTTTATTATTAACATCAGTTATTAATTTTTGATTACTTTCTTCTAAACTTTTATTATTTTCTTCCATTTTCTTATTGATATCTCTTATTTCACTATTTAATTGACTACTTGTACTATCAATTTTACTATTAGTAATTTCGATTTTATTATTTGTTTCTTTTATTTCAGTTTTAGTTTCTTCCATTTTAGTGGTCAACTGCTTAAACATTTGCTCAACTGCTGCCATATCTACTGCTGATGATTTAGCCATTTTTAAAATTGATTTTTAACCAATTAATTTAACAATTATTTAACAGTTATTTGTAACCTTGAATTCCACTTTCTTTTCAAATTTATTAATATTACAATTTAACTAAACACTTGGGTAATAGCAACGCCAAATTATATAACTTTCTTTTGTGCTAAATTTCGAGTTTAATCGAGCTTAATAGTTGGCCGCGCCAATTTTATATATAACTTATTTCTATATATAAATTTGGTGCTTTAATCGTGCCCCTTAGTTGCGGCGCCAAATCTATACGACGCTCCCTTTCATCTAACACAATTATCTAATATTTTGAATGTTAGATAAAATGTTACTTACCCGTGATATTACTTTACCTGGGCGCCAGAACAAATCCCAGATACAAATGACACGGTTTCAGCTTAGCTCAGCGCATGGAGACACTCTTTCTCAGGATTCGTTCAATGATTGTGGTTTTCAAGGGGAATCGTTACAAATAACACATTAATATTTGCTTGATTATTTTAATTAACGTGTTAGTCAATTATTATTAAACTTGATTAGGCCAATGGTAGGACTTAATTCTACCCTAACACTTATAATTACTGAGTGAGTGTGAAAAGTAACGATTAAGACGTTCAAACGACCTATGGCTCTTATCTGGTTTAATTAAGAGATTGCTATTTCCCAAACCAGTGCTAAAGAGTGCTAAAGAACAGGTCTGCAATAATTTGCACGTCCAATACTACACCCCACTTTCCATTCAACACTCCTATACTATGTTAGAGCTAATCTTATAATTAAATTACAAAGTGTGATATTCTTAGTGTCTTTTAAAAATTGTTTATTGCTTATTTCATTGATCAATGAATCTATTTCTTACTGTTTGATGCGTTGACCGAAGATAGGAATCCGTAGAGGTCCTCCTTTTGATGGTTTTGCACAGAAGAATTGATGTTGCTCAATGCTGTAGAAGATGCCCTGGCAATTACAGATGCTGTAGCCTTCTATCGCACAGGTCCTTCACGGCTGATGATTAATTAATTAATAATTTAATTAATTAACGTTGTTTTACGCAGCGAGTGTTATTGAACGGTATTAATTCATCTTCACTGCGGACTACTTCTCGAATTTGATACTTAATTACACTTTTTCGTGATTAAAAAATTTCTGTACGTTATTTATACACGACTAGCGCATTGAAGATCCGAACGAAGAGTGATGCTACCCCTCGCTTTGAGTTGGCGTCAGTTTTAAATACTGGATGCTGATTGGTTGTTCAGATAAATCATGCGTTTTTCCAATTTCGGCAATCTCGAACAGGTCGACAAAACACCCCGTGACAGGTTTCAAACTGCAGAGAATTTCTAGTTAAAATCGTACTTCCTGTGTTTGCAAATCGATTGATTACAGGTATTTGCAAACGTGTTTTCAAAGATCTGACCACAGAATACTGTTGCTTAGGTCTTTATCTGTGTGTGTGTGAAAACACCTAATTCCTACGTAGCATAATTCTCTCTTTATTCCTTTTGGCGTACGTCTTCCGTATAACTTCTTCAATTGTTAATTATATTAACTGAGATTGCGGCTACTTATAAAGCTTCACTTGTTGAAAAGAATGCTGTTTTCAGAATTGCCGTATATTTATTAGGTTTTAAGTTATCACAGGTTGAACTGATAATTTGTATTGAGTAAAATTTCATGTTCGTACCTGTATCAGATGTCGCTATGACGAGGTTAGAGTGAGATGGCTGCGATTGTACGCTCTCTCTCTTGCTTACGCTGCTCTACTCCCTCCTTCAGACACTTTCATATAACGCTCAGTTAGGACGCTAATATGAATCGTTATATATACCCCCACTCGGTATAAAAAAATTGATTATTTTATAAATCATTAATTTTTTTTCTACTGTAGAGTTTTACACTGATAAAAAATTTGCACATATTCTTTCGCACTTTTCCCGCACAAAACTTGCACTAATACCATTTTCCTTACATCTATCTTATAACTAAAGATTACAATGTTCCTTAACCTAACATGGTATATTGGAAATTTATATGACCATTAATATTTTAATCATCATATTGGCTTAATTAATGTCAATAATTTAAATAACAATACTAACATTTATTTAAATAAAATTTACTATTATTATCATAGACCTTAATTCAAAACAATTATATATTTATTTTATTTGATCATGTTTGACTCTCATACCTTATTGGCTCAAACTATTATTTCTTTATGGGTCAATAATTTGTTTATATTTTCTTAAACTATCCCCATGGTACTTTCCTATAATTTTATTTTTCTCCACATCTTTTAACATATATGTGTACCTTGCAATCTGTTTTTCTATTCTATAAGGTCCCATGAATATCGGAAAGAACTTGGCCGTGGTATTATCTATGGCAGAGGATACAGGATTCGCTTTCACTAGCACTTCCTCTCCTTCCACAAACCTTACCAACTTGTGAGTTCGATTATATCGTTCTACTCTCTTTTGACCTTCTCTTTGTATTCTTTCTTCTGCTATCCTGGTTTTTACCTCATATGGAATAGGTAGATTGTAGTTAGGTGGACTTTTTATGGTTTTGGTCCATACATGTACAGGTTCTTTATTAATAAATAATAATGAAGGTGTGTACCCCGTTGTTTAATTACATGTATTATTAATACAATCTGAAATAAAACTCAAGTAGTCTACCCATGCAGAATGGTTCTGACTGCACAATATTCTAAAATACCTCCCTAATTCTCTATTTATTCTCTCAGCTAAATTGGCTTGAGGGTGACGTATGGATGTAAGAATAGGTTTTATATTTAGTTCTTCCAAGGTTTCTCTCCATAGGTTATGGGTGAACTGTTTTCCTTGGTCGGACAATATTTTCCTTGGTTTACCATACTGTGGGATGTAGAACTTCGTTAATGCTCTAAGGGTCGCTTTTGTCGTGGCTCTTTGGACTGGGTATAATTTTACAAACTTAGAAAAGAAATCTACCGTCACCAGAATGTGCTTTACCCCTCCTTTTGCTTTTTGGTAGAGGCCCGTAATAATCCACAGCTAGTAACTCTCCTTTCTCTTTTGCTTGGATCGTTTGCATTTCTACCCTTGTAGCTAAGTTCGGGTGTTTACATTTCTGGCACAGGTCACAGGTAGACAATAATCTTTTCATGCGTTTTGCTAACCCCTTTCCAATGAAACTTTCTGTTAAGGCTAGATGGCATTTCTTAAATCCAGCGTGGCCTAATGACAAGTGGCATTCCCAAATAAGTTCATCTATCATACAGCTAGGTAATAGTAACTTCCACTTATGGGAACATAGCTTATATAGCTTACCTCCATATATAGAAAATCCTAGTTTGGTGTTGGTAACTGCACTACTCCAAGCTACACTAATCCTAGGGTCTTGTTGTTGATGAGTCCCTATTTCCTTAAGTCGTCTAACTACTTCAGGTTTTGTTATATGCTTTACCGCGTAAATACCAATATAATTGCTACTACATTTAATGTTCTCTGTTTCCATGTTGTTTTCTGATGGTGGATTTCTACTGAGTACATCTGCTACCAAGTTGTCTTTCGCTTTACAATATTGTATTTCAAATTGATACTCTTTTATAGCCAAGATCCAACGAGTCAGACGAGCACCTAGCACTTTACACTTTAATAAAAATACTAACGCCTTATTGTCGGTGATTATAGTAAGTTTAGCACCCAGAATATAACTTCTAAACTTTGACAGGCTATGCACTATCGCTAATAGCTCTTTTTCTGTCGTAAAATAGGTTAATTCTGCCCCTTTAAGTGTGCGACTTACAAATCCTAATACCGCTTTTTGGCCCTTCTCATCGATCTGATACAAGTGTGCTCCAATAGCAATATTGCTGGCGTCTGTTTGCAAGTAAAATCTTTCTCCTATCCTTGGATGATTTAATACAACAGTATTTATAAAAAGACTTTTCACTTGTTGCAGCGCTTCATCGTGGTCCTTTGTCCACTTCCATTTAATCCCTTTATTTAACAACTTTAACAATGGAACAGTACTTTCCGCGTATTTACTTGTAAACTTCTGATAGTAGTTAGCTAAACCAAGAAATGACTTTAGCTGCTTACAGTTCTTTGGAGTTGGAAATTCTTGTATGGCTTTTACCTTCTCTGGGTCCGTGGTTATGCCTTCCACTGAGATTCGGTGACCTAAAAACTTAATTTCCTCCTTACCAAACTCTGATTTCCGTACATTCAGCGTCATGTTTGCTGATCTTAATTTTTCAAAAATATTCTTTAAATGTTTTAAGTGCTCCTCGAATGTTTGTGACACACACAGAATATCATCTACGAACACTAATGTATACTTCTCTACCTCATTACCTAAGGCACTGTCTAAACACCTTACCATTGCAGCTAAGCTGGTGCTCAGGCCAAAAGGTACAACTTTCAATTGGTAGCACTTGTTTTTATACAAAAATGCCGTATACTTTCTATCACAATTTCGGATGGGAATTTGCCAAAATCCTGATGTTAAGTCCAGTTTGGTCATATACTTAACCCCATTACATTTTTGGAACAATTCTTCCACGCTCCTAGCGCACTCGTAATCTGGTACTAATAAAGAATTTAATTTCTTAGCATCTAAGCATAATCGGATACTCCCGTTCGGCTTGGTGACAACTACTAAAGGGTTTATATAGGGACTACATGCTCTCTCTATAACACCATTCGCTAACATCTGTTGGATCTCTTTCTCCACTTCATCTCTATAATGTAGAGGGATTGGATAAGTCCTTTGTACAAATGATGCATTTTCAGTTAGTGTTAACTGATGTGCATAGAACCTAGCTCTTCCAGGCTATGTTCTGAACACATCACTATACTCACCAACGAGTTGCTGAATTTGGTTCTGTTGCTCGTTGTTCAACTCAGTCCCAATGTTGATTTCTGGAGTATCATCAATACAGTGCTAGTCACTCCTAACGTCAACTACAGGTTTCTCTATATACCCTTTTATGACACTTACCGAGTTCCAATGCTTAAAATCTTTAATGTTAACATTTATTTTATTTGTATTTATTTCCATCGTAATGGTATTTCTTTTAAAATTTATTTTTGGTTTCCATTCAAGTAACGTATCTACTCCAATAATACAATCATGAACGAGTTTCGGGACTATAAGAGCTACAATTTGGGTTTGGTTACCATTTAAATTGACAGGTAAATATATTTGTTCAGTTATCTTTTGCATTTTGGCTCCAGTGGCTCCCTGTACATTACAATGTTTTACGGGTAGTCTGGGACAATTTCGCAACTGACAATTCTCTACAAACTTCGAGCTGACACAGGTAACTTCACTGCCAGTGTCTATAAGCGCTCTTACTAGTAGATTACTGATTTTACAAATTTTTCCGGACATTCAGGATAATGGTTTCTACCCACTTCTTGCTCTTCTTTTAACAAGAACTCCCTATCGCTCACTTGTTTTATATTATTAGTTACGTTCTTTTTACCTGTTTTCTTTGGTTGTTTCACTGCAGGTAATGGTAGGTTTAGTTTTGTTTCTTTTCTACCTGCAGTGGTTTCCCGTTTGCCGTATTCATTTTACTAGTCGACGGTTGCTGCTCGGTAGAGGTTATAGTTGTTTTACATACTTTATACCCTTTATTTGGTTTGTTTTCTACACTCCTACTTCTACCCTTCTCCTCCAATTCCGGTTGATTTTGTGGTTTGTTACCCGGATATGGGGTAAACCTTTTTTCTTTCAGGCGTTCATTGTCTCTCCTCTTAGTTGAGTAGAAAGTTGGTTCTTGATGATCGCCTCTAGAGTAGTTACTCAGCTGATTACTTACACGCTGTAGGTCCCTCTCTAAATCTTGACACTCATCTACAACCATTATGAACTTTTCTAGAGTATCCACTCCTCTAGTAGTGGTTGCTACTCTAGTGCGTTCTGAGAAATGACGCGCTAGCTTATATACTATTCTCTCTCTCTTCTATTGGTGGTGTTAGATGTTTAACTTGCGCCATTACGTTAAGCACATAATTGGTGGTTGTCATATTCATTGACGGGTGATATTTACCAAATTCTAGATGATCGCGTACCCTTCTTTGTATCTGAACGTTCCAGTACTGAGCAAGGAATTTTTATCTGAAGTCTGAGTAGGTTTGGACTCTGTCCGAGATGACTTTCCACCACATACCTGCCCAATTCTTGAGAAATCGGCCTAACATGTCCTTCTTATCCTCGTCGTCCATCAGTGGATTTACACGAGCTACATACGCCTCAAACAGCTTTAGGAATTCCACAGGATTCTCATGTGGGTCCTGAAAATGCAAGGTTTTCCGGTTCTTACTTATAGCCGCCACACCTCACGATTTTGGTTTTTTATGTGACTTCATTGCTTTAGTCAGATCTTCCCGCATTACCTTCAATTGCTGTTCCACCTTTTGATGTACTTCGTCACTGTTAGCCTTACTCTCTACCGTTTCTTAACTTCTTTAATATTCTCTCCCAGTTGGGTACACTCTTCCCTAGTATTCTGGATTTCTTCTTTATTTAGAAGCGAGTGTGTTTTTAATTCAGCTGTTACTTCGCTGAATTGTTGATTAATGACGGTTACTTTTTGTTCTAACCTTTCATGAAATTCGTTTCTAAACTTATTTAGTTTTTCGTCTTGACGGCGAAAATTAGTGTTTACTTGTTTTCTAAATTCTTCTAACGTAGTTTTAACCTCTTCGGTATGTTTATCAAAGCTACTATTACTTTCATCTATTTTACCAGCTAAATTAGTAGCTAAATTTGCTATTTCTTCATCTATTTTAAATGTAGCCTCTTTACTACTTTGTTCTATTTGGCTAGACAAGTTTTCGTTTATTTGTTTCATTTCGCTAGACAAATATTTATTAGTTAGCTCAATTTTATTATTAACATCAGTTATTAATTTTTGATTACTTTCTTCTAAACTTTTATTATTTTCTTCCATTTTCTTATTGATATCTCTTATTTCACTATTTAATTGACTACTTGTACTGTCAATTTTACTATTAGTAATTTCGATTTTATTATTTGTTTCTTTTATTTCAGTTTTAGTTTCTTCCATTTTAGTGGTCAACTGCTTAAACATTTGCTCAATTGCTGCCATATCTACTGCTGATGATTTAGCCATTTTTAAAATTGATATTTAACCAATTAATTTAACAATTATTTAACAGTTATTTGTAACCTTGAATTCCACTTTCTTTTCAAATTTATTAATATTACAATTTAACTAAACACTTGGGTAATAGCAACGCCAAATTATATAACTTTCTTTTGTGCTAAATTTCGAGTTTAATCGAGCTTAATAGTTGGCCGCGCCAATTTTATATATAACTTATTTCTATATATAAATTTGGTGCTTTAATCGTGCCCCTTAGTTGCGGCGCCAAATCTATACGATGCTCCCTTTCATCTAACACAATTATCTAATATTTTGAATGTTAGATAAAATGTTACTTACCCGTGATATTACTTTACCTGGGCGCCAGAACAAATCCCAGATACAAATGACACGGTTTCAGCTTAGCTCAGCGCATGGAGACACTCTTTCTCAGGATTCGTTCAGTGATTGTGGTTTTCAAGGGGAATCGTTACAAATAACACTTTAATATTTGCTTGATTATTTTAATTAACGTGTTAGTCAATTATTATTAAACTTGATTAGGCCAATGGTAGGACTTAATTCTACCCTAACACTTATAATTACTGAGTGAGTGTGAAAAGTAACGATTAAGACGTTCAAACGACCTATGGCTCTTATCTGGTTTAATTAAGAGATTGCTATTTCCCAAACCAGTGCTAAAGAGTGCTAAAGAACAGGTCTGCAATAATTTGCACGTCCAATACTACACCCCACTTTCCATTCAACACTCCTATACTATGTTAGAGCTAATCTTATAATTAAATTACAAAGTGTGATATTCTTAGTGTCTTTTAAAAATTGTTTATTGCTTATTTCATTGATCAATGAATCTATTTCTTACTGTTTGATGCGTTGACCGAAGATAGGAATCCGTAGAGGTCCTCCTTTTGATGGTTTTGCACAGAAGAATTGATGTTGCTCAATGCTGTAGAAGATGCCCTGGCAATTACAGATGCTGTAGCCTTCTATCGCACAGGTCCTTCACGGCTGATGATTAATTAATTAATAATTTAATTAATTAACGTTGTTTTACGCAGCGAGTGTTATTGAACGGTATTAATTCATCTTCACTGCGGACTACTTCTCGAATTTGATACTTAATTACACTTTTTCGTGATTAAAAAATTTCTGTACGTTATTTATACACGACTAGCACATTGAAGATCCGAACGAAGAGTGATGCTACCCCTCGCTTTGAGTTGGCGTCAGTTTTAAATACTGGATGCTGATTGGTTGTTCAGATAAATCATGCGTTTTTCCAATTTCGACAATCTCGAACAGGTCGACAAAACACCCCGTGACAGGTTTCAAACTGCAGAGAATTTCTAGTTGAAATCGTACTTCCTGTGTTTGCAAATCGATTGATTACAGGTATTTGCAAACGTGTTTTCAAAGATCTGACCACAGAATACTGTTGCTTAGGTCTTTATCTGTGTGTGTGTGAAAACACCTAATTCCTACGTAGCATAATTCTCTCTTTATTCCTTTTGGCGTACGTCTTCCGTATAACTTCTTCAATTGTTAATTATATTAACTGAGATTGCGGCTACTTATAAAGCTTCACTTGTTGAAAAGAATGCTGTTTTCAGAATTGCCGTATATTTATTAGGTTTTAAGTTATCACAGGTTGAACTGATAATTTGTATTGAGTAAAATTTCATGTTCGTACCTGTATCAGATGTCGCTATGACGAGGTTAGAGTGAGATGGCTGCGATTGTACGCTCTCTCTCTTGCTTACGCTGCTCTACTCCCTCCTTCAGACACTTTCATATAACGCTCAGTTAGGACGCTAATATGAATCGTTATTAGGCTATGTATGATAATTCCAAGATTTCCACAGGTACGATATGGTGTGTCCGGGTTGAGTCCTGCGTTATGTTTTGCTGTCTTCCTCAACGTTTTGATAGGCCATCTCTGCCGTTTTCAAGCAGATTCCTCCTCGATGACTCTGGATGGATGGAATTACTTTTCTCCCACGATTGCGAGGTTACGCGAGATACGCAGTATCCGCCCACTTGGTTAGTTGTGTGATAGTCTATTTATTCAATTTCGAGTATGTGGGGGAGGGTGAAGTCTTAACGTTTCCTTTCTTTAAAAGTCATAAAACTCGAGATCTGACCTGTATTTTAGATGAATTCTTTATTAGTTTTCTTATCACTCATGGTGACCTGTACAAAGTTATAAGATTTATCCAAGGACAACTTCCTTTCCCCCCTTTGAAGGTTGTTCAAAATTTCAGTTTTAGTTCCCGTGATTAAAACACTTTTTCCTTTTAACAGGTTTAGAAAATGCCGTGGCTGTTAGAGTAACAAATCTGGAATACCAATGAACGAACTTCCACGGTACTCTACACATTTTTTAAGACATAAAATGTCACATGGCAAACATTCAGTTAAAAAAGGAAAACATTGGATACTACCAATATAAGTATCGTCTTACTGTCGCCCATTCATATTATCTGTCCACAATCTCATATTTATTTTCTGTCCACGATCTCAACAATTGTTACTGTATCAAAAGAAAAATCAATAAATACTATGCTTTATCCTTCTTTGTTATATAAACGGGTAATACATTTAATAACTAACATAAAAATTGAATCCAAAATGGGGGAAGTTCAGTATGCTTCGCATGTGTGATGACAAACTACATGAATTTTATATTCTATTTTCGAATTTTTATTTTTTAAGCGGGTTCGGATAACTGGCGCTTTACTGTATTAAGATTTTTGTGTCTGTGAATTTTTATACACTTCGGTGCTTTCTTCTTCCATATCTTAAGGATGTCACCATGTATAAATTAAATAACTCTGGTAATAGATAACCTTGTCTTACTCCTCGATTAATGTACATCGGTTCTATAAATTTGCCCATGCTAGGTCTTAAAGTATAACGGTGCATCTGGAAAGGACTTTTTACAATTAGATCATGATGTTGCGGAAATCCTCTCTTCTCTCTAATATCTCCCACATTTTGTGTAGAAGCACTCTGCCAAAACCTTTTTTGTGATCAGCGAAAGCTATACGAGTTTCTGAATTTTGTTCCCGACTTTCCTGAATTATTTATTGCATGGAAAAAACTGTGTTTATGTTCAAGTATCCTTCAAAAAAACATTCACTTCTTTTTCAAGTATCGTTTCAGTAACTGCTTGTATTCTTGCATCGCAATCGTAATTTATTTTAGTAATCGTAGCATAATATCTTGTCTCTCACATTAAGGAAGCTTGTCCGTCTGCACTTATTCACATCTTTCCTGTTACTCTTTTAAAAAGGGATGTAACTTTATCGGTAAAGTTATCCTGATGGATCATTTATTACTTCCAGCACATATTTACAAAATGTAGCAAACGCAGTTTGAAAAATATACAATAATACTCAATGAGCCCTATACTTATTCCGTCAGTACCAGAAGTTATTCTGTTCTTTTTGTCCTCAAGCGTCTTCAATTTTTTCGGACATGATAACGTCTACTTTTGTTCTCATTTTTGGTTCAGCCCTATTACTGGCTCTTCATTATCTACATAAGTGTTAAAACTGAAACTTGATAATGGTGCTTCCGTTATTTCACATCGACAACATATATTCTGCCTGTAGCGCTTTCGTCTTTGCATATTTGTTTGACATTCAGCTGCCATCTATGTACGTCGCAACGTAGCCATATCTTTCCCATCTTATTTGCTGAGTTTTATCTTTTATTCCCCTTTTCTTTTCTTTATATAAATCCTCACTTTGCTGGGTATTATTAGCCACAAAGTTATTATATTGTCAGGACAGTCTCACGTATCGTCGTATTGTACATTGGAAACAAAATACAGACACCAATGAAGTCACTAGTTACCGGCCTTAATGAGTCACAAATAATAATTTTTAATCAACAAGGTACTCTCGTATAACAATTCAAGTCAAATTTGTCCACACGCAATAATAATGTCAACTAATAGAGTTCCGCACTAATTATAACAAAATGATTAATTTCCACTAATCAGCCACTATCACTTGATCCGCACTGAATGAATCGCCAACTGTAACTAACACCCATAGAATAACCCCCAGAATAATTTTCCATCCTTTTGGCGGCGTGCCATCATAATTTGCGTAGTTGCTCTCGAACAGTCTGGAAGGTGTTTTTGTGCGGCCTTGACCGAGACGCTGTACCTATTCGGCTAGTCGAGAAACGAATTGAAGGGCGCTCCCGACTCTCCGAGAGCGTTCCGTAATAATCGTAACAATATGCTGCCGAGAGCTTCTGCACTGTGAACCTCTGTTGTTTAATTAATCCGTTCGGCGTCTATACCCTATCTGTCCTGATTTGGCTCAGAGGCGCGTTATTTTGTTTTTATGTAAGTATCTGATTCCACTTATATACGTTTAATACGATCCAATTAAGTTTTTATACGTTTCTTCAAATTTTGTATTGTTTGTGATCTTTTTACTTTAGCATAACCATGTACTTTTGGTAGAAACCAATGTCGACTCCGCTGTGTACGCCGGTATCTATAACCAAGTGGTTACGTATGACGTAATCAGCGATACTCATTCGGTCTTCGCCCGTACACTTATACTTCTTCCTAAATAAGATGTTTGTTATTTTCAAATTACTTGAAGTGACAAATTCTCTCACTTCGCATTAATTATCATTTACTGCTACCTCGTCCTGGTCTCCTATAACATTTTTTGGTAATTGTGCACGATCCGGATTATGCTCAAATTGCGGTGAAATATTTCTTTTCCTATTCTTCGATACTATATAAACACGAGAAAAATAATTTTAAACGGCGGTCGAACCTATTTACGGAGAAAAAAATTAAATAATTACATAAGACAACTGAGTTGGATGAAAAGTGAGTTGAGCCGATACCTCCCGGTTAGGTTCGGAGGGCCCGGCCCCAAGGGCCGCGGTTATAGTTTATTGTTTCATATAATTCTTGCAAAAATTAAGGCGAACCATTTTTCAAATATTTAAGACGCCAAAAAATATTTAAGACGTCATACTCGTCATTCGCTGTGCATTTGTGCGCCGTCGCTCAGTTAACATGGCGGCCATTCACTTTACATGCGCGCTTATGGGAGTAAATATTTAATTTTTTTTCTCCGTAAATAGGTTCGACCGCCGTTTAAAATTATTTTTCTCGTGTTTATGTAGTATCGAAGAATAGGAAACGAAATATTTCACTGCAATTTGAGCATAATCCGGATCGTGCACAATTACCCATTTTTTTATTGGAGCTTTGCTGATTCTTCTATTTAACCTCCTATAACACGATGTAATAGTTTTATTAATTTATAGTTTTAATGTATCTCTTTTGTTAAGGTAACAGTTTTAATTTACTGTACGAAGATTGCATACATCTGTAAGAGTTCTTTCTTGTTCCCCCCTCGCCCGATGTTCTCTGCTCGTTTTTATGTCTCCTGTAATTATTCTTTCCCTGACGAAAGAGTGATCCTTACAGGCATTTTCCTATTTCCTCTCGATTATTACAGAATCACCTGTTTCTGCTCTTTGGTTTTGAGGAAATCCACTTTATAACATTAAGTAATAGCGATTTCTATTGAACTACATTTTTGTTTGTATTTAACTACTAATGTATTTAACATCCTTTACCCATTTGTTCGTATAATTTCATCTTATATTACCCTAATATTCCACGTAACTATATTAATATGATCCAGAATCTGCTTACGTTCCTGCCATTATCATCACCATAGAATCCACAATCATATCCGAGGAGTGTGTTGTAACTGCGGGTATGTGAAGATGAGCTATAAGGAAGTTACAAACTTCTTGTTGCGTATGTTCAATGGTGGGGCTACAGTAGCTGAGGCTTCGGTTCTGCCCTGAATGACATTCAGAATCCCACTTCCTATATTTCTCCCACAATCATTCCATTGTCGACCAGGGAATGCTGATTTTGTATCGGTCCGTATTTTATTTGTTTCGGTGTATTTCATGTAGCCTGTACACTCTAATCCGTGAGGAGTCATGAAAGCATTTCACTTATCCACCCCCTAGGAAGCGGCCGATGGGGGGATCAGCAACCCACCCAGAGGCACACCGTTAAGCGGTTACACTTCCCGGGCTACAACCGGATGACGCGAAAGCGAATACGGAGCCCTCAGGAAGTCTGACACGGGAATTCCTCAATTCCCCTTCTATACCCTTTTTCCCAATTTCCCTTCCCTAATTAGATACTATACTTCTTATCTATAATAAAGACTACACGTCAAGTCATTCAAGAATCAGTTCCTATTTAGAGCACATCATTAACGCTTCCTAACTGCAGACAGTATTAAACGTTTCTTCGATTTTCTGACAGTCCTACCGATGTAAAAATATTTTATCTAATTTCAAAGAAAACCTGTCTATATTTTTATCCAGTGTGTACTTCCTGCAATGGTTATCGGAATAGAAACATGAATATCGAGTATGAGAATGCTTCGAAAACACTGGTGACTGGGCAGTGAAGTGTGAGAAGGTATGCGATAGCAATAACAAGAAGGGACGGAAAGTAATAAGTTGGACACTAAACCAATGTTGAATAGATGATATCAATTACAGAATCAAGTGGCTGAGTGACTGGGCACGGATAGACATAGACAAGATCTACTCTGTAGGGCAGTACGGCGTGACTCAGGTCAGTGTGTTTGCGTGAGGGGGCGCCTACGTCACACACGTCCATCTTCCTACAAACATTGCACACAGTTTAATCTGAGTTGTGATATCGGGAAACAGAAATGTGTAGTACATGTTCGTAGTTGTCAGCCGTTGCTGCACCCCCCCCCTGTTTTCTCATATAACTTCCAGCAACACGGAGATGGGATACAAGCAGTAGTTATACACAATAAATCCCGGTTCCTTGTGTTATTGCCGCGTTTCTCAATTGCAGCATAGTTTTCCAAAAAAACAAATGCTAACTGTATCTTGAGATTCTGTAAACACACGTTCCCACTCGACACCTCAATGTGTGCAGAACATGAGTATCATAAGGTCCTTGACGCGTTACCGATGCAGCACCTTTGTTCCACTCACCTTAGAATCATCATCAGCTGCCTGTCGGGTTACAATGATTACTTCTAACGTAATCGTTGGTTTGAGCACCATCAGCACAGCGAGCTTGTTAACGTTTTCTTGTTATAATGAAATTAGTATGACGTTTTGCTGACCTTATAGCGAGAAAAGGTTGCTCACCTAACCGATGAATGGCCACAAAGAATGGCTAGAAGAAGACAATAGTATGATTACTTGAGATTTGCTAATATTACTACCATCAGAGCTAGCTAATCTAAACTACCTATAATGGGCTACATTTTGAAGACCGCACTTGAATTTTGCTCATCTAACGGTTCGATGATGGGTTACAGATGGAAGAAGATCAGTGACATTTCACGGACAGTGAGCGTCGCCAGCTGACTGCGGGCTATGGATGGAAGATCATTAGTATGTTTAAGAGGATAGGTCGCTTCTTAGAGAGGGTAACATATGGCATCTCAACCACAACCACGAGCTAGTGCAGCTGTATGCTGTTAATATTATGTATTACAGAATACATCAACATAAAACGAATTTTGGAACGAATGACATCCAGATTTATGAAAGGTCAGACGACTGGCAACAGGTAGAGACGAAGTTCATGAAGGTTCTCTATTAACGGGAAATGTTTCACCAAGAAACACGAGAAGTGAAGGTCTTGATAAAAGTGACGAGCAGCTTCAAAGGATCGGGATACCAGAGGAGCTGAAGGGCCAGTAATTGACTATGAAGCTAATGGGAGGACGACAAAAAACGTTTGTATAACCCTACTCATCGTAGGGTTTGGAGTCTGTTATGACGCAGTATAACGTTCACAGATTATGAGAGGAAGGAAAAAGTGCCCACGCTTCGGTTATCTTAAGATGTTCTAATTTACCACAAGTCAGTTATCAGATTCAGCCATCGTACAACCAGTCGGCTCTCAGACGGACTGAAACCAAAAACGCCGAGCTTCATACGTTGTCCGCTTGTGCTGTATAGTATATCATAACATAACAGCAATGTGCGTGGGGGAGGGGCGATTCGGCCCACATGCCAATTTATCCTGCCCATCAACCATTAAGAAAATAGGCTACTCGCAGTTGAGCAAACAATGAGAATGTGTATTGATCCGTAAGCGACACGAAACAAGAGGGCGTTTACGTACCTACGTATTGTGTGCCGACTTCTTAATTGCACAGCGCAACCGACTCAACATTGCACACGCCTCGCAACGAAAGGTTTAGTTTTACCCACACGGAAGCGGTTTGGCGAAGCCGTATCACTCGACTTATGTCTGTTAAACTTTCAGTTCTCTTACCAAACGGATAGCAGCATATGTACGGGGAAACGTCTGACGCGACTAAAGCCCTCCCGCCCGAGAATTTCATAGAACTGGTGTTTTCAAAAATACCAATGATTTTGTTTTGTTTTGTTTTTTTTTTAAATGAATTTTACTTTTAAACAACGAAAAATCCTTTTTAAATGTCGTTGTTCTTATAAGTAGATGAAATAATCGTTACCGTGAACGCTGCTCCTAAAGAGGGGTCGAGACAGAAATATCGAGTAACAAATATTTTCGAAGTGACGTGAGGTTTTGCGGAAATTAGCTCCGTGCCTTCATTAATCGAGTGCAGGCTCCACTTGCACTTTGTTGCTCAAGCATTAAGTACGACTATTTGGTGTAGACATAAAGTATTCACTACAATACTTATTAAAAAATCATAAAATCACGCGTACATTATACTTGCGTTTGCATAATAATAATAATAATTTAATTAATTATTAATAATTATTATTACTATACATAATATTGCACAATGTTACATAATGTTAGGTACGTAATAATTTCGTTTCAAGTAATGGTTACTTAACGAAGGTAGAAGCTGGCAGACAAACGTGCAACCAGGTATAGGCCTATAATAAGCTGTTACACGAACAACGTAAAATACATTCTCAGCTGATGTAAAATGTTAACGTAATAACACACACACACACACACACACACACACACACACACACACACACACACACACACACACACACACACACACACACACACACACACACACACACACACACACACACACACACACACACACACACACACACACACACACACACACACACACACACACACACACACACACACACACACACACACACACACACACACACACACACACACACACACACACACACACACACACACACACACACACACACACGCACGCACGCACGCACGTACGCACGCACGCACGCACGCACGCACACACACACACACACACACACACACACACACACACACACACACACACTTTTAGTGCTCTTGATTAACGTTTCTGTACTAATTTCGAAAAACGCTGTAGAAGAAAGCTTATTATTGTCGTACTCATAAAGGTCTCGAGGGATTGCGACAACTGTTCAGTTAACGCCAAACGAGAATAGATCAGTCGCTCTGAGGAAGTGGACACAGTAAGTTCTCGAATGCGTTGTGTGTACAGCAAATAATAAGTTGTGTTATAAAGTGTCATTATTATTTTTTCAATTAGTAAACTAGTAATTAATTAGTAAATAAATCAATTAGTCAATAAAGACTCTCCTTTTTAATTGATAACTATTAACTGTGTCAAAATTAATTTTTTAAACTCATAATTTTCAGATATATACTTTATATGTCCTATATATAACAAAAGAATAACCAATAGGCCATACATAATATTAATATTAATTGCCATATCTAATTAAAACCAATACTGATTCACCTAATCAAAATTTATTTCTTTATTTCTGCAAGTGCAGTCAGCTTCAAACCTGTTACTTAGCAATATATATTGCAACGATACAACGTTATTAAATGTAAGCGTGTCGTGCCACACGTTGACGGGCAACAAAATTTATAACAATACAAATACTGTAGTTAATGTATTTTAATCGGTGCTCTGTTTATACTCCTATAACATTTATATATAACATTACTAACAAAGTGTATGTATAATTGGGGTTCAGTTGTAATTATAATAAGAGTAACTCTTTTAGGAATCGTAATATGTTTCCATTTATTAATTTAAACAAACATAAAAAAATATAATAGCATAAAATAATGATTAATTCGCCATACGATATCCATTATCTATGGTTTCAAAGTTTTTTTTACTTGCCGTGTTCTCATCACAAACGTATATCTTATATTCTATATTATTATATTATTAATTTTAATTAAAATCTTTTCTTCGTTATACTATGATTTCTTGACTACTCAGTCTGAATGTGTGTTTTTTTCAAAATTGTTAATACACCCTTATTCTATATTTTCTTTATACCTTTTTACGGCTTTATAATCATTTTAACACAATTAACTGATTATTTTCAATGACTTTATGTTATGTGCTTTTACTAAGAAAAAGTTAAATAAATTAATTACTTGTTCATTCTCCAAGCAAGGATTTAAATTATCGTTACATTGACTGTTCATTCATTAAAGAAAAATAATTAAGGAATATTCTGATTACACATAAATTACATTGGTTTTATCTCTATCTACATAATTATTATTTAATCTTACAAAAATGTTTTGTTTTTGTTTTTCTTTTTATTAAAGTCTTTCAATGTCTTTCTCTTTGATAATTATATATTGGTTTTTCGTCACCTTAAATTCTGCAGATTTGTCCCATGTCCTCCAGTGATCCCGTCAGTCCGCTCCTCCTGGATGTCCTCTTGTCCTCACTGCTTGTTCTCCCGTCTCTCGTCCTTCATAGTACATCAGCTGCTGTAGATTATAATGACGTTTTGCTTTGGATCTGTAGCTGTTATGATAGAACCGTCTCTAGTCCTCTGCGTCTCGTTCCTCTGCTAGTAGTTCTCTCGTCATCTGTCTGGAGTTGATGTTCTTAGTTGTAGACTGCTTGTAGACGTCCGACGATTTCATTGTTACGGTACTTTTTAATTATTGATTTTCATTACTATTTGTACTCAAAACATTTCACGTAATACTTTATAAGTTACGATTAAAAAGAGTCTTACTGCTGTTAGACATATCGTCTAACTCTGTCCAAAGTAATTAAAAAAATTCGCGTCTCGGACGGACATAGCGTACCGCCGCGACTGAAGAATGTTAGAAGAGAGAGTTCGGCTCTCCTGGGCTCAAATTTATATCCACCAAGAAAACCACACCTGTCGGCTCAAGAACAAGCCATGTCGAAAACCACTCTCGTCTCATTTCACATATTTGCACTTTTTCGCCAAACACATTGTTTAATGCGGATTTCAAGGTGATATAATATTGTCTAATTTAATTACACATACGATATATAATTATCATGATGATCGCACCATTAGTGTAATTATAATGCTTTAAAAATCGCACAGAATTCACACTGATTGACCGAATTACGTAAAATTCGCACTGCACTTGTGTCTGATTGTTACACATTTTTAGAAGTTTTTACATTCTTTCTAACATTTATGGTTTGCTTAACATTATATATATTCTTAATTTAGCATTGACTTGGGGTGAGGTTGCAAACTTTCAGGCTCAAACAGGCTTCACGCACACACACTATTTACTTGTGTACACGTTACAGCGGAATCGCATGATCTTGCGTGTTGATTCCTGTTTGAAAGCCATCTTCCAATTTCACACCTGCTCGTCTATTACATATTATTAAAATTAAATTAAATATTTATTTTATTTCATATATGCGCATTACAGCCTATGCTTGTATTGTCACATTATTCCTCTGCTTGGTAAAAAAAATTTTAATAAATTTATTTATTAACATTTTTTTTCTATCATTAAAAATATTATATTTTTATATTTCATATTACTTATATATTTTTTATTCGTATTTATACACTACTATCCATGATAATGAATATTAATTGTTCAAATTCCCTTAGTTGGAGGGTAACACAAGTCTAGTTCCTATCTCCTCCCCCCCTACGGTTTGCTAACAATGCGTAAGCGTAGCTGTTCTTTCCATTGTTCTCCTTTAATCTGGTCCGACTGACCTATTTATTTTTACGTGTAGAACTTCCTACACGAGTTTGCATTCTTGCACTGGTAAACATTTTGCATCTTAACATATTATGCCATTCTTCAATCTGAAATTTTACATTATCTTAATCATACATTCTTACCATTCTTTACTCTTTTCTTACATGAACATTCTTTACCTTTCTTAACAATTTCTTATATTAACTTATACAATACATTAACTTTCATTACCTTTTGTTACATTTCTTTACATTACCTTTCTGATCGCTAATAATTTTCTTCATTTTTACCATTACTTTCTGAAATACACTTCAGTAACAGAATATTCTTTTGGCTTGTAGTGTGTCGCATGATCGGTTACAGATGAACTGCCTTAGAAAACATAACGTTATTTTACTCGTAGTCTTAAATTCTAAGTAGCCTCTACCCTTTTGACTTTTCACTCTCGCTTTCTTCTGTGTCCTTGCATTTCCATTAAGGTATGAAGTTTTCGCTTGATCAGCCGTTCTGACAATTATAACATTTATTTCTCATTTCTAACCATTTCTTCATATTAATAACAACATCAATAATAACATTCCTTTACAATCATTTCTTACATATTTCTTTACACATTACATTCCTTGCCATTTATAATACATTTCTTACCTTTCTTTGAACACACTTTTATTTAGCATAACATTCTTTTTTAATTAATTCTTTAACATTTTCTTATATTTCTTTCCACTACCATTTCTTTTTATTTGCAATCATGACCTTAATAAATAACATTTCTTAATTAATCTTTTATCTTATTAATAAATTAACCGTAATATTTTTCGTTTAAATACTTATTTATTCCACTAGCATTGAGTTCGGTGTGTCGTTTGATCTTACACCCCTCATTATAACATTGTTTGTCATACACAGGAAATTCATTGTGCTCCTTTGTGACATAGTCCGCCATGTAACATTTCCGTTTTGCTTATCGCTCTCGTTAAAATTCCATTGTATCGTGTCACTCTGCGTGCCTGCATAACTTACCTGTTTCATTCTAGTAATCCGCTTGAAGCTATAAACAGCTGTCGACGGTTTTTTCATTCTTCGTTTATGATAATACTCACCGTAGTTTTTATAATTATACTTACAATTATTGTTATTATCGTTTGCTTTATACTTCTCATGCGTATACCTAACATCATACTTATCACAAGTTTGCATAGTGTTTCGTAGAGATAATTTATTACGACGTTTTTCGTTACAGTGATAATTATTGTGTTTTAAGTGTTTTTCACATATTTTCCTTTTATGTGATTTACTAGTGTGTGTGTAACTTTGGATTGGGATATTCTGATCAATAAGGTATGCTTCCTTAATATTTATTTTGCTCTCTTCCTTAATGTTAATTATTGTATTAGAATTATCGTTACCAATTACGAACGTATTTTCTTTCGTACTCTCAATTATTATGGTTTGTTCCCATACCATCCTTTCATATATTTGTTCCGTTTGTTTCCCAATTATTTCACATACATTTTCTGTGATTGTGTTAATATGTGAGTTGGTATCACCAACCATTTCTGTTAATTCTTTTACCTTCTTAGTTATTATTATAGTGTCCTGCTTAAAATTTTCGGACTGTTGCTCTAATTTATTTTCTAAACTTTCTGTTTGTTTGGTATTTATTTCATCTATTTTTTTTTATTTGTTTGGCATTCTCCTCTTTCAACTCTTCTTTAAAATTTTCAGCTTGTTTTATGACTAATTCGTCCATCATGGCTAGTGTCGAATTTTTAAATGCTTCTAGATTCAACCCTCCTGGTTCTGCCATGTTGAATTATTATTAAAATATTTATTTATAATATTTTAGAATATTATTCTTATGGAACCGACTTATTTATTTTATTTATTTGTTGTTTAGTTATTATTATTTATTTATTCTTATCTACTTATATTACAATTACACCTGTTTGTTGGGGTGGGCGCCAGTTGCGTTATTACAATACAATACACACAACAAAATTAAACAACATATAAAAATATTCATTAATAAACATCAAATATTATACATAAATCCTATGCACACATTTAAGAAAAGAGCATACATTTATTTATATAAATGTAGGTGTGTCGGGCCCCACATTGGGCGCCATTTAAATGCAACGATACAACGTTATTAAATGTAAGCGTGTCGTCCGACGATTTCTTTGTTACGGTACTTTTTAATTATTGATTTTCATTACTATTTGTACTCAAAACATTTCACGTAATACTTTATAAGTTACGATTAAAAAGAGTCTTACTGCTGTTAGACATATCGTCTAACTCTGTCCAAAGTAATTAAAAAAATTCGCGTCTCGGACGGACATAGCGTACCGCCGCGACTGAAGAATGTTAGAAGAGAGAGTTCGGCTCTCCTGGGCTCAAATTTATATCCACCAAGAAAACCACACCTGTCGGCTCAAGAACAAGCCATGTCGAAAACCACTCTCGTCTCATTTCACATATTTGCACTTTTTCGCCAAACACATTGTTTAATGCGGATTTCAAGGTGATATAATATTGTCTAATTTAATTACACATACGATATGTAATTATCATGATGATCGCAGCATTAGTGTAATTATAATGCTTTAAAAATCGCACAGAATTCGCACTGATTGTCCGAATTACGTAAAATTCGCAATGCACTTGTATCTGAATTTTACACATTTTTAGAAGTTTTTACATTCTTTCTAACATTTATGGTTTGCTTAACATTAAATATATTCTTATTTTAGCATTGACTTGGGGTGGGGTTGCAAACTTTCAGGCTCAAACAGGCTTCACGCACACACACTATTTACTTGTGTACACGCTTACAGCGGTAATCGCGTGATCTTGCGTGTTGATTACTGTTTGAAAGCCAGCTTCCAATTTCACACCTGCTCGTCTATTACATATTATTAAAATTAAATTAAATATTTATTTTATTTCATATATGCGCATTACAGCCTATGCTTGTATTGTCGCTATATATATACATTAAATCATTTTTTGCTACAGTCTGTTTCTTGATGTATATATATTTAATATTTATAATCATTTACCTCAAGATATTTTCTCCTTGTTTGGAACATGTTTCGGGTACTATCTTGTACCCATCCTCAGCCTTCGGTTTTTGTGTCTGGTGAAGTACATATGTGTTGGTGGGTTATTATTGTGGCTTCCTGTTGGCTTCTGGTTCTTTACATTGGTTTTATTGTGTTTGATTGTGGTGTATGTGTTAGTATTTTGTGTATTTTCGATGTTGAGTGCTTTGAAAATTACTCAGGTACTAGTTTGTTTTGTGTTTTATGTTTTTATATTTGTAAATTTTCCCAAATGTTCATTATGGTGCCTTTGTGTGGTATGTGTTTTATTAGTGTAATGTTGGTTATGTTTGGGAATTCATGTCCAGTGTTTATTGCATGTGTGGCTAAATTAGAAATATACAAGTTTAATTCACTTTCGTGAGAGCACCCGCACTCTGAGGCCATGACAGGAGACGAGGGAGCAGCTAAGTGCATGTAATAGAATTCAGTGTACGGGACGAGGCGACGGACGAAGGACGAGGATCAAGGACTCCAGGACTACACGACTACAAAGGAGAATCCAGGATCGAGGACCTAGGACCGAAGAGGACACGCTGCCTATTTACCACGACAATAAGGTGAAAAACAACCATGTATTTGTAAAACAAAGACTCACATAAAGACAATATAATTAACGATGTAAAAAGAGAGACAATCTAATTCAAAGATGAATTAAAAAATTTTGCAAATGTAAATATTTATTTGTATAGTAATTAGAGTAATGTTTTAAAAATGTTTTAAACTATAATTTGGAATCAATAACTTAGTTATTGATATTTAAATTAATATAAAAGTAATTAGTAAATTTTTATTAGAAAACAAAGCAATGCATATGCAGTATATTCAAAAGAAATTATATCATTAGAAAGAAATTAGATAATCTAATAATTATCACACTAATGAGCAAGCTGAGAGCAATATTAGATAATTATAAATGTTTATTATAGTATAAGATTGTATATTATTTCTATGTGTAATACGAGATTATCACTTATATGTTAATAATTAGATGTGTGCTACGGCTACACACACAAGCAAATAATAATGATATTTTAAATCGCAACCAAATAAGAAATTTTTGATTAATAAATTTTTAAATGATTTTAAACCACATTACACTGTGTTATTATTATTATTATGATTACACCTGTCATAATTTTATAGCGTAAGTAATGTTGCAAAATTAAATAGCTCACAAGAAGTTGGGGGCTAAAATAAACCGGGGATAAAACCGGGATTTATGTTAGGGATAAAACCGGTCTAAAATGCTATGAAGAATTAAACAAAGCAAGTTTTGAAAATGTGGTTTCTTACATTAATACACTCGTGCGTATGTGTGTAAAGTACATTAAAGGTTTCATATATATTTTAATGTATACACTCTCTCACTAACTTTCTCTCTCTCTCGTTCACACACACACATACACATACACAAACACAAACACACACACATAGGATGTATTTTATGCAATATGTACACATAATATTTAAACTATATGATTGGAAGCATCAAGAAGTTACAAGAATATTTCTAGTGATCAATAAATTCGGCTTTGCTTGTGTCATGTATAGGCCAACTCGAGTATTTGTTTGGAAATCTCATAGAACTAAATCTGGGAAAAGTGTTACAACTGCTTTGTTGTATTTCCTGTTCCGTTCTGTGTTAACGCCTACTTTTAGAACGGGTTTTTCTTAGGAAATAATTAAAGAAAACGAGTGGGCTGTAGTGACGTCACGATAACCTACGATGCGCACGTCTATCGGAGAACCAAACGTCCATAACGAGTTTTTCACAATATTGTGTTACATATTGTGTTTTGCGATATCTTGTGAAGGCGTCAGCTTTAGCGTTACGACAAAATATCTTATAATTCTTGGCTCCGGATTCGTGCCCAAAGGATGAACTTACAGCAACATTGCACGTGTAACAAGTAAAATTTATTCAATCTTATTTACCTCATTTAGGGGCATCGTGAATCCTTTTCTTAATTTGTTAAAAAATATATTTTATTGTATATATTTTATTATAATGATCACATCTTATCTTAGCAACAAGTGCGTTGTATGGAACACTCTTCCTTCTTAATCTATTAAAAATATGAACAGTGTAGCCTACTGACTTTGGGTTTCTAACGTCATTCATTAATTCACTAATTGAAATCTCCTCATGTAGCGAAGCTTTAATAATGTAGAGTGTACACTTTAATGGTTTTTGAGACACATCCTTTCCCTGTGATTAGGTAAAACCCTGACGCCTTTGTAGACATAATTTCATTCTTAATTGTGCCCTTAGTTTCCCTACGTGTAAATTTCATGACTTCGTGGTCAACTACTTGACTCTGGATGGTACTTATACAAATCGTTGTATCTTGTTTTCTAGTTGCAGTGAATTGTCTGACTGGATATGTCTAAAGACGTCTTCAAGGTGTTCTGAAATGTGGAAGTTTTTTTTCATTATTACCGATTTGTGATTTATCTTTCTTCTAATTGGTGGTAGAAGACTGTCGCGCCACTTTAGTTTTCTTGTTGTTTTCTACTGCTAATAATCAATTGTTTCATTCGATAAAAATCCTACACAGTATTCTTGTAAATATCACTTTCTATATTGTTGTACATATGCTTGCTTCCATTCTGTTATTTGGTACTATTAGAGTATATTGAGCTTTACACTTGAGGAAATCTTGGGACCAAAACACTTATTCCTTCTTACCTTCGAATCATCAGTTAATAGAAAAATGAAAGGAACGTCGAAAGGGGTGGGGAAAAGCTAATAAACATGAGTTACAGAAGCATGGAAGGCGGAGATCCTGAAGAGAGTTGTAGAGTGTAGGAAGAAAGAAGTGCGTGAGTGTTAAGGTGTTCACAACGAGGACAGCAACAAAATATGTAAGAAAAAATATTGTTCAAAACTGTTAGAGTCAATTATAAAAAGGGTTACTCTCTTGTAGAATAAGTGCTATACTTATTCGTACAGTGGCGTATCTAGAATATAGGCTTGGGAGGGGGGTGTCCGGTCGAGTCGGCTTCATATGAAAGAAAAAAAAAGTTAAGACTAATGAACACTGCTATCTTTAAGGTGACTAAAGTGGCTGAAAAACGGTTAATGATATCCTAAAATCAGTCCCATTACAGTAATAGCACAATTACTGTGGTAATAACACAATCATACGCGTTACTGAAACGTTGTTTACTAGATACTTACTGACTGAATTGATTTTCCTATATTTCATATTTCAAACGTATGCGCCGATGCTGTGTAATAAAAATTTATGTATATTTTTAAAAAAGGGTTACTTTTAGTCCTATATTAGCGCACACATTTGAAAAAATAATAAAACAGCCTAAAAATTAAGAGATCAACAATAATCTTCAACTTTTTTGCCCCTATGGGGGGGGGGTCCGGTCCCGTTTGCCCCCCCCAAATACGTCATTGGTGCTGTAATAAGTATGCAAAATATGCAAAAATTAAAGGGTAAAATATAGCAAATTAAGGCTTGAAAGTATGTTAAGAAGTTGTAAAGTTATTTTCAAAAGTTTACTTATTTTATAGTAATTTTACTATTCTATTTACTATTTGTAATTAAAAAAGGGATCATTATAATTTTCAAATAAATTTAGATTAATTAATGAATAGCACAAATTATCTAGTGCTAACCGAAGTTATTTTGTATCCCCAAAATCTCTCCCTACTTTTCTACCACATTATGATAATTTATGTTTTCCTGCCGTTATTTGTTTTATTAAGACCGGTTGAAGTGTAATCTGCTTTGGAGTACCCGCCCTAGATGTTTTTCAACAGACTTTGTTAACTTACAGGCCCCTTGGTCTATTTTGTGAGCCGTTTCAAGGAAGGTTAAGGCTTCTATCTGTTTCCTAAAAATTGTCCAGTTTGTTTGTTGCATAGGGTTAGTTGTCACTTTGTGTGCACTAGTTCTGAATAAATAGTGCCAATGATTGGTGAGTGGTTTGAATAAAGAACTACTGTAAACTGTGTGTTAGCCCCTGTTTACTCGTTTAGTGGCACAGAAGTCAATTAGATCCGGTACTTTTCTTCTGTCAGTTGGCCGATAAGATCGTCGCCTTGTCGCCACGTAATTTAATTTATTTTCTCCCATAGCTGATAGTAATTCCCGTCAGTCTTGGTCCCGTTTCCGCATTCTTCCTGCTGTATTCTCCATCAGCTTTCAATCTTGCACCTGAGGATACATTGATGTAACGAGTTTTTTGGACGCCTTATGATCGGTGCGAAGACAAGTTGGGGACCGTTAGAAGCCGTAGGCAGGACGAATAGAAAGGGAAACATGAAATCTATTCTTTGACTTCCCTCTTCGGATTTTAGTCGTCCTCCCTCTATAGATTTCCTTGTCTTAAACAACAGTCGACCGTGCTTGACAAATATGTGAATTCTATTGCCATCTCTTGGTCGTTTGCTCTCTGGAATTTGTTTAACGTGGCCTTTCTATCTACTGGTCCTCGTTTCTTTCAGTTCTCGTATCCACTGGTTGTTGACCATGTCCAGGTGAAATCTTCTCGTACAATAGGTTTCCACATTTTTGTTTCTTTTTGAAAAGCGTAACTTCACTGTACGCCCGGAGTTCCCTGCTTTAAAATTCATAAAACTACTGACGCCTGCAAATTATTGGACCAACGAACTAAAAAGTAAGAAATTTGTATGTAATAACTAAAAGATTTTTTGTCGTTTCAGCCTCGTCCTGGCCTCAGATAAAATGTAAATTATTTGCTGATACTTTTCTTAAATACCAGAATTTTCATTAAAATTTCCTTTCTTTCTTTTCCATTTCAGAGAGTCCTTTACTAACTACTGCATGTGCCGCAAATAGGCCTAAGATTTCAGTATTGACTACCATACGGAATTTGGCCCGATGGGGGTAGTGATTTGGATTTGTAATGCTGGCCCAGTATTAAACCGGCTGGTGTTTCGCACATTTACCACCATGGTAGTTATGAGCGGTTGCATTTGTGGCATAGATCCTCGAAAAACCAAGTTAACAAGGCCTGGAGCAAAAGATTTATTTTTATGTATCTTTTTCTACATATTAATACTCAGTGCACACCTGTTTACTGTATAATATAATTTGTACCCATTTGGGTTTACTTTTTACTAACTCTATACTATTAATTTTTATTTCTCCATCACAGTCCCGTTTTCGTTAAGCGAAGCAATTTGGTCGACTTTTATACGCATCGTTTCTTTCTTCCTGTTCTTCTTAGTTATGGCACAAAAACTTTCAGTCGAAATCAAGTAAGTGAAATTTCCTGGCAAAATTAGTACCTTGACAACATTTTCTTCTAGAAATTTGACCACTATCTTGGTTCTTGGCAAGGGGTCCGGTTATGCATAAACAAGGTTACTGACTCTCAAGGTAAACGACTCTCTTACTTGAGGTAAGAGTCTGGTTTTCAATACCTTCTTGTATTGGGATTGGTTCATTATCGCTTCGAAAGTGTAAAGTCAAACAAAGACACGTAGCTCCAAACCACTTACGATGTTGGATGTTTCAGCTTTGGGGAAACACAATTTGAAGAGAATTATGCATCTAAAGTACTGCGTTTATATCGGCTAACTTCTTTACGTATGGAGAATAGGTTTGGAGTTTTGAGTATGGAGACTCATCTGAGCAACAGGCCTGAAAATAAAAATGATTTGATTTAATGGCTTTATGTTAAATGTAAAAGAATTGTTTCGTTCTTTCAAGAACTCTATGCCATTGAAGAAAATTAACTACAGTTAATACGAAACTCTAAGACTTCTAGACTTATCAGATTTTAAATATTAAACGAAATGAGTTTTGGTGTTACTAGAATGTATTCCACAAGGCAATTTCACATTCAGTATAACGTGTCCGGTACTCTGACCCAGGAATTGGCAATAATTTAATCACATCTGACTTATTCTGTTGTCTCAGTTCCACAAAATCTGTTGGTCAGAATTACCTTGAAAGTCAAGCGAAGCGAATTTAAATTCGACCGTTGGCATTTGTCTGTCTGACTATCGGTTCAAGGTATGACTTACGATAGCTTAGAATATATAATCTGATTTTCGTAAAACTTGGAATGCACGTCCACACTTTTACCTCACTGACCCTTACAGGTTTTGAGATTGAACCTTCCATGATATTGAAAGCGCGGGGGGGGGGGGGTAAAATGAGTGGCGGCAACATTTTGAATAAAATCCTCGCATCAAGTTATGAGGAATATGTTCAAAATACAAACTATCTTTAATAATTTGACAAACTTTATACAGTCTTCAAATAGTTTTTAACCTGTGTTTTGCAAAAACATTTGCATATTGGTTATAACAGTTATGTATATTTGTGAAGAGTACAAATCGAGGCTTTTATTTAGATATGTAATGGGAACATATATAAACATAAAAGCTAGGACTAAATTATTTGTCATTTAGGCATTATATTTACAAACTTATCTTAAAAAACAATGCAGCCGTTCAGAATTTTTAATTGTTAATTTATGATTATCTACTGTACAAGTGTTTCTTTACTTAAACGATAGTTGAGTAAGCGGGGGTTTCGTAGTTTCTACGATAATTGAGGTATTATAGCTCCAGAAGAGTTCTGGAGACCTGGGAACTTACTAATAGTGTTTAAACAATTCACTTAAAACTATTTGAAACAATTAGGTAGAAGAGATAGCTGCTTATAATAATTATATTCATAATGATACTAATTATTGACATTAACCCTTAACTACTATATATAAGTTAAGTGTAATATAGTCACGGATTTATGCTGTAGAAAAGGCGTCAGGGCCCATATAATCATATTGACATGAAAACGAAATTCACAACGATAAAGTTAGCAAGAAAAACTTTAAAATTATTATTAACACTATTATTATTATTATGACATTAATATTATCACCATTACATTATTAATATCTGATTAATAGTATTATGGTTTTAATAGAACAAAAAATAGTTTCCATGAAGTGTAAAAATGTGGTAAATTTATATGACTGTAAATAATCATATCAACTAGTAAAGGGGCCGTAACGAATTCTGCGGATTCAGATAAGCTGGATGTAGTAAGAAAGTAAACTAACAGAGCGCAGCACTTGCACAAATATTTACCACTCACGTTCTGAAACAGATGTGATTCTGCAACCGGCCTTGCACTCAAAATTATGATGAAAAGTGATTGTTTTAAAAAAATCGTAGATATTTTATCGTGTGACAGTATCGATTTGTTAAGCTTCCAGATTGTTTAACTTTATAATTAATTAGTAAGCAGTCACTTTATTGTTTCAAAATTATAGCGTGTCTTCGTTTCGGTAAGTTTGTGTGTGTACGCCAGTAGAAATTATAAATCTTCATACGTCTATCACATACCCCCACCCCCGAAACTAATGTTCCGCTCATAACGTACACTAGACAATTCAAATTACTCTGTAGTACACGCGTTGCATTTGTCAACGTTATGCCATTTTCTCTTCGATCGAGAGTAGCTTCTTGATCGTCGAAATTGTGATACTGTGATACTGTACGAACAAACTCCCTCATTAAAATATTAAAAAACTCCCTCATTTCCTGATCGCAAAGATTCGTGGTTTTTATTTTTTAATAACACGTTAACCCCAAGCGTAGTTTAAGCGATGTTATTAAACCATTTTATCTAGTATGCTGCCTGAGCTGCAGAACTCGATTTTGAACGGAATACGTTTATTATCACAATAAATTTCGATATTAAATAACTTTTCAATTATGGAAAAATTACAAAAATCCCGATTAATCTACTATTTGTTCAGTGACATAACAATTATTGTAGAGCGCACAATTGTACAGTAAACACTAATAATTCGAAACACTGGGATTTGGGTTACAGTTCGCTTTAGTCTGGCGCCCCGATAGAATTTCACAATTTTTTCAAATTTTAAATTTCTTGTTCTAGCTTTCACGACCGGTGTCAGTTATATTAGAAGCATGTACCGGGCTGTTTGGCGCGTTTTACAAACAAACCAAACGTTTCAGCAGCACCACTGGCTGCCATCTTCAGTGGAATACGAGTCTACCTGAACGCGGGGTGTCAAACGTCAGGCCCAGAGTGGCGAAGCTTTCACCACAGTACTGTGGGCCTGACGTGCTGCTGCTGAAATTTGGTTTGTTTGTAAACTTTGGACCACGGCCAAACAGCCCGGTACACGGTTCTAATTTAAATTCCTTGTTTGGGTCGTGACGTCCAAAACTTTTGTATTTTTAAAAACGAACATTATACTCAGACTGTGGTTAAAATCCCCTTTAATTTGATACCCCACACGGGCTTTTTCGATTTTTCACAATTTTGACCTTTACGTTACATTTTTGCCTTTACCCCCCCTCAATTTTGGAGCGATCAATCTCAGAACAATAGGGTTCCGTAGAGTAAAAGTAAAGACACGGATTCCAAGTTCTATTAAATTCAGTTGATGCGTTCAAAGGTTATCGTGAGACATCCAAACAGACAGTTAGACATATAAACATATAGACAAATGCCAAACGTTCGAGTTAAAACTGAGAACTGGCTCGTTTAGTGCGAAACCTCTGCTACCTGTGAGATATGTGGAAACACATATTACTGCATAATTCATAAATACCAAAATATTTCAGAATACTATTACCAAACTAATTATACGTACAGAAAATAGGAAAACACAACAGATTTATAGATTAAATGACCTTATGACTCCATACACACCACATGAAAACTCCTAATTACTGATAAAAGCATAGACAGCTCTTATTGTTTACACTACACTGATAAATAATACTACAGTCATTCAATTATTAGTTTCACATTTTTCACTCCAACCCCCTTCTATCTTGCATCGCAACTTCATATTTTTCTACAGAATGCCCGTTTTTGTACTTCGTCTTTAATTCACTGTATCAAAGACTTCTGGGTTATCCTCTTGTACTATATTTTCGTAAATCCTCCCAGCGATTTCCTCCTCATTTTTGTCCAAACCACCTCAACTGTCCTCTGTGACAGATTCTATGCTAAGCTAATTTACTGTTACCTTACTTCACGCTCTGTCCATTAAAGAACACATACTGAAAATTAACCTCAGTACGAAAATCGAGTTAACCTCAAGTTCGTAAATTTTTTACAGCATTCAATGTCACGAACAGCGATGTCAGCTGAAATCTGGAAGACCAACACACATTTTGTCACTAGAAAAGTACGTGAAAAAATGAACAAGATTCCATAGCGTATCAAGTCTCCTTGGTTGACAGGGAGTGTTGAAAGAAACTAGACATTTTGTACAACCTCAAGGTTATGGCGTTTCCATTATAAATTTTACGCTACGCCAATCGATTTTACTTCACAGGGACCTCATTTCTGCCCCGTCTCTGGTAATGTTCTTTTCTTCGTCCCTTGGCTGATGCTTTTAATTTAAATCAATCCAGTAGAGACTCAGTTTGCATTCGTTTATGATTTGGACGTTTCGTCGCTACGTACAAAGCTTCCGTTCTTCTTGTTTGAGCTTCCCCGTCAGAGTTTCGGAGGGTTATTTCCCTTAGTTAATTAGCTCTGGGTATTCGTCTTCCAGTAAACCCATCTCATCCGTTACTTACTACGCAACAGATAATCAGACGCCAGAAGGGCGCCTTGTGCCTGGTTTGTTTGTATTGTCCGGGTCGGAGCCCGATGAGCGCAAGGTTCCCACCAGACGATCCTCACGATAGAGGTATTTTCCTCTTTTGGTTCTTTAATTAATAATTTTCCTCAATCTATTTTCACACAGACACACACACACCACATTTCTTACTCCATCCATTAAAGAACACGTACGGAAATTAACTTCAATACGAAAAACTTGTGAATCACCAAATTCTATATTTTTTACATTATTCAGTGTGTATGTGTGGTGAGTGTGTGTGTGTGTGTGTGTGTGTGTGTGTGTATGTGTATTTTGTTGAGTCCTAACCAGTGTGACCACCACTACTGCTGTCGTTCTAGATCTAGTTCCTTGTGTAAATTTTTAACGTTCTATAATGCTCTTCAACAGGTCTATGAGAGTTTGAAACTTGAAATTAAAAAGGCTGTTGGAGACTTAATGTTCCCCAAGTTTAAGAACATTAGTTAAACTGTTGCTCCCCATTCATCAGCAACAGCTGAAAGAATATTATTAGCAGCGATATCAAGATTCGCTCGAATGAATTCATTCTGAAAATAATTATACACTCGTCATCTAAAATCTGTCAATATCGACAACTAAACTTTTAATGGTACCTTACTTTAAACACTATAATGAGAATAAAAGTTAAACGATAAATTATTAGTTACGTTAAGTGGTAGGCGTTACAGTTGGAACTTTCGTTGTGTTGATGGACAACTGCAGCTCTTGAACTTACAGATGACTACAGTACTACAGTACAAATAAATATAGTACGGTACTCTTTTAAATATCTAGTAGGCCCCCTTTTACCTGCATAAGTTGGTAGAAAATATGGGTGGTCACTCTGGTCCCAATTGACTTTTTTCTCATGTCCTTTATTGTGTAGATTTTTTCTATTAACTTCGTGATGTTAATTTGGACCCCTCTTTGTTGTAAAATATTTGACACGGCTTACACATAATAAAACGCCTAGTCGCTGTTTTCTCAGATGTTTATAACCTTCTTATATGTACGATGTAGAAAACAATTTTTCGTAACCTGATGCCACACACAAACTTTTAAAACAGTCTTAAAATTTTCACTTCCATTGTCGGGCTCGTAGTGCCTATAGAGTTAAAAATTTTGAAAGTGAACACTACATTCGGTTTTTGGGTTAAAACTCCCTTTAGTCTGGTACTCGGCATGCGTTGTTACAATTTTTTCAAAATTTTAATTCACTTTACGGTCCCTGGCGTCCTAAGTGTTCAAATTTCCAAAACTGAACACCATCTTCACGTTATGGTTAAACTCATGTTTAATTTAATATACCCATAGGTTTTTGGCATTTTTTCAAAATTTTGACTCCTCACATTTTTGCCTCCCGTCCCTATTTTGTGGGGGGATTTCAAAAAGGGGTTTATGTGGTAAAAGCATCGACACGCATGACGAGTTTTGCGAAAATCAGTTGACGCATTTGAAAGTTATTATTAGACTAAACAGGTAGACAAATGCCAGAAACAGAACTCGCTTCGTTCGTTCAATAATTATGCTGATTTTTATATATCACGTAAATATTATCGATACGTGAAACGCGTTACTTCAGTATTTACTGGTAAATCAAAATATAGCATATAATATTCATTTCATATACTGTACGTATACAAATAGCCCTACACAATATACTCACTTCACACGTATGTAAAAGTATGCGTATGTTGTAAATGGTCGATGTCGAAGGGTACACATACATTTTATTTTATTAAATTTGTTATGAACTATATTAATTAATTCGAGGTGTGTAGATCAGCGCGTGCGTTCACACACGCGCGCGGGCGCGACACACTGCCGAGCGTTCAACTGTACGTTTCTGTATCAAACAATTATACATCGGACAAATATTAAATTGAAAACTTAACTGTCAGAGTTAAGGGTGGATGTGTGGGGAGGGTGGCAACTAGGTTAACAAGTCTGGACGCGAAAAACAAGTTATATGTTAACTTTGTAGTTGTGGTCGCTTTAGAGGTAGCCGGAATTAACATGGAAGTTAAACGCCAACCAAAAACAGCTGTATTATCTTTGGGAGTTGAAAATATTGCACTTACCACATCAACCTACAGTGAAACCTACAGTAAAATTTATATCTGGTTCATACCGTATAGCAAATTCCCTGTTTGTCTGGGTGCCAACTTCAACGCTAAATAACCGTATCAAAACAGTTTCAAGAGACCAAGCAGTATAAAACTGAAAAAACCTACAGAGAGTTTTGAGAAGTTACATTTGCACATTGTTGCATAACGTCGTTTCCAGAAACCTGTCAGACGAGTTTCATCCAACACCGGTTTCGCGAAACATTCTGTAGAATGTAGAATTCTGTTGTTCGTTCATTTAGATACTGAAATTTTTTGAGGAACTGTATCCGATTCTTTCGCCACGTGGCAACTGCTGTGACTTCTACCAGAAATAAAGATAAAACCATTCTCTTATTTTTTTATTTTAGCGGTTTTTGTGATTTCTAGTTACGAAGCCATGTATAAAAACTAAAAACACGTTTCCATCGTCTGACATCTCGAATGAGATTGATAAAATAAATAGGTTTCGTTGTTGTGCCACAAAGTATGAAATTACACAGATGATTTCTAATTACGAAGCCATCTATAAAGACTAAAAAATAAATAGATTTCGTTATTGTGCCACGAGTGTGAAATTACACAGATGAAACTATACTATATTTCACGACACCAGTTTCCGTTTCCTCAAGACTGGTACCGCATATTCGTGTCTGGTAGAGGGTTACTGATAACACCACAATACATACTTTTTGTTTCGAAGTCGCTGACCAAAAATTACGAAGACACCTGTTTTCCAAGAGGGGAGTAGGCAGTGGCGGCTCGTGTTTCTAACAGTTGGGGATTCAATGTCTGAATGTTTGTACTAAGATAAGAGCAATTATCCCATTCCAAATAACACACGGGATATGAAGACATAACAATTGACTTAGTTATATATTAGTTATAAAACCTACTTTTAGTAGGCCTAATATTAAGTTGTGTTTATGCTATTTGTAAATTATTCTAGAAATATATAGTTAAAACAAAAGGATAGATAAATGTTTTTGTTAAATATTTAAAACGAGAAGCGGCCTACCGAGTTCCTTAATTTTGCATTTACCTTTAACAGAGAGAGAAGAAAAGTTTGTTTTTAAAATAGATTGAACACTACTGATTTTACCAAATCAATGACCTGAACACAAAAATAAGAAATACCTGAGCACTGAACACACAAAAATACCAAGAAAATACACGCTTCAGTCAACTTAACGTTACTATAATTATTTAATGATTACATTAAACACACTTTATTTTCGGAATACAATTACTTCACTCTTCACTATTTTACTTGATTTTAAGAGTTTACTGCGCAGATTTTCATCGCATTCTAAATGAAATAGAGAAATATGACACAAAACTGAAGGCAAACGGACAAATCATGTGGTAAAAATCATAATAATGGCGAATGGCGGTATTATGAAAATGTTAAAATTCGCGGTCGGTGCGGTTCGGCCCTAGTCGTAACTATCCGCCTCTGTCGCTAACACTCGTGATTAGCGACTGTTGAATGTAATTTTGGGTATACTGATTTACTCCCCCCTTCCCCCCAAAGCTGTCTACACAGTCTAGGATGTGCTGAGAGCTGTTTTGTACCTCAAGGAATAGTAGCAAGCAATTCGCCTAATACGGAATTTCCATTACTGGCCAGTCAACAAGATTAATCTCACAAATCTTGTTATTTAAATAGGAAACCATTCTCTCAACAAATCCTGAAACATATTTAAATTATTTAGGGGGTTCACTGAACCATTGAACCTTATGGACGAGCCGCCACTGGGAGAAGGAAAAGACAATTCCTCCCCGGACATTTGCCCCCACCGACAGTTGTGAGATTTTGGCTTTTCAGAGTACTGAATTCATTTATTTTGGTGCTCTTTCTTCAAACTGATTTACTATACCACAAGACATAATGTTATACTTCAAATGTCCTTATAGAATACGCATCAAGTTGATCATCATTCTATATTTTACACTATGGAAATTTATAATTTATGAACTGTACTTGTACAGAAGCTAAGTCAGGAATATGGTCGTGTGGCTGAAATGAATAATGAATACTAACCTATGTCTGACAGTTTTACGAACTGACAGTTTAACCACAGTTCATATTGCAATTGGAGGTCCATTGTGTGATGTTATTTTAGCATTTGGTGTTACTAAAATCCGAGAACTTCTTTAAATAGCACAACTATCCGCAATAATCGCTCAACAGATCAGCATACGGTAAACACCTAACGATTATATTTCGTTTCCGGACTTCCTTATATTCAACATCTGACATATAATTTTAATATAGAAATACAAACGTTTTTATAACCGCCATTATGCGCTGCGCCGCGCGAGTCTCGATCGCAATCCCGCCTTTTGCCTCTCATTGACGAAGTTTATGGCTCGGTATTTAATTGTCGAACTTTATGGTTCAAGAACTCTGAGCTATAAAGTTTTCCGCGTATTCATCTTGGGGTTGTAATAACCTTTGATTATTCTCACCGCTGTTTGGTCTGTCGTTTTCCGTTTTAATTTCTTCGTGGTTTCGTCTCTTTAGAAAAGTCTTGATCAGTCTTATAAGGTCGCATCCAATTAAAAACCTTTAATACGCAGCTAAATTGAGCGACACCTGTGATTGTGGCCTATCGCAGTGACTTTGGTTATATTACTATTCTTTAACGGAGCCATTCTAAGTGGTTCCCAAAGTTAAGTTGCGCGCGGACCACTGAATGGAAAGATAGGTAAAGCACGGACCTCTATCTCCTACCAAAGGCTTAAGGCCGCTAAGGAAAATTACAATTTACTTTGTAAACGTATTCATTAACTAAAATGTAGTTTATACAATTTAATTTAAATAATTTAAATTAAATAAAAGTACATTTGAGATAAGTAAAGTCAACAGAAAGTAGTTGACACTAACAAATGTGATTTTTGGGTTTGAATTTATTTCGCCAGCTGAGGAATTGTAGGCGATATTGCTGCTGAAAAGTAAGTTGTATGTCGTCGCTTGCGTCCAACCGATTTCTCATACCCTGCACTCTATACATATCCCACGAACCACTTTTGAGTTTCTCGCCGAGTATCTCTTGTACCGATTGGAACCACTGCTTAACACCAGTGGCGGATTATCCATAAGTGCAGCACTGGGAACCAGAGGCTCAGCTGTCAGAGGGAGCATCATCCAACCCTAAATCACAAAAACGTTTTGAAGATAATAAATGTGAAAAAAGAAAAGAACAAATATCCTCAATCCAAAATCATAAAAAGATGTGTGTACACTTTTCGACGAGTTCGCCGTTTTGTTTTTATGTTCGAATGAAGATGATAGATTCCATGATACCACAGTTTGTCCGCTCAGAGAATTACACTGGACTATTGATTGTAAAATGATTGATGGATTTCCGTATTTATGCATTGCTCATCGTGTACTTTTGATGATTCTAATAGGTAACTGCGAATCTGAAAGACCATTTTCTATATTAAAAAGCATTAAAGATATGTTTGTATTCAACTATGGGTGATGAGAGATTATCTTCGTTAGCAAGGTTGAATATCGAAAACGAAATACTTGGACCGCTCGATTTAGTAGAAATTATACAAGAGTTCGTTAAGGCAAAATTAAGAAAACAAATTGGATCGCTTAGTACTTTCTAAGCTTAAGTACTACTATGCTAATTGTAATCACAATTTAGGTAAATATTTGTTGTAATTTGAGAGTTTAATAAAATAATTGTTAACTTTCGAAATTGTGTACACCATTTAGGAATGTAAATAATAGATAAAGGGTTGAATTTTGAATGGGGGACACCAGTCTGACGGCAGCATAGGGAACCACGCGCTTTTAATCCGCCCGTGTTTAACACAAACATATACACGACTCTACGTTTATACTCAAATATCGGTAGTATTCTGCTATATTGTGTACACGACGAAACCATTCTTAGCAGTATTCATCTTTTTTCTGTCGTACGGAGAGAAAATCTCCAGTTCACTTCTGATATCAACATTACGAATACAGTCTTGCAGACACCTTTTCACGATCCCCCCCTTAGAAATTTCAATTCCTCCAACTAAATTCTCTCGTATTGTAAAAACCAACCCTTCAATTCTAAAATGTGTAGCGGCCGTTGGTTTGTGAAATTTGAACCGAGTCTCCCCCATTATTCGTACAAGACTGTTCACAAAAAACTTTCTTCTGTTAGATGTCAATTTATTAACAAATCTATGACGTTTTTCTTGTATACATTATGTTACGGATTGAATACAACGGGAAAATAAATAATGTCGAAACAAATTGGTCGTAAAATACCGTAAGATCTACATACGAAATCATAGATTGCACATCAAAACGCACAATATACGGTGAAGATTTCGTTCCTCTGAAAACGAAAGTTTCGCTAATTAACTATGTTTTTTCTTCGCTTATTAGTTCTGTAATTTATTCGGTCACCTGGATAACCGTCTACTTTCCATTTGTGTGATATCCTTTTAAAATTGCTGGAAACGCATTAAGGAGGAGACTCCAGTCTCCGTAATTTGATTTTAATAATGAAGCTCAACGTAGTTTTACATACACGTTTTTTTACTTAAATAAAATTTCAAAAAATATCTGTTCTCAACAAAGAGTAGCCTACGCTATGAAGCCGGATGTGTTTATTATTTTCTTGTGAACTTTGGATGAACAAATTAGATTTGCTTTGCCTATAAAGTCCGTAAAATAAACTATTAAAAATTCGCTTTGGTGAATTGAATTAGTATTATAAACTGCTGTATTAGATATATAAACTGCTGTACCTTGTGTTATAGGAACGCGCGCATGTGTACACTCTCTACTTGTCTTGCGTGTAATTAGGCAAAGTGGAGGGCAGGAGACTCACCTGGGCCGTGTCTTGCCCTAAGCTCGAACATTAAACTGTTCCTCTTTACTCCTTTCTTTCTGGCCTTAAAAACGTCAACAATGCATTACCGCGGCGCGTTGGCGAATTAAAACTTAAAACCGTCGCCACTTTCTTGTCTAGTCTGCGCTGTAGGCCTACACATCGTGCAACGGGCTTCTCATTAACGTTCTATGGCGAGGGAGAAATGATTTTGGAATCTGGGAAACACCCTAATAGGAACAATCGATAAACGATTTAATAATCTGAAGAGACACGGTGCACCGTCGGTGAAAACAGATGCTTTTAAACAAATAAAAATTTAGTAACGAGCTGCCTGTTGGGATACAAAATAACAAAATAAACATTATAATAACACGATTAGGCCAGTTACAGCTGGTAGGCTTGTTGCAGTGTTACTGAATATGGAGATTTTTCAAGAAAATTAAAACAATAATTAATTTACAAGGATATATAACAAGCAGTAATTATTATCGTTTGAATTAAGCACCGCAAATCAGCAGCCTGTTGGCAGCATTAGCTGTAAATTCAAATGCAACAGACACGTTAACATAGAACGCTGTTGTGTACGACATGTTCCTTCCAGTTTCCGCATTGCCGCAGCATCATAGGCACAAAGCAGCGTTGCGGGAACGAAGCAACCACCAGCTCGCGCACTCTTCTCTGCCGTTGGAGTGGTTGTATTCGTCCAGAAATTTCGCGCGGTAATCTGTTTACAACCGTCCCAGCGTTACAGATTATACAACAGAGTTTAGTGACATTTATCACTGTTTGTGTTACCGATTTGTTTTTTGTTGTACCGACTCCATTTTTTACTTCCATGTTCTGTAAGGAAATGGAAGTATGGTGATCGGGAAAAAGTATGGTGTTCGAGATAAGGGCTCATTCTGATTGTACTACCCTCAAAACATGAAGAAAAGTCATTTTCCGAAATGTGTGTGTGTGTGTGTGTGTGTGTGTGTGTGTGTCTGTGTGCCTGTGTGTTTGTATAGAATTTTTTCTATGGCGAACGATAACTGCCACAAATTCAAACATAATCAATTAATTGGTTGCATATGTTGAAGGACTATTGATTTTGGTGAAGATCGGTTAAGGGAGAGGGGTAGTTTACCTGCAACATTTTAAGTTTTAACAATAGTAAAGTACTTAAAAATTCATTTAAATTTTTGAAACAATGATAATTGTTAAAAATAAAATAATTTTGTTGCTAGTCAACTAGGTTGTTCGGTTAGGAGGGAGAGGTAGTTTACCTGCATTGTTTTGTGTTTTAACAAGAGTAAAGTACTTAATTTTAATAAATAAGTGTCCCGAAAATAAAGTCATATTAATCCACTGTAAAATGGTAAATGAGATAATTATAAATGGAGTGGGTAGTTGAAGAGGCGGGGGTGACTTGTTTGAAAATTGCTGTGCTGAAATCAAGTAAAGTACGAACATTTAATTTTGAAGGATAAGACACCTTAGAAATTACATATGATAAAACTATTACTCTATGAAAGTGTAAATATCATTAATGGTTGGTATCGGTTGAGGAGGAAGGATGATTATCTGTGTAGTTCAGTTTCTTTTTAAGAGTAAAGTATCTAATTTTTATAGATAAAGTGACTCGAAAATAACATTATATTAAACGACTACCCCATAATAGCAAAAATATCTATAAATAGCGAAAATAGTTTGAGGGTGGGCGATATTTTTTTAGAAATTATCGAACCGAATTCAAGGAAATTATTTTAAACATAAATCTTAGAACATAAAAGTTATGTATGGTTCTCCATACCGATATTATTTACTGTGTTTCTTGTTTAAAAATGATTCGTGTTTCCAGTTTGGTAGTGAATCTCTTTAATGAACTTTCATTCGCAGACCAGTTAAATGTAAACCTAATTTTGTAGACCACTACCTGATTTACACAGCGTTCAGTATTCGACCGGTTGCGTTAGGGCCTGATTTCCAGCCCCTAAACTGGGCAGATAAATTTGGCGGCACCCCAGTAAATTAATGTATTCAATATAGCGTTAATTTTTGTTTACCTATTTTTAGTATTTACTCAAAAAGCTACAGTGTACTTTATAATACTTACACATTTGTAATCTGAACACTGAATGGGTAGTAGTGTATTTGTTTTTTTAAACTGAACATTGTTCTGTTTCTTTTTACATATATTCCTCAGCGTCAGCTTTAAGCGTGAGCCACGGACAATGACGGCCAAAGATGAGAAAAGGTAGAAAATTTTCAAATGCGGATAGTACTGGTAATGCTCACATGCGGGTGGGTGATCTTTGCATTATCAGCAGAAACGACAAAATGTTAGCAGAAATTTTGCTAAAACGAGATTGGGTCGCTGACTAAAGATAAACGAGTCAAATCCAAATTCGTGAGTCAGTAAGAACCGTGGGTACTGCGATAGTAATATGGAAATAGGCTAATACGAGGAGCCTATAAGCGGAAGCGTGTTGAAAATTCTCGTATTTTGTACAGATATTAACAGAACTACTGTAATAGCCGATGGAAAAAAGAGCCTGTGAAAATAACACGCTATAACACAAATAAAAAGATACTAACGAGAAGTCTATTAGATACGAAATAAAAAAATAACTATCTACAAACACCGGTTGTGAGACTCAAAGATGCGAAAATATTGAGAATTGCTGGAATAAAACAATTGCGAAGAACATGTAACCTGATAAGAGGAAAATCGGGCACGAAGAACAAGGATGAAGGTATAGAAAGGTCTGACATTCTTAGGTTTGTAAACCGACGTGGTTCGGATGTGTACCTTGAATAGAAGAATCAAAGCCACCAAAAAGAATAATACAGTGGAATTAATAAAAAGGAGAAAGAGAGGAAGAAAAGGGTAGATGATGTGACGTGCGGCGGAAGGCCTTGACACTCTTACTAGTACCTAAGTCAGTAAGCGTTTTGTAACACCGACAGGAAGAAAGGACACAGCAGGACAGTAGAGGGTACTCTCTCTCTCTCTCCAATGGCGCTACAGCCCAATTTGAGCCCTGGCCTCCTCCAGTTTATGACTCCAGGCTCTCCTTTGCCATTATTTTCCAATTGTCGATATGTAGCAGCGATCTTGAGTCTTCGCTCACTTCATCTTCCCATCTCTTTCTGGGTCTTCCAACTGGACGGCGGCCTTCCATTCTTCCGTTGAACACTCGGTTAGGTGCTCTGCTCCTCTCCATTCTCACTAGGTGCCCTGCCCAACGGAGCCTTTGGATTTTTATATATGTTGTTATTGTGGGCTCTTTATACAGCTGATAAAGCTCATGATTGAAACGTATCCGCCACACTCCATTCTCGTTAATTGGGCCTAAAATTCTTCTTAAAAATTTTCTTTCAAAGGTGTTGAGAAAGTTTGTTATTTTCGGAAAATGTTGGTCGGATAATAGTTTTATATATTCGGATTTTTACGGCCCTATGTATCTCTTTTGACCTGAATACTTGTGACAAAGAGAAGTAAGCTTTGTTTGCTAGTGTGACTCTTCTTCTTATCTATCCTTCCTCGCTGCCGTCCCTTGTCATCTCCACTCCCAAATATGTAAACCTTTCCACTATCTCAATGTTTTCCTCTCCAATTGTTAGATTCTGTTCTATTCGACGTTTTCTTGTTTGGGTCATAGCTTTGGTTTTGTCTGTATTGATAGTCAGACCTATTGTTTTTGCATTCTCCTCCAGTTCCAAGTAGAGTTCCGTAATATCTCTTACTGACCGTCCCATTAGATTCACGTCATCAGCATATGTTGCAATTTGTGTAGACTTATTAAATAGTAAATTCGAAGCGTTGGAGGACATTTTCCTTATAACATATTCCATGCATATGTTAAAGAGAACCGGGGCCAGCCCGTCTCCTTGTTTTAATCCCCTTGTTATTTCAAAAGGGTATAACGTTTTACCTACGTTATAACATCGGGAACCTGTGCTTAATTGCCTCGGATCAATTGCATAGGCTGCCATAGTCGTAACCAACTTCTAATTACTAATTTTACAAGCTGTAGTTAGAATTAAAGGAAATTTTACAGGGGTGTCTGATGATTTATTCACTCAGTATTATGTGTTATGTAATGACATCTCTTTATTAAACGATTTCTTAAACAGCTCTACATGAGGTTTTCACCATAAGGTTTTCTTAATATATAGTTTACAGTTTACAACATATTTACTGAAGGGGCCCTAAAAATAAGGAATGTTATATGCTAGCATTTTCCACGGATCCGGGATATTAAACTGGTTTGTAAGTAAAGCTCACTTACTCATAAACTATCATACTATTTGGGGGCCATTTGAAGAATGGACTTGATTTAACTTTTAGTATCAGAGAAGCTTTATAATATAAGCATTACTTGCTACTACAAATATTTTTTAATCGTATGACATACTACATGTTACAAAGTGACTATTATTAAAGTCTTTTATATTGTTATTTAAAGTGTCTTTTACAAATCATTTGTTTGAATGTTAATTAACCACGGAAGACAGGCTTCCGCGTCACCTTGCTATTCTGATGTTTACTCCGTGTCCTGCTCCTTGGTCCTTGGGGTGTCTACAGATGGTCGATCTTTATTGTAGTTTTCTTTCCTGCTGAAGTTCCTGAAGTGATTCGGTCATTATGAAGCTGGTATACTGTTCTCAGAAGTCTGGTAGCTAAGCCTCTTTAGTAGTATAACTCAAGTTAATGTTTTTGTTTGCCACAGAAATGCACGTCACAACATTATTGATAAAAGGTTGTCACTTTAGGTACCTCGTACCTTTTTATTTTAAAGAAACATTGATATCTTACACACTAGTCAGTAGAGATGTCATCCCGCACACTTATTTATTCCTATTTTTTTTATAGATTACATGTTTACTTTATGACACACTAATTTACCGCTACATTCCTCTGCACATTGTTAAATCTACACTTTACAAAAACCAAATATTGTCGTACTTTTGGGGCATGGTTCCGGTAAGTAGTGTTTACAACGAGAACGCTCCATCTCGACTGATTTACTATGTTAGGACAGGTAAGTTAACTGCGCGGAGTTTACGCTTCACCATAAAATAGTTCCACCTTTATTCGATATTTACGGTATTAATGTTTGACCTATTAATTATCCAAAGATATGCTTTACTTCAGAATTAATTATAGTATACTACTGTGTTATTGTTTATTTATTTATTTAATTACAATTTACAGGTATTATTAGTTTTGTTTATGGGTCTGTATGCAAGTTGATTCCGGTTACCGCATGTCAATGCATGGTAAATTATTAAAGGGTTTCCTTACCTTTACACTCGCATTCCTTTTGGCCTTTTAAATCTCTTTATTAAATATATTATTTTGAGTCATTTCAGGGGTTTAAAATTTGTTTAAATGTGCGATTTATTAAAATTTAAATTTCTCTCCTTTTTACATTTCCTAGTTTTTTTTCTATTTTTTTTTTTAATGAAATCGTCACAAGGGTCTGTTAGTTGGTCCTGAATACGAACGAACGATTGTGTGTGGTCCATTGTAGCTTGGATTAGTTTTACCAATTTATTTGGTATGCCAAACTCATGTAATATTGTGTACAGTTTTTCTCTATTTATACAGTCATACGCCTGTCTAAAGTCCACAAAAATCTGATGAACGTCAACGTCATGCTCCCATGCTTTAGCTAGGGTTTGCTTAACACAGAACAGCTGATCAATGGTGGATCTTCCTGGTCTGAATCCTGCCTGATACTCTCCTATAATACCTTCTGTGTAAATATTTATTCTTCTACTTACTATCCAGGTGAATATTTTGTAGCCCACACACAGCAGCGAGATGCCTCTATAATTTTTACAATTTAATTTGTCACCTTTCTTGTATGTCGGACATATTATTGATTTTTTCCAATCTACAGGAATTTCCTCCATATTCCATATCTCTAATATCAGACTGTGTAGTTTCTGTGTGAGGGTGTGTCCTCCTTTTTTAAATATTTCTGCCGGGATACCGTGTATACCTGGGGCTTTTTTTTTCTCATTTCTTCAATGGCCATAACAACCTCATCTAGCGTTGGATGGGGGGTGTCTTCTAATTCGCTTTCTTGATTTTGGTTTAGATGTTCCGTGCCTGTCTTGTTTGCATTATCATCCGGTTGTTCTCCCAATAGGTGGAGGAAATAATTTCTCCAAGTAAATTTTATAGTGGCGCTGTCACTTACGATTTGGCCTTCGTCGTTTCTGCATAAATTGGTACGGGGTTTATATCCCCCTCTTAGGTATTTTAAGTATTTATAGGCCTCTCTACTGTTGTTTCTCTCTAGGTTTTCTTCCATTTTCAAAATTCGGTCATTTTCATACTTTCTCTTCTTTTGTCTGCAGATCTTGTCTGCTTCTCTTCGTGCTTCCTCATACTTTTCACAGTAGACGGTACAGGACATTCATAATGCGATGCAGAGATATATACATGTACATAGGCATATATATTCAATGACCCTAATTAGGTGTTAGATCACAGGGCCGTATTTAAGTCCTTTAGATCCTTGGTAGTTTCTTGAAATGCGGCCCCCATCCAGAATTTTCAGCATACGAATTCTCCAATCACAATAACGAATTTTATTTTACGAAGGTTTATATTTATGAACATAGTGGTCAATAAGTTCTTTTCTATTCTACTACAAAGATTTTATTTCACAACATGCGTACTATAGTTAACTGGCACTAGCGCAGAACAAATCCAAACCACGAACAAACATTTCCCTACTCTTTATTAAAGAAAAATTACATTTCAAACTCTTTCTGAGTTTCCTATTTTTTAACATCTCGTATACAGAGTAATTTAAAAAATGGAATGGCAACATAACTTACATTGAGTACACAGCCCTCATGAAAAATCAATAGAAAGGGAAGTGAACAAAGGGGAATCTGGTAGCCTGTACAAGTGGGTACTCGAAAACCAAATGTGGCAAGCTTTAATGCGTCAGCTCAAAAAATTATTGCTTTCGTTTTTATGGATAAAATGTACACCCGTGGACAAAGAAGCAAACTGGCGTCTACAGAAATTGTGTGCTAATGTTACTGTTACAGTCACAGAAACGAAAACAGTATTGACATTTAATGAAGAAAGTTGTGTTAGTGGTTAAAATCACAAACAGAATTATCATTGTTGCACACCACTATAGAAAAATTATTCCGATTAGCGCTTTCAAGCTTCACAGCTTATCGTCAGATCGGTAATTACATCGTCAGATCTGACGATGAGCTGTGAAGCTTGAAAGCGCTAATCGGAATAATTTTTCTACAGTGGTGTGCAACAATGATAATTCTGTTAGTATTGACATTGTTATAACTGTTAGAGTTACTACTACTACTACTACTACCTGCTACTACTACTACTACTACTACTACTACTACTACTACTACTACTACTACCTACTACTACTACTCCTACTGCTACTACTACTACTACTACTACTACTGCTACTCCTACTGCTACTACTATTACCACTACTAGTACTGCTGCTGCTACTACTATTACCACTACTACTACTGCTGCTGCTACTACTGCTACTGCTACTACTACTACTACTACTACTACTACTACTACTACTACTACTACTACTGCTACTACTGGTCAAACTCAAACTAAGATAAACTAAAAAATAAATGCTAATTAATTATACTTTATATTCTTTTCTACGAGATCACACGTTTGGACATGCTGATTTCTTAGAAATACCCAGTGCCTGTGTGTGCTGACACATGCCAGAATAAATGGTTACGACAATAGACAGTTCGCACACCGAAGTGGAGTATTTCCACTTAATGTCGGTGCATATTATCGTCTTTACTTATTTAATACGTGAAATAGTTACATGAAATATATACGAAAAATACATATATGATTGTAAAATATGGATTTTTAATACTGAGTGTTCTTGAGCTTACTGATGTACAGTAATCCCCCGTTAAAACGGACCCTGCTTATAAGGGACAACACTAAGAAACATGAATAATCAGAGACAATCAGGCTCAAGTGAGCGAAGTAAAAGACCACTTGAACTTTGTCACTGAGTGTGTTCAGTAATCAAAACGTGAAAACATGTCGCACTATTGTGATCACTGACGACACTTTCGTGAGTTATCGATTAAAGTTATCGATTAAATCAATCTCAAACAAAAATTAGTAATTTTTTAAAGCCAGAGGTATGGAAAGTGATTCCGAGACCTAGACATCTGGTTTTTGAAGGAGACAGACGTTGAACAAAGTTTTTACTATAATTATGAATATTTTGTGTAAATTATAAACTGTTCGTTACAATGGACTAAGTTTTTATTACAATTATATATAGGCCTACAGTATTTTGAATAAGATATAAATGTTTTTCATTGCCGTACTGCTGTACAGTTATCTATTTTATATAAATATAGTAAAAAAAATAGTTTTTATTTTTTATTCACGTAGTTTAAATGAGTGATATCCATATACCTATTATATGGTCTACTTGCTACATATAACGGACACCTCACAGCCCCTATTAGTCCGTTATTAGTCCGTCCGTTGCTGTACTTATTTTTGTATCATATCACTTTTGAGAGACCCAGGTAGAGGTATGTGTGAAGCGAGATTGTATAAATATAGCCAGCACTTCGATTCGGCCGAAAGTATTATGGTGGTGTCAGAAACTGTCAAACGTTATTTAAATGGTAGGATGAGTTGGAATTATGTTGCTTATTAGTGAAAAATTAACTAAACAGAAATTATAAAAAATAATTAACTACCTGATTATAACAAATTAACTACGTGATCAAATAATGTTGATTACGCGATTTATTTATTTATAACTGACGTTTATCTATCAAATACTAGTGGTGCTTCTTTTTCGTACGGTGAACTAAAGCGCTGCGTAAATTCGTTGTTACTTTGTTTACATTATAAATTGATAATGTTTTTGAGAGCTTCGGTTACCGGGCCACTTAAAGGCGATTATGCTTTTAAAGACTCCCTAAGCAGTGTAATTTATTCTACTATTATCGGTAACGACCGCTGCGAAACAATGTAAAGTGTAGTTTAGCGCTCATCCCCTGTGCCAGGTGGTCGCTACCCTTAAATATTTTGCAATCTAACTAAATTCCGATGTTGCTTTATGTCAAAGCACCTATGAACGGTAAGCTCACGTAATGTTGCCGGTCGCGTGGGGTAACTAAATTCGCTGTAACTCTGTGAATTGATTTTCAAAATTGTATAACTGTGGCGGTACGTTGCCATTAACTAACGATTGTTCTCTTAAACGATGTCAGTATCAAAACGTAACCAAGAAAATGCGCGAAACAGTAGTAATAAAAAAAAATAATGAAATGAAAGGAAAACGAGAGATTATCTTAGGAATTACCTCCTATCATGGGCGAAAAAGTACGTATTTTGTTATGAATAAACTCAACAATATTAGAGATTGTAACTAGATTGTAAGTAAATTTAGTTTGTGGGCCTAATATGAAAGTAATATATAGGCGTCTAACTGTGTATTGATAACATTAAGTTTAATAACTGAAATAAATACGGGTTAAAACGATACACGATGAGGAAGCGTAGGGTTAGAAGTTGCTAATACGTGGTAATTCTGGATAATACCGGGTAATACAAGGGTAATAAAGAGTAACACAAAGTAATACAGGATAGTGCATGGTTAAATATGTTTTACTACAAAGGGTTTTTAAGAGTAATAGGGGACAGGAGGTACTCGGCTCACTCGATCTGCGCCTCAACAGGGACGGTGCATGTAGTTGAGCATGAAGTGCGCCTCGAACTCAAAAGAATCCCGCGAGGGACAGCATGATGTGCATCTCAAGCGGCTTACCGCTTATAAACAACCAGTTCCTGGAAAATTTGGTAAAGGAGAAAACATCTGTCTCCTAGTACCCTGCAAAGTATCTACAAGAATAGATGGAATTATATAGGCGGTCTTACAAAAACATTTGCATTTATTGATTTAGTACAGCACAGAAAGCATTACATTTATGATAATTTAAAGCATTTGCATTTATTGATTTGGATAGCTGCAGTATTTTCAAAAAGTTAAACAGTCAACATTTTACTTTGTGTGAGACACACTTAACAAAAGTTACAATTGTCGTTGCTTAGTTTTTTTTTGTCCGTCCTATGTACGCTGCCTACCCCAACGCTACTCATTCTTATATAGGTATCCGTCTGTACAGATTTTACATTGTTAATGAATGAATAAATGTTCAGATGCAAAGATTGAAACATAGCGTTATACTTAGAGTGAAAGCTCTTGCAAGCATTGGTAGTGCGCCAGAGATCCGCGGTATCAGCAGCCCAGATGGTCGGAAGAAATGTCGCAGGTTCTTCTTCATCGACATAGCTCTCTGTGAAGTAATCACGAGGTGCATAGTCGTGAAACAAGGAGGTTGTGCAGGCCAGTGCAAGACGATATGCGGAAAAACTGGGTTAAAGAGAGTAATATACAATATAATATATAGGCTATAATACAATTTACGGTAAGTTTTTTACGTATAATTATCAGTAGTTAATTTTTGTTTACTACAGGTAAACTGGTGAATGTTTTGAGATATTCTCTAATTACAGTAAAATGTTCATGAATTTAATGTCTAATCTAGTACAGTATTTGTTTTTGCCTCGTGGATGGGTTTATGAAATTCAATTTCAACTTCTCACGTGAATGTAATAAACACACAATAACAGGGTGTGCATAAGCTCGCACGCGCTGACACTCGTCCTTATTAAAAGTAACACAATGTGCTACATGTATCAAGTTAGTATCTCAAAAAAGTCTCTGTGTCTAAGACTAAATTTATATTCATCTATGGAGTTACAGTTCGGAGTCGAACCTTAGCCTCCATAATCACCCGCCTCCATTTTTCGCTGTCCTTGGCGATTGATGTCCATCGTTTTATTTTAAGTAAATTATCAGCATCCCTTGCCACTGCATCAATCCAGCGGTGTTTGAGTCTTCCGACAAGCCTTCTACCCTCGATTTGACTAAATAGTACCTTCGTTGGTATTCGAGTGTCTTCTATCCAAATGATGTATCCTGCCCATTGCAATCTATGTTGTCGGATGGTGGTGGTCAGATCTTCGTCTTTATATAGCATGTATACTTAGTTCCTTATTGTGATGTATTCTCAGTTTTCCATTAACTTGGATTGGTACATATATTCTCCTCAAATTCTCCTTTCAAAGGTATTGACTATGTCAGGAGTTGTTATCACCGGTCTAATCACAACTTTATATAATGCGACCTTGGACTGACAGTGGATATTCCTCGTCTTGACTATAGTTGTCAACGAAGCATATGCTCTATTTGCGGCCTGTATCCTTTCCCTTATATCATTTATTCCTTCATTAAGACATCCCAAATATTTAAACCATTGTTTGGGTTAAACATTAAAACCAATTTAAACAAAAAAATTTAAAGATTAAATTTATGGCAGAAGCTAAACTTAATAACTGTTAACATTTTGATAACAGAATAACGTTTTCATTTTCTGACTAAAATTTTAGAGATACTGTATAAAAATAAAATTCTCTGAACAATAAAAAATACACAATTCTCCATTGTGTATAAACAATATAGTTCTACCCACAGATGTATAGATACGAAAAATTACAGAAGAAATTGCAAAAATCGGCGTCAAGTATAAAATAAATACCTTTATACACTATGTATACCTTTATAGAAGATATAAAGGAATACAGTCATAGAAAACAAAAACGATTCAAAAGACCTGCCAAATAGATATTTGTAAATATTGTGACGACAATAGCACGAATCGTCTACTTTAACACTGTAATAATCAATTGAACATCACATAATTAATTGCTGGCAACTTTATTAACAGTTGCGTTACTCCTGTACTCGGTTCTCCAAGTTTACAGTCGTCCAACTGTTATAACAGACAATAAATACCAACTAATTAACCCTATAGCAGTAAATTATACGAGTCACCATTGAGGCCCCTTTTATGCATCCGATTTATATCGTACGATAATCTACGATAAAAACACAACATACGTACGATAATTCTACGACATGTAGAACAACAGAAACAAGTGGGCCGGTTTTATGCACTGTCGTACGATAAATTTATCGTTCCAAACTCAAAAACATATTATAGTGATCTAAGAAACGCATCTAATAAGAAGTCGGACGAGTTGTCTAGATACATGGGGTATAATGGTTCCGTTTACATGGGGTACTCACGCGAGTTTTTTATCGTATGACTTTAAGACATCAGTGCTATCAAACTTACTGCATAGCGTCGCGAGGCAGCTGTGCCAAGTAATCAGTGTTATTTACGTGGTAGTGTGATTTTATTAATTTCTGTTGTAAATATGGAAAACATTAATGGTGAAAGGCTTATTGACGAAATCCAAAACAGGAGAGCACTATTGGATCCCACTTCCGAAGATTACAAAATCGGACGAATAAGCGGCATACATCACGCACGGATCCATTTTCAGTACTGATGATGGCAGCGGTGAGAGTTTGTTCACACCCACTTCCGATATTTTTTACGCACGACAGAAATTGAAGTCAAATCGGATGCAAAACTTATCGAAAAATATAAATCGGATTCATAAAAGGGGCCTAACACTTTACAGTAAACCACTGTTCAATAACACATACTGAATCGCAAATTCACAACTGTCTGGTCTCTTTCGAAACATTGCTATTTACATTAAGCAAGATGGAAAGATTATTCCACGGCATTATTCTCAGTGCGGAGAGAACAATCGTCCAGGCCTCTGAAGGACGTCTAAGCCATTTCCTCCAAGCAATCTCTAAACCATTTAACTGCAAGGTTAGCTCTGCAGAGTCGGCTTTGTAAACACGCTGCCATATAAGTTGCCCATCTCATATTGTAAAGCTGTTACCGTCTCTCGCATTCTCTCGTTCCGATCTGCTCATTGCAAGCCTCCTGTCTCTATTTCGTCGCATATGTCCTATTGAGTCAATCCCGTTTCCGCCTTCTAGTTGGAACCCAGTTTAACACGACTATCAGGCATTCGTTTCACATGGCAATATCATATGAGGCGCTTCGTATTTTTGTTATCCAAGATTGTTTTTTTTTTCTACACGAAATTTCCTACTGATATCTTCATATCTAATTCAATGAAGTTTGGACATCCTACAATTCTACAAGACCATCTCCAGAAGCCCATCCCATTTCCACTGCTTGGAGGCTACAGGTGTTTCTCTGACTTATCTCCCAAGTTTCAGAGCCACAGGTGATCATGCTTTCGAAGATGGCAATCTTCTTGACATTTTGAGTTACCTTTTCACTCCGAAGCACAGAATTTAGCTGCCTTGTCACCGTTTTCACTTGTTTTGTTTCCCGTTGATAATATCACTACTGTCATTTGTTAGTGTCACACAGAAATACCCAATGAAAGTACTATTTTTTAAATATTCTAATTTACTGTCATATCGGTTCCCTCACTTCCAACAATCAGCTGTTCGGTTTTTTAAAAGATTATGTCGAGACCCTAAGTTTTTTTTACATTTCATGGAGTTTTCGGATCAAGAAATTGGAGTTATGTTCGACCAGTGCTACCACAGCCTGTTCATCTGTTATAGAAATAGAAATAGTGCTATTTCTGCACTATAGAAATAGTCGTCATCACGAAGTGTCTTGTCCACCTGTGTAACTTTGAGACAATAGCTTACGTATAGTAGTAAGAATTTATTGCGTAGTCTTGTGGAGGTCTCTGGGGTATTAATGTAGACAATACGTGATTTAGACTTAACGAGTAGGTTTTCGTAAATATTGTTGTATATTTTTGCGAAAACCGGAGAACACACTCTGGAATATTACAGTACGAGACATGCGATTTAGATTATTACATAAGTTATTGTATAATATAAGGACATATTCAAATAGATACTTAGACAGGTGGAAATTTAATGAGTTAGGATGCTAAGAAGATCAGTAGGTATGGGCGCCCTGCTATGAATCTAGAGTTAGAATCTCAGCCGGCACCATGAAAATCAAAGCGGGGTTTTCAGTTCCCAGTCGACTCAGACTGCAGTAATATCACGTGATGGGGGGGGGGTCACACTGCCTCTCTTGTATGTGGTTTGGTTCAAGTCGGTTGCCTACCCTGACTGTTCCTTCACAGTCAGTTACTTAAAAGAAGGCACCTTAAAGCTACTACTAAGTAGCACAAAAAAGAGTTATTATTACTAAAAGTAAATGAGATTACTTCCTGGACTGGTTTTCTACGACCACCTCTTATAGTTCCTAGCTATTTATTTTCATGTTTACACATCCTTTATTGGCAATGGAGTAGTGCATAAGCTAGCCGCCGTTGAGACCGAGTCCGCCTGCTTATGCAGAGTTTCTACGCGAGTGTAGTTTTTTCCCCATAGAAGAATAAATTATTGAAGCCGTTCGCCCTGCACAGTGCTGTACGATAGCAGCTACCCTGAGTACACGAAGTCCAAACTTAAAAGCGATATGTGGACCGCAGTCCCCTATGACCTCAACTTCAACTCTTCTACTGTTGTGAAAGTCACTGATCGTTGGACATCAATCGATGCGCGATTTTAAGTTGTTGCACTACTTCGTAGACAGTGTAGCCTCCATGGCAATACTGTCGATTTATATTCCAAATTGTTTCCTAAAAGAACGGAATCGTGACCAACTGGTTACTGTGGTCGTGAAAACCTGTAATTGAGAGCTGTATTTTCATACTTTCCCCGTCAGAATTACGGGGGCGGATAAAGTTTCATCACATTCATACGTATGTCTCCAACGTAAAGTTTCAGACGATGCCAGTGGGGGAAGTTTTTTTTTACAACAGGCTAGTTGAAAAACATTGCCCTCACTAAATCATTCCAGTGACCCAACGTTAGTAATGGAGAATCCGTAGTTAATGTTTACTGTAACTGTTAGTAGCAACGAAAATTCTATAATGGAAATACAAAGAAACACTTTTAGTGAGTTTCTCAACACGTTCTCTGCTGTGTCGGTCATAATGACCGAAAATGGGTCCATGCCCATCACGCTGCGTCGGTCATTGTGACTCAAGAATCGGCCTTACGTTTTATGCCGTGTATCACGCCGTCGGTCACGCGTACAATGTTACCATTCATAATGCTTAATCGACAAGGCGTGTAACATTTAATGCATATAAGAACTTTTTAATTTTTTTATTTTTAATACAAATTTGTTTTTTAAATTTTAATATTTAATTTAATTTCTCGTATATTTAATTTTCTAATTTTTTCATTTTTTCTATGTTTTTTAATAATTTTGTATTGGACACAAACTTTATTTAAAAAAATAATACAAACTAGTTAATCATAAAATAAAGTAGTAAAATATAGTTATGATAATACAAAACTTTTCAAGAATTTAGATATTTGAATTATTTTATGTAAAACATGTTAAACAGAGGTAAAAAGCTTTTTTGGACAGCGTGAGCGAAACGTGATAACTTTCTTTACTTTTCTTCTTTCTCACGAATCTTTTCCTTCTCGTACAGCTTACTTGTAACATCCTTTACAGTGCTTCCTCACATCCACTGCTCTTTCTCCCTTTTTGACCAACTCATGGCAGCTTCTCCATCGTATCTCTTCTGTTATTGTGGCTACTTGTTCTTCGCTGTTTTCTTCCTTGGCTGAAGTCAAATGTAGGATAACTTTTTTCCGAAAGTCGATTATGCCAATGTTTTTCCACTACATTCTTTGTACAGAATGTGGGCATTGACGTGAGAAACTGTACAGCCAATTGTCTGTACTACTTTACTGTTTGCCTGAGGAGTGACGAATATGATGCCATTTGGTCTGAAAGGTCTACTGAAGATTTTCCTTTTGTAGTCGATAACGGTTCTTTTAGGTTTTATAGTACTTATTCCATTTTTTTTCTGAATTTTCGCTGTTTTGTTAGAGCGATTGGTTGATAACATTATGATATTCCTCAATAGTGAAGAGACCGACGCGACGTGTGATGACAAAAATAACCACACTACGCAGCATCGGTCACACTGACTGAACGCTCTTAAGTTCACAAATCTTGGATTGTGGGTATGATAATACCAATCAACCTCAATTTAGTAGCTTAATAGACACAAAAATGATAAATAACATTTTGGTCCATGGAGACGGGAGGCTAGAACGTGTGCCAACACAACACAGTGTGGGCAATCCAAGCATGGTCCATTTCCTCATTTCTGCAGTCGGTACAAGCAAACACAGAACCCATACGACAGTTTGGTCACGATGTAAGTATAATAACATCAGTGTATCCGATTCGTTTTCAGATTCTGTCTCTCGACTCAGTCCAAACGTCGACGCGAAACTGCCTTGCAATATGGTGCGTCTCCCCTGTGCTGCGCTGACCTACCCTTCGTCAGCCTGTGCCTCCTTACTGACGCTTTGTTGGTTTCTTTACTTTCAAGATTTAGCGTTTCTCGTTGTTTAAATTCTTTACTTTAATTCTTTTCATTGCAGAAAAGAGTCTTTTACATTCTCCCGTCATCACCGGTATGGTAACAATTATCTTTAAAACGGTTACACATTCTGAGAAATTACGACTCACATTGTTGTGAATAAAAACTGTAGTAAAGGTGTTGTACTAGAAGCAAAAACAGGGGCGTATAACACTTCCAGTTAGATTTTCAGTTTTAGGTTATTTAATGCGTGGTAAATTTTGATTGTATTCTCAAAAACATTTTCTGGAAACTTTACACAGTACTGTTGCAAATTTTTTGATTAAAAAAGGACTGTGAAGCGCATAAATCATTTGAAAATCGAAACCTTTGGATAATACTGTTACTACGGTCTCACTGATACGTCGTAGGGTACAGTGGAAACAAAATACAGACACCAATGAAATCACTAATCACCTGCTTTAATGAGTCACAAATAACATTTTCAAATCAACAAGATACTCTCATACAGTAATTCAAGTTAAATTTGTCCACACGCAAAAATAATGTCAACTGTAAAGAGTTCCACACTAATTATAACACAATAATCTCTTTCCACAACAACCACTTGATCCGCACTGTATAAATAGCCCAATGTAACTAACTAAGCGGCCGCTGTTTCTTATACATAACCTGCAGATGTTCCAGAATAATTTTCCATGCCAATATAACTTGCGTAGTTAACAAACACTCGAAAGTTCTAGAGCGTACTTAGAGTTTACGGCCTTGACAGAGACCGTTTGGTCGGCTAGCCGAGAAACCTTCAAAACGACACTCTCGACTGATCGAGAGCGTTCCATAAATTATCGTGATAATACTGTTCACAGTAATGGTACGTAGTTCAGAAACGGCCAAACGAAGTTCCTGTTAGGCCTACTTATGTGTTCAACACATTGTTTCTTAGCAACAGTCTCACGTATGGATCCTTCACTGTCTTTATAGATTTTACGATTATTAACTACTGTGCAGACAGAATTTGTAACAAATGCTCTGAATTTTATCCCATCAATTTTCTTTTGCCGAATGCAATCAAAGAAGATCGCCACGTGAGGCATGATAGTCATCTCAGTTACAATGCAGCACTACATAAACATTTTATTTTGTTATTTACTTTTAGTGAGAATATAATTTAAAATTATATTAAATTGCAAGTAGTGTTATAATCATAATACTGATTAAACTATTATTCTATTTCTTAAAAATACATACTAAGGAAGTAAGAGTACAATTCAAAGTTTAACACGGCAATGCATAGCATGGGCCTACTACACAGTCCTGAGTTCCCGATACCAAAACTCAGATTAAACTATGCGTAATGTTTTGTATAAAAGACGGACATGCGTCACGTATGCGCCCCCTCGCGCCTCACTCCACAAACACACGGGTCTGAGGCACTGGTCAAAACGCCCATGTGCCCGAACCCTACAGGAAATGATCAGTACATCAGGTCACATCTTCCCCTGTGTTGCCACGTTTCTTCAGACTTTCCACTATTAAAACTTGCACGATTATTCGAAACGTTGTTTTTACAGTATTTCTTTGTTTCGTGATTTTTTTAGTGGGGCACGTGACTAAGTGTTCTGGCGAGTGAGCCGCTTCTGTGTGGACCGGTGAAATGTATCCGGGAAACAAAAGGGAACCGAGGTTGAACGCGGGAAAGACTGAAGAAAACGATGAAACAAATGGTTTCCGTCCGTCCGACTTTTCTCGGACACATCTTGTTTTCTATGTGATGAGGGGCGTCCACGAGGAAATTTATCAATTCTTAAAAAACAGCTGATAACGCTGATTGTAAGAAACGTATGGTGGTCGGTTAGGCTGCAGTTACGCATAGTCAGTTGACAATAGCTTATAGTGTTCATTACGTTGTGATTTTCGTTTAAATCACTTCATTTCGAAACTAAAACTTCATTGGAAATATGAAAATTGACAAAACTTTTCTTAAAAATGGTCACATAAGAAAAGTATTGATTCTTGGTTAAAAAATTGTGTATTTAAATTTTTATTCATTTTTTCCGATTAATATTCATTGTTTTATTTATAACTGAAAACTGTTTAATTAAATTACATCATTTTGTAATAAGTAAGACTAGCGTATTGAAAATGTATGTATTTTTTATTATTAATAAGTGCAGGCTATTTAATTAACTGTAAATTGGGTTTTCAAACAAAAAATAGTTTTTAAAATAATTTTTATTTTTTCAAAAACATGGTAGTTTTGTTCTGAATGGTATAACGCATCGTGTTGGTCCAGTTTTTGTTGTTGTTTTAAATGTACTGGTCTCATGTCCGGGGTTGTCCTAGGAGTTCATTGTAGTAGATGATAACCCTATGAAAGAGATGTAACGCGAACAAAGACCAGAGTTTCATCCACGAGTCACAGGGCGCGGGTGAACAAAACTGAAACATTCGCTAATCAATAGCGTGTTAGCCATAACGTTTACCGTGTTTAGTGAAGGGAACGCATCCCTACCTCCGTGTGCATAACACTATTCGCTGGAAATTCTTGATGAAAATTTGGAACAAATTTACTTTAAAAATTAAAAAAAAAAACGCGGATTCGCCATCTCTTTGTGCGCCATCTCTTTTGTTTGTGCGAATTAAAGAAAAGAGTTAACGCTTTGTAACAGGAAAACGTATTTATATTTAACTGAATACGCAGAACATTTCAAAATATGTTTTCACTTTGAGCTCACATAAAGCAATGCACTAATGTAAACGCGTTACTATTGTTTTTTTCGAATTTTTATAATCTGCTTTTAAGTTATTAATTCTTGTCTTTTTACACAGCCGTGAAGTTTTCATTACCGAGCGATTCTCACGTTTGTGAAATTAAAATTTCCCCGCGTTCTCTCTATCTCTTCCCCTCTGCATTCACCATTTCCTGCATAGGCACGTACACGCATCTAGGCGAGCGTCATTGTGGCTTTGTTACAAGTAGGCTGACAACATTTTACACGTACAAACACGTTTTAATTCAATAATAAATTATGAATATTAAACAAGACTTACAGGTAAGAAACCGTTGTCATTTAATCGCGAAGTTTCCGCTGTCACATTTACATTCTGCAACTAAAGAAGAAAATGTTTTGTCCAATTTGTTTAATTGAAATTAAACATTTTCTTCAACAGACAATTTTCTACATTTACAGTGCTTCAGAACGCATGTTCTATGTGGTTAAGTAAAAAAATAAACTTGCCTGTAAATTAAAAAAATAAGAATTAAAAAAAATAGTGCCTGTTAACTGGATTTTCCTATGTCTCGACGCGTTCAGATTAACACGTTCAAACAGGTTACGTCTCTTTATTCAATCCCTTTTTGAAATCAACAACGGTTTTTCCTCTCATGGCACTACAGCCTACTTCAGCTTCCAACGGTATTTCGAATTCCCGCTCCAATAGCCCGCCCCGGGAGTTCGCCTCTATCAGTTACTATAAATGCAATCCATAGTCGCTCCACTTCCAATAGTTGCTCCATTCCCGCTCCAATACAATAATTCCCTAGGCATTAGCGTCGTTCAGTTACTCCAACTCCAGTCTATAGTCGCTCCACTTCCAATTGCGAAACTCTAGGAAATTCCTCGCATCTACAGAAATATCTTCATGCCATCTATTTCGGGACTATAGCTGTCTACACCCTTCCGTTTCGGGACTGTCTTCGGTAGTCTCCTCCATTCTGAAATCATGGCTCAACGGATTCTTTGTAATTTGACAAACTTAGATATGGAAGACTCTTTCATTCTTTATGACTGCACATGATTGTACCTAGCCGCATTGCACATGATTCTCCGTACCACATTTTCTTGTTTTGGCTTGAATATATTTCTTAGAATGTTTCTTTCAACAGCAATGATGTAATTGTCTATCTTGTGTCTTAATACCGAGGGTTTACTATTAGTCCGTTATCAGATATATTACTGTTAGTCTTATTATGTTTTAATCGATTTTATTGTTCACGTAGCCATCTTGACATCTTGACAACTAAATATAAACAGAAGACCCAGAGTACGCTTTATTCAATTCATTTCATTTGCGCTGTAACAAAAAAAAAATAAATAAATAAAATAAATAAAAATTTCTAACGATCTTGAAAAACAAAAGATTCTACAACTTCACATAATCCAATGTTCTTCCCCTGCGCAGTATATTTGACGCAGCGTACTTGATGTCCATAATGTCGCAAAATATGTGTCTTTTTTGGCATTTTCTTAAATTTGGAAACAGCTAAACGTCGCGGGGTGCTAAGTCAGGGTAATAAGCTGGTTGACCAAGTTCTGGAATGGATTTCTGGATCAGGAATGCGCAGAAGCATGGTCGTGGTGGAGAATCCACTTGTCAGGCCAGAGTTCCATAACCTATTCAGAATTTCTTTGTAACAATGCTAGTTGACAGTTTTACCGTGTTCTATAAACTCATAGCAAACCCATCCTCTTGTAATAAAAAAAAAAATTCGAATTGGCTGACTCAGAATGATGAATGACGGTATTTATAAAACTGATGCGTGTGTGCGTGTGTGGCGTAGCGTAGGTCGTGTTGTAGTAGCTACCGTGTGGCAAGCTACGCTGTAGGTGCGGGTTCGAGTCCCGCCGGAGCTATCTTATTTAGGTACGACCGTTCCCCCTCGCAAGGCGATGGTAAACTACGAGAGATATCCTGCCTAGGATAAGACTTCCCCAACTATACCGCTCGGATCCGGTGTGAAACTCTATTTTCCGTATGCCTGTGAGAGAATCTGTAACACATGCACCACGGTTGGTTGCGGGGAGAGTACAAACCGGTCGAAAGACTGATGACTCAAGACGATACGTGTGTGTATTGTGGTGAAGAGGACTGTATCGAGAAACATGTTTCTGTGCACAACTTGGACATAAATGAGAAACATGGATGTGGGTTGGGGTGAACATAAATGAGAAATGAGCAAAGTGGGTGTCTTTAGTGAGTTAGTCCCACACTAGCATTGCGCGATTTTGAACAAGCGCACAGTGTTCACGATGGATTCTTCTCTCCCTCTCCCCCTCCATTAACTATAAATTCAAGTTTCGGTTAGGCTTTATAGTTATACGTTTATCTACTAAACCAGTGTAGTAGTCCAGAATTGTTAGCGTTTACTGTATAATAGTTTTTGCTTTACAATTGTTATTTTACTAAAAAAAAGAATATTAAAGAAATCAGTGTTTCCTTACTTTTTCATAATTGAAAAATTATCTAATATTAAAATTTACTTAATAATACATGCATTTTGTTCAAAATAGTGAGCGAGTTGTGCAGCTCAGGGAGCTAACTAATTAGCCTGGAAATGGCTACCGATTTTTAGTGTAGTCGAAGCTCTGTTTACTGAAAATTAAATCAGTGATGCCAAAAGTCCATTTTTTAAATTCGAACTTAAATATTTCATGCCTGGTAACGTTAAAAGACCACCGATATCTTTATTCCATGATAATATTAGATTTAAACCGTCCTGGAATACTTTTTAAACGATTAAAACCTTTTAAACTACGAAAATTATTGAATATTTATTCTTATATACAGCAGAGTAAGCATAAGAATACTTACTTAGCACAACCTCTTAGTTCAAAATTGTAAAAAAAAGAAGCTCTTCACAACAAAAACCATTTTAAACATATTTAAAAAAAAAAAACGCGTTGCGCAGTATGCGAAGTGTGGGATTGTACTATTAGCATTATCAGGTTGAGTTAATGTGCTATATCTGCAGTCGTGTATCGCGGTAAATGGAAACAGACCCTCCCCATAACAACGATTCTCTCTCTCTCTCTCTTTCTCTCTCGGCATCCACTGGGTCCACCCCCTCGGCTCAATTTAAACAATGACTGTTGTTTCCTCCGTGTCCACGCTACATAAATAATATTTTAAAAATAAATAACTTGCGACGCACTTAATATTTTTATATGCTGTAGAGGTGCGTGGAAATTATTACAGTAGGCCTACATGTTATCCAATCTTGAGTGGGTTAGTGGCTCTCGCGTCGATGACAATTACGGTCGATATGTGTAGTAAACCAGCAGTATTGACGTTTGTAATCTGTTTGTCCGGAAATGTTTAGGAGCGCGGGGCAATGAGAATTGTTGAGGCAAAAGGATGGGCACGCATGCCAAGTTTTAGGAAATTCGGTTGTCGCTCTCATAAGTTATGGTGAGACGGTTAAATACCCCAAATAAACGGAAATATAGATAGACAAACACGCAAATGCCAGACTCGCTTTTCTCGTTGATGTAATAGAAACACAGAGATTAAGATAGTTTTGGCATGTAGTTTGAACGTACGACAGTAGCCTGTGAAATGGACGAGGTTTGGTCAAAAGTTCGCGTAATTTTGCAATTTCCACCGCTGCAAATGTCCGATTAAAAAAATCTTTTTATATGATGTGGGTACACATGTTAGTGACAATTGCCTAAGATGTTAGACCTATTTTATGCATAGTTTAGATTTCACAGCTATTTGAGTAAGTCGTCCTTAGGTGTATTAGGCGATTTTTTTGTCATTCTACAATGCAAGATTGAAGAACATGGATTAAATTTTGTGTAAACTGTGAGATAAACTGCTTTGTCTTAGTAAACGTGTTCAGTATGCTTCTGGCGAGACTGCTCTGCTTGAACAAGCGGTTTACAAAGACTGCCGTAAATGAGTTGAAGATAGTGGTTGTCAGATGAAGATTATGTTTTTGTGTTCCACAGAATTTCATCGCTAAGCGCAGTGGTAAATAAAGAGTACTATTCGAACATTTTACGCCATTTGTATGAAGCTATTCGTTGAAAACGGCTAGATTTACGGAAGAATAATTTATATGAAAATTGTAGCCCGATAGTGCGCCTGGAAGCACGTCATTGCTTGTTAAGAATTTTGCCAGGCTAGGCAAAAGAAAACGTCATAATGATGACACGGCAACTGCCGTATTTACTAGATGTGTTCCAACGCGATCTATCCTCCTCCCAATAGTGATAATTTCCACGAAAGGACAACGTTTCACCACGTTGAACACGTAAAACGAAAATCACCAAGCGAGCTTAAGGCTGTGCAAAAAGTGCATGCTTGAAATATTTTAAGACTGCAAAACGGCTGGCTTAATCGTGTTATATTCGACTGAGACTACTTTGAAGGGGGCAGTATAAGTGTCGATGAATGAAGGCATAATTTTAAAATAAACAAGAACTGCATGAAAGTTTTGATCAAACCTCATATATGGGAAATAGGAATAAACGAGGGAAATGGGAGGACGACCGAAGGAAACGTGGAATGATAAAACAGCGTCGATTATAAACTAAAGAAAACAGATGTAACATGGCCTAGAGCTAGAGTAAAGGCAAGCAATAAGAAAACATGGAGTAAATGTATACAGGAACGTAAATTATACTGGTTTACACTTTACACAAGACAAGAACATAATGGCACACACACACACACAAATATAAATAAAACCAGATACGTTCGAAGTTTTTATCATTTATAACCGGTTTAAATACATGTTTAAAACTTACATGACATTAAGTTAAATATTTTTAATGTATAGCCAACGGTGCTAAAAAGAAGACATACTTTAATAGAATAATTAGGAAAATAAAATTATAACGTGGGTCTTCATATTAATCGCTTAACGTTGGGTAAGCAGGTAATCTTCACATTTCTTCGTAGATCGTGTGAGGAATCGCAGTTTATTATCAACAAACTGATGCATAGTATTTATTTCAATAAAGCATTCATATTTAGAACGGCATTCTTCCATCTTCTGCTTAGACCGACAATCGTGTTTCATAATTACAACTATACCATCAATATTCTGCAGTAGTCCTGAGTACAAGAATAAATAATTGAAATTTATTAGTAAGCTCCCTGGGCTGCAGCTCTCGTTCACTATTTTGAATGCAATTCTATATTGTTAGATACATTTCAATATTAGATAATTTTTCAATTATCAGAAAAGTTACGAACACTCCGATTAATCTACTATTATTTTTATTTTTGTTTAGCAAAATAACAATTTTAAAGCAGGTAATCATTATTGCTATTTTATTATTAAGAACACAATAAACGCTACAAATTCCTACAACCGTATTAGTATTTTAGTTACATTTATTTTACATTTAATAACCCGTAAATGACAATAAATACTTTAGTACTAGCTTTTAAATGATTGTATGTTTTTATAGATCATCTATAAACTCATGTGTAGTTTTATCCACAAATATGTATAACTTAACAATATGTAAATTTTTGTTGCAAATAAGCAGTACAAACGTTTTGAGTTAAGTCCAAAATTTGCAAGAGCTGTTGATAAACATTAATCTTATCAAATTATAGAATTTTTGTTAAATTTGAATTTTGCATAAAATTGTTCGTAACTTCATTTTCCACAGTCTTTTACAATTTTTTCTAAATTTTGTGATTAATTTTTGGCCTGTGATACACTTACAGTTTTGGCCTGTGATACACTTACAGTTTTGGCCTGTGATACACTTACAGTTTTGGCCTGTGATACACTTACAGTTTTGGCCTGTGATACACTTACAGTTTTGGCCTGTGATACACTTACAGTTTTGGCCTGTGATACACTTACAGTTTTGGCCTGTGATACACTTACAGTTTTGGCCTGTGATACACTTACAGTTTTGGCCTGTGATACACTTACAGTTGTGGCCTGTGATACACTTACAGTTTTGGCCTGTGATACACTTACAGTTTGGCCTGTGATACACTTACAGTTTGGCCTGTGATACACTTACAGTTTGGCCTGTGATACACTTACAGTTTTGGCCTGTGATACACTTACAGTTTTGGCCTGTGATACACTTACAGTTTTGGCCTGTGATACACTTACAGTTTTGGCCTGTGATACACTTACAGTTTTGGCCTGTGATACACTTACAGTTTGGCCTGTGATACACTTACAGTTTTGGCCTGTGATACACTTACAGTTTACAATATTCAGAGTAAACACGGCATTCGGATTTTAGTTTGATGCTTGGCATAAATTTTTACAAATGTTTTAAAAATTGAGGTTTATAGTGTATAAATGCTTGAGCTGTCCAAACTTATTATATTCAGATTTTGATTAAAATTCCCTTTGATTCCCCATATGGATTTTGCGATTTTACAAAATTTTGATCCCTCATATTTTGCCTGCCACCCCCTTATATTGGGAGGAAAATTGTTATCTTCAGAGAATGAAAATTCCTTAAATTAGTATCAAGTTTTTATTTTATGTTCAGTAATTCAGAATTAGAATATATCCGGATTTATGATTTTTCACACCAAAGCAGTAAACAAAAAAATAACATTTATTAGGCGTACTTTATGAAATTGGGTGTAAAACAGTAATGTAACCTATTTACCGCAGTAAAATCCCTTAAAGGCGCTTCAATTTACACTTACAGGATCCCAAAGCGCCTCCTCTCTCCTGAAACACTAATAAATAGTGTAGGGGTCCCCAGTACTACAAGTGCTTAACCACGAGTCCTGGGTTAAATACTAATTGGGAAATACTGGTCTAGAGATATATGAGTTGTTTCTCTTAATGTCGTGTCACTTTCGCTGCCACAGAATATTTTATTTGTTTACTTTTTACCCATAATCCTGCGTATAATATAGGATTGTATTGACAATATAGTACTTCAGTTACATTATAGTACATTTAGATTACATTACATTGTTTATACAATACATGACATTAAGACTACATGATATTTTCACTGCATTTCAAACGTTTATACACTTTTTCAGTTGTTTTATAATATTCGCTAACCTCATCGCTTGTTCCCATACTAATCGTTTCTTTTCTAAACGTTTAATATTTACTGTCCAGGTCTTTCCTCGTTCTTTGAAATTTTTGATTTTCCAGATTCTTCTCACAGGCCTTACCATTTTCATACATTGTACGTGGCCTGGCCATGTAAATTGCCTTTCTCCTATGAAGTTCGAGGTAGACTGTAGATCTAAGAATTCTGTTATAATGCCAGTATCTCTCATTCTGTCCTTCTTTGTGACTCCCAAGCCTCTTCTCATAACTTTAATTCCGCAATCTATATCCTAAGTCTAACTCAAATGCAGTCTTACAACAAAATGTTAAGATGAGTTTATTTATATCTTAGTTTATAGAATTCGAACGTCTTTAGTTTTGTTTCCCCCTTACTTATGAAACTATTATTCACGATATAGTATATTTTCATCGTCTTTCCTACTCTTTTTTTATTCCTACAACTTGCACGGCTCATCTATTGCAACTACTAAGCAATGAAACGCTTTCCTCTTTTTCGATCATAGTTGACTCAGTTTCAGTTTTTATACCTTTCCCTGGGTCGGAAATTACCATCACGTTAGTTTTACTCTTATTAATTCTTACACTTTTTTTTTTCCAGTTCCGAGTTTCATATTTTCAAGTTCGCGTGTAGTTTTCATTCGGTTCCAGCTAACAGCGCGACATCATTGAAAAAGGCTCTTCTCATATATTAACCTTACTCGAATTCCAATTATATACTTTTAATTTATTACTTCTGGTTGAGTGTATTGTAAGGATCTCGTCCAAAAACATTATGAGTTCAGACGGACCTCTTGTTTTAGTGGTTCTTCAGTTGTAAGCGCCTGTAAATCTGTATTCTTATGTATAAAGTAAAATATAATAAGTTGCGATCACGCACCTTGACATTGTGTGTTATTAATATTTTCGTTTACCACTGGAATAAACTAAACTGTGTGTAATTTATTTTATCTTATATTCCTTTTAATATCTCGTTTACAAGCCCTTCATTACTAATTTTTGTAAATTGAAAATACTGAGAGCATACTTCCCTGTAAACTTGTAAACCAATCCTTTTGAACTGAGAAAAACCGTCTAGTTTCTCAGTTTTAATTTGCCTGTAAAAAATTACGGTTTTATAATTTATGTGTTGAATTTAATTAAAATTACAGTCTACAGGCTTGGAAAGTAGATTGAACGACAAACAACGACATGCAGAACGTGTTTCCATTGAAGCGGCTTCTCTACAATGTAGATGTACTTCATGAATGAAGAACTGTTTTTAATGGTAAAACACGCACTGGTCATTGAGTCTAAACCGTTTGCTAGATCAAAACTCCTTGTCGACGACGTCGGTGTTGGTTTTCAGTCTGTCGTTATAACTATCACTGCACCTGTTTATTTCTTCCTTGACGAAAGGGGTTTGTAGACAGTGTATTAATATTATCAATTTACACTTACAGGATCCCAAAGCGCCTCCTCTCTCCTGAAACACTAATAAATAGTGAGGGATCCTGAGTACTACAAGTGCTTAACCACGAGTCCTGGGTTAAATACTAATTGGGAAATATTGATCTAGAAATATATGAGTTGTTTCTCTTAATGTCGTGTCACTTTCGCTGTCAAACAATATTTTTTTACTTTACATTTTACCCATAATCATCCGTATAGTGTAGGATTGTGTAGACTATACAGTATATATAAATTATATACAGCCTATATACTAATATACATAAATAAATTAAAAATTAGAAATTAGAAATAAATTTAAAGTAGATCATTTGAGTAGACTAAGGTCAACAATGAGGGTCAGTTGAAAAGTTCGCGGAGCGATATATGTAGCTCAGTGGTAGAACTAAAATTTTTCGTGTGCTGCAAGACGTATATTTCGCGTGAACACCTGTTAACACCTGCGTCCAGATATATCTGTCAATTTATTCACTTTTTACCAGCTGTTTGAAATTTTCCTGTCACGCGTGTTTTTAAAATGCACAAAATCAAACATCGTGATGTGATGAATTCTCTGTTAAAAACGTTTTAGCGCCAATGAAAAATCAAAACGAAATTGTAAATGTGTTAGGAGATGCTGCGCCTTCAGAAACAACGGTAAGTGGGGCACACTCGAGTTTAAACGTGGTCGTACAAGCAATGAAGACGAGTCCAGCAGTGGACGTCCAAAAAGTGCAACAAAAAATGAATTATTGAAAATATTTCGTAGGTTGTTGGAAGACCGCAGATTGAGGAGTTGCTGAAATCATAGGCATCTCGTATGAGCGTGTGCAGCATACCCACGCTCATGAACTTGGTGTGAGCGTTGTGTAAGATGGCTGCCACATCTGGTGTTGTTGCATTTTTGGGCGTCCAGTGCGGGGGGGGGGGCATCTTCAATGTTCGTACGACCACGTTTAAACTCAAGTGCCTATTTACAAACCGTTGGTTTTGAAGTTGCAGGATCTGCTGACACATTTACAATTTTGTTCTGAATTTCTGTTGGCGCTAAACAATTTTTAACAAAAAATTACACTACGATGTTGATTTTGTCCGTTTTTCAAAACACGCATGACACGTAAATTTTAAACAGCTTCTGAACAATGTATAAATTGATAGATTTGGAAATTAACATGAGTTCACATAAAATACAAATCTTGCGCTACACGAAAAGTTTAGTTTTACCGCTAAGCTATAGATGTCGCTCCGCGAACTTTTCAACTGACACTCGTATATGAGAAGGGCCTTTGCGAATGATGTCGCGTTATTAGCTAGAAGCGAACGAAAACTACATGTGAACTTGAAGGTACGAAACTCGATACTGGAAGAAAACATTCTGGTCAGCACATAATATGGAGATTTTGTTGCGGCTCTCGGTACTTTGTTTTATAAGCGCTGTTGCGGTTCTCCATATATATATATATATATATATATATATATAAGAATCATAAGTTCAGACCGGTTTTGAAATTCAGCATTAGCGTTCCCATTAATGAGATCTTCCAAAAATTACTGAATCAAGGTTGTAACATTTATTATGTAATGTTTACTTATATCAACCGTCATCATTACTGACTGACAAAATAGATTACAACGGAGATTTACACGACAACGTACATTACAAGCAATGTGACTGAGGATCACTGTAGGTAAGAGTCAATAGCACATTTGCATATGTAAAAAGCTATTTTTTTTTTTTAACAAAAATCGGTTCTTGCGATCAAAATTTAACAGACATACCCCACGGCAAGAAGATAGTGAGACAGAGAAATGCCCAAGGGTGGAATTAAAACTGAGGGCTTACTTCCCTCGTTCAGTAAATACAGTAAATAATTCCATATTAAACGTTTAATCGTAATAACGAAATACATGTATGATAAGAAACATAATAACTTTTAATACCTACAGTATGTTTTAATGTGTTAATAATTAAGTGCAAGTCGAATACATACAAAGTTATTTTGAAGACAAGCCGGAACACTTTCAAAACACTGGAAATTTTAAGGTATAATGTAAACTACGTACTCATCCAACACGACATAAGAACGTTATTACGAACAGTTTTTCCGTAATTAAAAAAATACTGTCGATGTGAGATGGAGAATCAAGAAATTATATCTATCTTTCTTCTTCTGCCTCGGTATCTTGGAAAAAAAAAATAGGCAAGAGCTCTGGGTTTCTGATGACCATCGAAATCGCGAACCCGGAGGTTCAGTATTGTTGCGCTGAGAAGGCGGACAGTATGCAAGGCTGACATGACACTTTGCACGCGTTGTGTAAGCAGCGGGATGACGCGAGTTGACGCACTTCCCGATCGTTCTACGCCTTTTAGAAGGCGAATGGTTATTCTGGCGGTATCTGGAAACCTCTCCCAAACATTACAGAGTCGAAGGTGTAGCTATCGATTCTGCACCCCTCGTCATATTCAGTCAGTTGAGTAGTACCAACTAAAAGCGATAAGACTTGTTAATTTTGTGTTTTTTGAATTGGTGTTTGTTATTGGACAACGGTACTTAGTGTAAAACGTGTGCTATTCATAACTGTCTGCACATTATTGTAATTGGTGATTTTTATTATTTGTTGGGACATTGTGTGTCGTACTTCTGAAACTCTGAAAATAGATGTTTAAGTCTTTTTAAATTGTTATGGAACCGTTATTAAAATTTTGAAAATGCTTTCTCTGGGTTTTCAATTATAAACCATGATATTGCCAGTCCCATTACAAGACCGCAATACCAGACTTCCACTTCAGTGTATCATGCAACTTTGTCCATTAAACAAGCAATGACGGATAAATCTTTGGTATAATTCTACTTCCCTTGGTCTTCAATCTACCAAGCCTAATGACCATCTATCACGTTTCTGCTCTTCCCTGCCTTACTTTACTTTATTTTCTTCAACTTGGAAATCTGGAAATTATAAGCCTATCCCGTTGAGTTCATACACATTTAACGGTGTCTCTAAATGATTTGCTAATGCATTTAATAACATAATGCATTTGGTTTTCTGTGGTGGTGTCAACCACATATGTATCAAATTCGTGTCTTTGACTGCGAATCTCACCAGTTGCAGTAAGCCACAAACTTTAAATCACATTTCATTTCTAGCACAGTGGCAGCTGATTGTCCATCCTCCTAAAAAAAAGAAAATCGCATTTTCTTAAAGCTTTCTGGTAGGCTTATTGTTAAATAAATGACACCTAATTGTAGTAATTCTAGTTAAAAGAGAAATAAAGGCCAAACAAACACACACACACACACACTCTCTCACAAAATAGATCATTGTGTAAAACAATCTTTATTTATCTATTCCTTTGCGTATTTACATTCTACAGAATTCAATACTTACTTTAAGAATATGTTTTTATGTCAGTTTATCCAAAATATCAAGGGTTACATAAATATCCATAAATACTAAAAGTTACAGACTAAAATATTGTCACTGAGTAATGCAACACTTATAAAATACGCTTTCCCAGAATATTTTAAAAAGGAAAGATTCAGGAAAGTCATGTAATTAGTTCGCTACTAGAGGACTGTTGCTATAAATACGCAACAATTCATCTCACAGGTTCGTACAGCTGGGCATGCATGATTTAATTATAAAAATATTTTGCACAATAAAATTGTTTCTACTCAGTAAATATCAAAAAGGTTTCAATTTGATTCCAATTTATAAACAAAAAAAATTGGTTCAATGCTATAAAATAGTTTCCCGTACTTGAAACAGGATCAACAAACATAACAACAAACATAACTGCGCAGCTTATGTCATCAGAAATCCTTTAGAATAAATAATACATACATTATACTTGATAAATCTTTTTGGATGTTGATGGAAGCATTTTACTCCCAACAGATGCGCAAGTATTTAAATCATTTTTGACATAGAATCTTGGCGAAATATGTGATACTCTGATGTTACTAATAATTACGTTGTGATGACGATGATGATAATGATTACTACGACGATGATTAGTATCGTGGTGTGCTAGTGGTCCGAGTTGTGATGATATTCCCTAAAAGTAGGCCTATTAAACAGGAAGAAAAATGACCAATTGCTATCATGTTCTGACGAAGAAAAATATCCGACTGCATCACTTCATACACTCTCTCTCTCTCTCTCTCTCTCTCTCTCTCTCTCTCTCTCTCTCTCTGTCTCTCTCTCTGTCTCTCTCTCTCTCTGTCTCTCTCTCTCTCACTCGCTCTCTCTTTCTCTCTTGGGGTAATATAGTTTGAGTCTTACAAACCTGTCAAAGATTGATTAAACACTGCTGAGCCTGTCAACGATTGTTCCAACAGTCCCAGCGTCACCTATTGCTCACAAAAATATTTGCCTATATCGGCGATTTTCATCGTCTGTTACACACTCTTGGCAAATGTCATGGATTCACTATATTTTTTACTTCGTAGGAGTGTTTACTATTACTTCGTAATAACTCGTACGTACTTGTTCGTATATTTACCGCACTAAACATAACTCACTATTCAGAATCGTAAGGAATCGACTAAAAGCAAAATAAAAACCCTATAAAGTTACTACACATCACAGACTCCCCTTACAACGTTCTTAGAGCAAACATCGAAACAAGGGAACAAAAAGTGTCATGTTATAAGTGTTCTAATTAGAAGTCAATACTTGTACGCTTTATGCTGTGAGGATAATGAAGACGACATCCCCTAAGATGAAGAAAGGCTTAGTTTTATGACACGATAATTAAGACAGAATTGTGTAATACATGGACCAGAGATAAATTTCAAGAGGACCGAGTGTCTTCCTAATGAAAAACTTGTATATCGATGATGGGCGGGAAGATAATTTCATACATTCAGGCTTCATAATGTCAGATAATAGAAAGAGGTGAATTCCATCCTGTGGGACAGGTATGTTACTATAAATATCAAAAAGCAAAATATAAAACAACATGGTACGCATTACAATGAATTTTAAAGACCGAAAGAAAAACACATAAAATTAAAATAATATGAATAAATTTAAACACATAAACGTGGATACAAAATCTTATGACAATGAAGTTCCCACTCTGTGAAGATAAAATCTACTTTTCCGATGTAAAATGTTTGAACGAGACTACATAGTTCAAATGGCTTTATTATTTTAATTACTCTGAGATATAATAAATGAATGATATAACGAGATACAAGAACTCATATAGAGATAATTTTTTATTCGGATTCAGATAATTATCCACAGCAGTAAGGTTCAAATAAATAGGCTAAATATTTAAATACTCACAATAACAAGTCAGTAAACAGAGTGGCAAGATTTTCTCGCTAATATTCAAAACGTATTTCTTAGTTTGATGTTAAGTTCCTCTTTTCCTTACAAATCACGCTCTTTTCGTTGTAGTTTGACACATCTAGAAAAAAAAGATATTTCTTCACTTAAATAATTTTTACGAAAATCACGTACAATTTTTAAGTTTGAAAAAAAAACGTGAAAGCTTAAAGTGAGAAATGACGACGTAGCCGGAGGAATTGGAAAAACAAGTTTGTAGAGAAACATGAATGAGGGAAGAGTACTGTGGCTGAAGGGAACGTTGAGAAGAAAACTGTAGAGGAACACAAAGAGCGGAACAAGCTGTTCTGCGTGCAAACTGTTCGTAGGTGGAAACGTTAGCAAGCGAGACAGTACGGAGACTGAAGGGAACGTTGAGAAGAAAACTGCAGAGGAACACAAAGAGCGGAACAAGCTGTTCTGCGTGCAAACTGTTCGTAGGTGGAAACATTAGCAAGCGAGACAGTACGGAGACTGAAGGGAGCGTTGAGAAGAAAACTGCAGAGGAACACAAAGAGCGGAACAAGCTGTTCTGCGTGCAAACTGTTCGTAGGTGGAAACGTTAGCAAGCGAGACAGTACGGAGACTGAAGGGAACGTTGAGAAGAAAACTGCAGAGGAACACAAAGAGCGGAACAAGCTGTTCTGCGTGCAAACTGTTCGTAGGTGGAAACATTAGCAAGCGAGACAGTACGGAGACTGAAGGGAACGTTGAGAAGAAAACTGCAGAGGAACACAAAGAGCGGAACAAGCTGTTCTGCGTGCAAACTGTTCGTAGGTGGAAACATTAGCAAGCGAGACAGTACGGAGACTGAAGGGAACGTTGAGAAGAAAACTGCAGAGGAACACAAAGAGCGGAACAAGCTGTTCTGCGTGCAAACTGTTCGTAGGTGGAAACGTTAGCAAGCGAGACAGTACGGAGACTGAAGGGAACGTTGAGAAGAAAACTGCAGAGGAACACAAAGAGCGGAACAAGCTGTTCTGCGTGCAAACTGTTCGTAGGTGGAAACATTAGCAAGCGAGACAGTACGGAGACTGAAGGGAACGTTGAGAAGAAAACTGCAGGGGAACACAAAGAGCGGAACAAGCTGTTCTGCGTGCAAACTGTTCGTAGGTGGAAACATTAGCAAGCGAGACAGTACGGAGACTGAAGGGAACGTTGAGAAGAAAACTGCAGAGGAACACAAAGAGCGGAACAAGCTGTTCTGCGTGCAAACTGTTCGTAGGTGGAAACATTAGCAAGCGAGACAGTACGGAGACTGAAGGGAACGTTGAGAAGAAAACTGCAGAGGAACACAAAGAGCGGAACAAGTTGTTCTGCGTGCAAACTGTTCGTAGGTGGAAACATTAGCAAGCGAGACATTACGGAGACTGAAGACGAAACAAGGAAGAGGATTAAATATATATTTATCTACTACAGCAGGAAAGTGGACAAAACCTTATCTGTTATATTGAAGAAATGGGTAATAATTCCAACATCCACATTATTATTTAAGAAGATTTCTGTTTCAACCATTTAAGTGTGAAAAACGTTTGATACACACCCACCCACACAATAGAACCGTTTAGCGATTAGATTATGGATGCGAAATAACCTTACATTCATGCTGAACGAAAAATAAAAACAAATTTAATAACATCGACGAAAGGTTAAATGAAATCTGGTAAAACCAAACACGCCAAGCACGGGAGTTTAATCGATGATTGCTAACCGGTGTGCTGTGGGAACCCAGGGTTTCAGGAAAAAGTTTAAAAATAAACTATTAAAATGCAAATATTCGAGTTAATTTTTTACTGTGCGATAAATTTTTGGACACTGTGTAACGCGTAGATTTAATTTAATTCTTATACAGCACGAAGTTATATAGCAATATAAAGTCAGGAGTGCCACGGTATTTAAACGATATCCAAAATACGTTGGAAAATTAAAGCGTTTGAGAATCGCTCAGATATGTTATACTGGACTACTGGTGGCCCTATGGAAGCACAAGAATCCTCGTATGAAAGAAAGTCTGTACAGAAAGAAACGCTTGAATAAAAAAAGGCAAAATGAGGAAACGACTGAAAATATGCAGCTGTCAGTGAGACAACGGTTTAAACAGAAATTAGTAGAATCCGTCAGGAAGATACAACCACGAAACAAAAACAGTGAATGTCTGTTTGGGTAGTTGAAGCAAAAACGATTATGTAAACGGTGGGTATTGTAACATGTGTCGATGTTGCCTACAAAGAAAGAGGAGAAGATCACGATGAAGAGATGCTGAAGATGATGATGATGATAGTGATATGACGGAGACGAAGAAGAAGAACACTATTCATCTAAAACACTTAAACCTAAACTGTACACAACGTTCCAGGCATATAAATAATGTCTTACGTTTTGTTTGCTTTTGTTAAGTCAAGATTGATATCACTAATTTTAAATATACAACACCCAGTTTTGTTGTTGTTTAAAATAATATGAATAACAACGAAATATTTTATTATTTTTGTATATAATATTATATGGTAGTTATCACAAAAACATATTTTTCAAGTACAAAATCAATTTCGTTATTACCCAGTATCCTCATGATGTTCTTATAATTACTTTTGCGATGATTGCGATTCAACAGGGAGAAGCTTTGGAATTTGTCGTTTACAATGTGGCGGTGTGAATATTGCACGCATTTTTACACTGTCACGTTTATGCATTGTAGGCTACAAAGTGTAGTATAAAAAAGCAGTATAATGTTAATGAAAGAAACGTCATGTTGGGGGACACAGGTTTGTATCGATCTGGCTCTCAAGCGCGCCCCCGTTAAGTATGATGACGTGAATTTGTAATCAACATGTAAATTAATTCGTCAGCGCATATATAAAACACTACAGCCCTACTTCGCATAGACGCTCCAAGCGTTTACACTTAATCGCTTTTATATATTAAATCTCGTATTATCTCTTATCCAATAAATTTGCTAATAAATACAACTGCAAGTAGGTTTATTTTCACCTGACGCACATTTCACAGAAATTATTCTGTATCTTAAGAGGTTTTTTGAATTATAATTGGATGTTATAATATGGTTAACGGATAATCGATTTTACTTCGATTCTATTTTCGATTGTTGTAATGTTTACGTAGTCAGCTAATTATTCTATATATTTAATGTTTAATTTTTATTATTCCAATAAATGTATGATTTTAAATTAATCGTTTCGTTTTGTTTATATTTTAATTTGTTCTTTAATTAGTACATTATTATTATTGTGTTTGTAACTATTAAGATTTTCCAGATATTCATTTTGTTACCTTTTTGTACGTCTTTAATTAATTTGACATTTTCAATGTTTGGAAAATTATGTTTATTATTTAAACAGTGTATGGCTAAATTAGATTTGTAAATATTAGGTTTTAAAAACGCATTGCTGTGTTGAATGAATCTCTCGGACGGTTTTTTTCTTCGTCTGGCCTACGTAAAATTTATTGCAATCTGAACATTCTATTTTGTAAACACAATTTTTATTGTGAATGTTATATTTAGTTTTAGGTTTTATTTTATTAAAAACAATATTATCTGTGTTATAAGGTATTTTTAAGTTTGTATCTTCAAATAGTTTACTTAGTTTACGAGTTACGTTTCCGTAATAAGTAAAGTTGATATATTTATATTATCATTAGTAGATGGATTTTACACGTTTTAAATTAATTTGGCATTTTGAATGTCTGGTCCTCTTTACATACAAATGTATATTATTATTATTTTAATGATTTGTGGCTTGGCAACTAAGGCTTTTAGCCCAACCAGGGGCATCACTCGTGATTCCAGTTGTTTTTCATCTACACACAAAAGTTTAAAAATGAAAATGAAAATTTGTAGACACACAGACGCAAAACAGAGCTGTCAGAACCGATACAGTAAACTTGCTAATTTTAGGAAGGACAGAGTTTTGTCTATCGTTAACTGTTCATTTCCGAGGTCCTCTCTCAGGTTGCATTTTACTCCGGATCTGTCTGAATTCACAATCAAGAATGGGTACCGCAGCCGTACTGACGGATGGTGTAAAATCCTCACGTCATGAACTCAGTTGTGTAGTGCCTCCATCTCTTCACCCTCCGAGGACGAGGGTTTTAAGGGAGTCCTCAGTCCCTGAATTCACATGTGACTTTGTTATGTAGATCCTACGAGTACCGGGGAAATAAACAGACCATTGCGGCAGGTCCCCCTAGTTCCGAAGCTAGAACTAAATATAACAGGCTGCGTCCTGGTGCCATGAGGCCATCGTTCGCGAATCACAAACGTAGAGCATCGTGGGTTACGGTATATTTTCCAACGGATCACACGTTCTTGTCAAAACTCAGTCTTCATTGTCCTGTTAGCCAGCTGTTGTCCGCTCTTCACCTGGCCTAGATGCTGTAGGAGCTGGGAAGGGCTATATATCGGTAATGTAAATACTATTTTTCATTAATTGAATATTTTAAGTATTCTTAAAATTAACAGTATTACGTATATAGTATAACCTTGATAATCCCAACTAACTGCGACTGGGAATAATTCGAATTATCGAAAACTTTGGACTCGATTATCAACCGTGAAATTCCGGAAGCCGAATGTGGAAAACAAATATTACAGTTCTGTCTTGTAGTAAGTTAAGGTTAAAAGAATGAATTCCAAAGTTCAGTAACCGACCGATTACAAATTTTTCTTTGTAACCAAGATAATTAAACTTAAATGCATAAAAAAATTCATTTTGGATGTTTTAAATTATTCTATTACATTCAGAAAAATAAAACCCATGTCATTAGTTCTGGTTTCATGTACGTTTTAGTTGTTTAAGACTTTTAATTGGGTAATTTGCTATTAATTTTTAAGTTATAAATAAACTTATAATTTAAAGGGAATTTTCCTTTCCCTCAATTTATAGGATACCTGATCAAATACCCTCAACTAACTGATCAATTTACTTTACTCTTTACTTTTTTACTGGTTTACACATATTTAAACCACAGTTTTTATTCTTGGATTTCGTTGTCCATGACGTGTCCGTTACTTAACTAAATATCACTATTACTTTAACGACTCGGAACACTAGGTTTTCTATAAGTAAAAGCAAAACGTTTTACCTTACAGCCTTAACCGGTTTTCTCCTTTAAAAGGCTTCTTCAGAGCCTCGTAAGAAGGCTTTTAAAGGAGAAAACCGGTTAAGGCTGTAAGGTAAAACTTTTTGCTTTTACTTATAAAAAACCTAGTGTTCCGAGTCGTTAAAGTAATAGTGATATTTAGCACAGTTTTTAATTGCAACTATCGATAAATTTGGCATTATGTGATAATGTGCTTGGGTTGCGTTTGGAACAGTGGCAGCTCACCATTAAGAGACCTTGGCAATTAAGGACAGTTTGTAAGTACATTAAACATTTAGTGGAAACATTAGAAAACACAAGAAATACGGCGTACGCTTAGGAAATGCTTCCACGTTAAACACATGTGGAAGTACACATATTTCAGCACGAATAGTTTCTGCACCCCGAACTTCAATCCATTAACCAAATTACAAAAAAGTGTCTAAAATATTATTATTGGCAATTCGAGCGATCCTTAGAAAATAAATAAATTTTATAAGCATTCCAATTAGCTGGCTTACGTGAAGTTTACTTCGAGTTTTACGCTATTGTTTTGCGCCCATCGGATCTGCTTCACTGTCAAGTAAGATTTCGAGGCGCCACTGTTTAGAGATATTGTACATTCGGATGACTACGGCTCAGAGTATCAAAAAATATATTGCGATGTACAAGGGTCGTATAGAATAAGTAGTCGGTTGTATCGTGTATTGGAATGCTTCGGATTTATTGATGGATTTTTTTTAATTACACTAATAATTTGATAGTGTTTATGATAACAAAATAAAACTACTCAAACTGTCTCTGTTGACCTTTTTCACAATTTTAAAATTATTTCTCCTATATTCTACTACATATATTTTATTTATATGGGTTCTTTTGTCTATAAGTTTATAAGTGTTTTTTAATAAAGTTTGTAACTTCCCTTTAGTATGGATGATGAGATGTCGATGATCCCTGGAATACAGCTGTGGTTGTTCCTTCTGGATGTCGCTGCGATCTCTCCTGTTGTCCGGCGTTCAGGGTCGTCCTCGGATTGGGTACTTCTACAATTTGTAGTGAATTAATTTCTTATTGTGATCGATTCTGTGTATTAAACATCCTACACAATACTCCAGTAAATTTTAAGTGCACTTTTAAATGCCTATGCGGACGATCTTGTACTATACCGTATTAGCACTCACCGTACGTATTATTCAATCAACTCACGAACTTTATGACTTGTGCTCGTGCGCTTTTGTAGACCAAACGTCTAGCCTAGCAGCAACGACCACGCGTCATCGAGTTCAGAGAGAGACTGAATTATACGGTACGAAGAACAAACACAACTAACATTTTAGCCAATTTATTGGCCGAAATTTTCCGTTTCTCTGCGGCCTAAGTTATGATAACTTAATTCATGTACCGTACTGTCTACGAACAAAATTAAGCTTGCAAAAAAGACAGTCTAATTTTATTACTTTTCTTCAGGGTCATAAAACTTTCATTATAAAAAAACTCATATATTTAATTCTTTAATTTATGAACAAATATTACGACTCGATGGGTCTTCTATTTATGCGTATTCTGGTGTAAGTCTCATGTCATAAATTTTATTTTCACGAAAGTTTTTAATTTAATATATTTTTATTATTATTCCGTAACATAATTACCCGCACACGCGCACTCGCAATATGCTTACGCATATTTTTGCACTACTTCACAACACTAATTATATTTTTTTACTATTAAAATTAACTTAAAATAACAAATTTAACATGTATCTTATTGTCTTTTATACAATGTCCGAACCTGTACTTTTTACTTAGACAAATTTTCATTACAACATGTATCATACCCTTAAAGTTAAATTACTATTTCATATGCAAATTCCACCTACTGCAATATAATATATAGAGAGAGGAGAGACTAGTAGATAACTGTGTAACTAGGAGGTTTGTTGAAATAAGAGCGCTTGTGTTTCATGGAAGTATAAAGAAACATATTGATTATGGATTCGTCTCTTATTAAATAATTTCTTTCGCTGTTGTAAGGTTGTGATCCACTTCATACTCGTAATATCATAAACGAAGTAGTGTCGTAAGTTTGGCCACTTTTATACTAAGTAACGTTTGGATTTTGTGTTAGGTCATTGAGTATTATGTGTCTCCATCTCTTCTTTACAAGTGCATCGACACTGACTAATTGGCGTTGTATAAACAAGAGAATCATACAACACGTACAGCAATATTGGATCCGATGCCACTTTTAAAACGATCAAAAGCGTTCGCATTGAAAATTAATCATATTGTCGACGGCCTATATTAACCACTCGCCGTGTTGGCGTTTATTACGTTGGCCGGAAGATCGCGAGGTATTTCCACATCGCCGCGTCGCCGTGTTTGTAAATTGTTTTGGCGATTAAAAAATAAATGCCAAAATACGTTACCAAAAGTGGATTTGAATGAGCGCGTTTTGTTAATATAAACTAATTTATTGTGCTGTCTTGCCATTGGCGAGTCAATTTGATTTGAACTTGAAAGTAACAATTCCGATGGTAGGCGTTTTGCGCGTTGCTTGACTGAAGTCCGTATTTCAAAGTTCCTTAACGTAGACCGACTGTTTTCTGAATATCTTTATCTGTAGCAAGGACTTACAAGCTTGTTGTGTGTGAGTGAAGGGTTTGTTTTCACGTCTGTTTGTTCATTTCCGATCTGACGATGAGCTGTGAAGCTTGAAAGCGCTAATCGGAATAATTTTTATATAGTGGTGTGCGACAGTGATAATTCTGTTTGTGATTTTAACCACTAACACAACTTTCTTCATTAAAAATAAATAGTTGGTGTGAATGTTTTATAGTAGGAAAAACTACTTTCTACTGCAATGAAACAAACAGACAGCGAAGCAAAGCCTACTAAGTATATTTGGGGGGGGGGGGATAATATCACATACTAAAATAAAAAAATTATAAACACTAGTAAATGTATAATAAGTACCGTACTGTTAGAGGCATTTAATGGTAGCAATGTGTAATAACATATGATGGTTTTTGGAGGTTCAAAAATCACTTCGCTTGATGGCATATTAGTCTTCATTGGTGTTGGTTGGATTCTTTATAAATTCTAACAACTTATTCCTTTTTAGAATAAAGAGAATGAAAATAGTATATAATAATTACAAAAATAAGAGGAATTTTGAAAGTAATCATGTTTCTATTTAATTTAAAATTATTTTTCTAGTACATTTGGTTATATATATATATATATTATATTTAATTTTTATAATGAATTTACCTCAAGATATTTCTTCCCTTATTAGGAACATGTTTCGGGTACCATTGTGTACCCATCCTCAGCCTTCCGGATTTTGTGTCTGGTGAAGTACATGTGTGTTGGCTGGTTGTTATTGTGGCTTCCTGTTGGCTTCTAGTACTTTAAATTGGTACTATTGTGTGTGGTTGTGGTGTATGTATTAGTATTTTGTGTATTTTCGATGTTGAGTGCTTTGAAAATTATGTCATGTTTTGTATTGATTTGTATTTGTTCAGGTATTTGTTTGTTTTGTGTTTTAAGTTTGTATATTTGTAAATTTTCCCAAATGTTCATTATGGTGCCTTTGTATGGTATGTGTTTTATTAGTGTCATGTTGGTTATGTTTGGGAATTCATGTCCAGTATTTATTGCATGTGTGGCCAAATTAGATTTGTATATTTCTGGTTTTTTGAATGCGTTTAGGTGTTTAAAATAACGTTTTTTCAGTTGTTTTTTGTTTGTCCTATGTAACATTTATTGCAATCTTGGCATTCAATTTTGTATATACCATTGGTTGTTGTATTAACTTTGTTGTGTGGGTTATTTAGTTTTTGTAGATTATTTTTGTTATTTCTGTATGCTATTTTAATGTCTGTGTTCTTAAACAGTTTTGTTAGCTTTGTCATTTTATTATTTATTTAAGTGAATGTGCCCCATTGTTGTTAATATTTTTGTTTTGTTCATTTTGATTAATTCTTAATTGTTCAGTTTTTATTTTATATTTGATTTTATTTTCTATTTTGTTTACAGTGTTTTTATTATATCCATTTTCACAAGCAATTTGGTATATTATATTTCTTTCTTTGTCTGTTTCTTGTTTGTTTAGGGGTATTTTGTACATTCTGTTAAATAGCGAATAGAATGCTGCCATTTTATGTTGTGGTGGGTGGTCAGAAAGGTTAGGTATAATGATGTTAGTGGAAGTTGGTTTTCTGTATATTGCATATTGTAGGTAGTTATTGTATCTTGTGATGATTATGTCTAAATAGTTGATTTTGTTGTGATTTTCTTTTTCTTCTGTGAATTGTATTTTTGGATGTATGTTATTGATTTGTTTTAATATGTTATCTGCATTTGTATTTTTGTTACTTGATACATATAGCCCATTATCTACATATCTTATCCAAATGCCATTTGGATCAAAGGACTTTATAATATTTTGTATTTTGGTGTCTATATGTTGTAAGAATATTTCTGCTATTACGCTAGATAATGGAGATCCCATTGGCAATCCTTCTTGTTGTTGATAAATTTTGCTATTGAATTCAAAGTAATTTTGTTTTAGTATTAGTTGGAGGCTATATTTTATTTCAGTTATATATTGTGTGTCTTCATTTTGTTCGTTAAGTTTATTTATTATTATGTCTACTGATTCATCAATTGGAATGTTGGTGTATATATTTGTGATATATATATATATATATATATTGCAACGAATCACAGGATCATGATAGGCGGGGCAAGTTCATATATTACACAGACAATGGACATTCATATTATATTGGTAGATGGTTAAGTTTGGTTGTTATCAATTGTATTTAGTAAGGATAAGGGTTTAGTTTAGTAAAACTGTGCATTATTATTTATTGTTATTCATGTACTGTGTTTGTGGAATTGTGCGCGCGTGCGCGAGTGGTAAACGTTTCCCGGGCGGTGCGTGAAAAGTATTTATCGTTGTGTTGATATTAACTGAACTTAGACATATGTATTGCTACATTCCCTATACATTTCTGACTATTGTTTACGTTCATGTATGATATTAGTATGTAGGCAGTTATGCATGAGATACGGGTAGTCTGATTACCGCTATGCATGCTGTTACAAAGTAAATGCACTCTACTGCATGAAAAGTGCATTGTCACTATGTAATAACCATGTGACTTCCATCCACCAATAGAATGCTGAGTGGTGGTTGGAAATTTTCTTAAGCCTGTCGTTACACAGGCAGTTCTTCTACGCCATCTACCGCGAACGGGACGTGCACTCCTTGTACAAGATTCTACCGCTTGCAAGGTGTTGTAAAAACTATTCGTCGATAGTGAAACGGGAAGACTCAGAACTGGGTGTGTAGTACATCTACACAGTATTGTTTTAACGCATTGTGCGTATAATTACAGGCAGTTCTTCACTGCTGCTACCGCGAACGGTACATACAATCCTTGTACAAGATTCTACCGCTTGCAAGGATCTGTTAAGACTTTTCGGGGATAGTAACGCGTGTGACGCATAACAGTTGATATTATCTATTTATACACGGTATTATTAATATTGTAGTATTACGTGTGTAAGAAGTGAGTGTAACTGTATCACTGTGCGAGATTTTCCGCAGTGACAGTATCATAAATTGTTACGCAATAGTTCCATCAAGACGTTTCCGTGCTAGTGCAAGATTTCCTCATAGGGTGGTCTGCTGATCGCGGTAGACCTTGGTATTCGCGAGAACACTTGAAGAAGCCGGAGAGGTATAAGCTCAATATACCGTTATTAGATTAAACTCACTGTCACCTGAGATATTACTTGGTCATAAACTCTATATAAGTTTTGCGAGTAATAAGATCCGTAGTACCGTTGTGTGTGCGAAGCGTCAGATTCATCGTGGGAATTGCAGGACACCAGCCCAGCTGTTATAGGACATCAGCCCAGCTGTTATAGGACATCAGCCCAGCTGTTATTGGACATCAGCCCAGCTGTTATAGGACATCAGCCCATCTGTTATAGGACATCAGCCCAGCTGTTATAGGACATCAGCCCAGCTGTTATAGGACCAGCCCAGCTGTTATAGGACACCAGCCCAGCTGTTTTAGGACCAGCCCAGCTGTTACAGGACATCAGCCAAGCTGTTACAGGACGCCAGCCCAGCTGTAAACATTACTGGGGAAACGTCTGTCATTTATAAGCCGCATCTGACGAACCAACTACACCGTAAAGACCGGCCCGTCTCTTCAACATCATCGTGGGAGTCTTCTTATGTAACGTATCACGTCTTGCGTATGAACATTATTTAACATTTTAAAAGAAAGACTCTATATCAAACATTACATTCTGTACATATCAAATATACCATATAAACTATAACTTGTGTTTTGTGCAATAAATAATCTTAAACCCTCCAATATAGACTTGTAATTTGAAATACACATACTATCATATCCTATGCGCCAATAGTTTAGTAATTTGTGTTGTCGCATAGAGATATTTTGGCCCGGCTAGCTCAGTCGGTAGAGCATGAGACTCTTAATCTCAGGGTCGTGGGTTCGAGCCCCACGTTGGGCGCCAAAATATCTCTATGCGACAACACAAATTACTAAACTATTGGCGCATAGGATATGATAGTATGTGTATTTCAAATTACAAGTCTATATTGGAGGGTTTAAGATTATTTATTGCACAAAACACAAGTTATAGTTTATATGGTATATTTGATATGTACAGAATGTAATGTTTGATATAGAGTCTTTCTTTCAAAATGTTAAATAATGTTCATACGCAAGACGTGATACGTTACATAAGAAGACTCCCACGATGATGTTGAAGAGACGGGCCGGTCTTTACGGTGTAGTTGGTTCGTCAGATGCGGCTTATAAATGACAGACGTTTCCCCAGTAATGTTTACAGCTGGGCTGGCGTCCTGTAACAGCTTGGCTGATGTCCTGTAACAGCTGGGCTGGTCCTAAAACAGCTGGGCTGGTGTCCTATAACAGCTGGGCTGGTCCTATAACAGCTGGGCTGATGTCCTATAACAGCTGGGCTGATGTCCTATAACAGATGGGCTGATGTCCTATAACAGCTGGGCTGATGTCCAATAACAGCTGGGCTGATGTCCTATAACAGCTGGGCTGATGTCCTATAACAGCTGGGCTGATGTCCTATAACAGCTGGGCTGGTGTCCTGCAATTCCCACGATGAATCTGACGCTTCGCACACACAACGGTACTACGGATCTTATTACTCGCAAAACTTATATAGAGTTTATGACCAAGTAATATCTCAGGTGACAGTGAGTTTAATCTAATAACGGTATATTGAGCTTATACCTCTCCGGCTTCTTCAAGTGTTCTCGCGAATACCAAGGTCTACCGCGATCAGCAGACCACCCTATGAGGAAATCTTGCACTAGCACGGAAACGTCTTGATGGAACTATTGCGTAACAATTTATGATACTGTCACTGCGGAAAATCTCGCACAGTGATACAGTTACACTCACTTCTTACACACGTAATACTACAATATTAATAATACCGTGTATAAATAGATAATATCAACTGTTATGCGTCACACGCGTTACTATCCCCGAAAAGTCTTAACAGATCCTTGCAAGCGGTAGAATCTTGTACAAGGATTGTATGTACCGTTCGCGGTAGCAGCAGTGAAGAACTGCCTGTAATTATACGCACAATGCGTTAAAACAATACTGTGTAGATGTACTACACACCCAGTTCTGAGTCTTCCCGTTTCACTATCGACGAATAGTTTTTACAACACCTTGCAAGCGGTAGAATCTTGTACAAGGAGTGCACGTCCCGTTCGCGGTAGATGGCGTAGAAGAACTGCCTGTGTAACGACAGGCTTAAGAAAATTTCCAACCACCACTCAGCATTCTATTGGTGGATGGAAGTCACATGGTTATTACATAGTGACAATGCACTTTTCATGCAGTAGAGTGCATTTACTTTGTAACAGCATGCATAGCGGTAATCAGACTACCCGTATCTCATGCATAACTGCCTACATACTAATATCATACATGAACGTAAACAATAGTCAGAAATGTATAGGGAATGTAGCAATACATATGTCTAAGTTCAGTTAATATCAACACAACGATAAATACTTTTCACGCACCGCCCGGGAAACGTTTACCACTCGCGCACGCGCGCACAATTCCACAAACACAGTACATGAATAACAATAAATAATAATGCACAGTTTTACTAAACTAAACCCTTATCCTTACTAAATACAATTGATAACAACCAAACTTAACCATCTACCAATATAATATGAATGTCCATTGTCTGTGTAATATATGAACTTGCCCCGCCTATCATGATCCTGTGATTCGTTGCAATATATATATATATATATATATATATATATATATATATATATATATTGCAACGTTACAAGTATTGTAAAAAATTACACAAATACAATACCATGTACTCAACGCAACTATGAAGTGTATTACACCGGCCAGGTCGCAGGATTTTTTTTATTCTCGTTGCGTCAAGTATATGCAGTTGGACAATAATAAAATAATTTTCAAAGAGGAGTGAGATGTTGTTGACATGAAATAATTAATTAAAACCGTTTCTAAATAATCATTCTATGATTTATTAATATTAATAAATATATGCAAATATTAAAATTTTGAATTATAAAAATAAAAAAATATTCTCTTTTATAAGTTTACAAAAATACAATATAACCTTCTATGCTCTTCATGACATATAAAAATAAACAACCATATAATCTTACTAGCTAAACAGACATGTTAAACAAATTATCTAAACACTTTTATTTCAGTGTGTTTATTTTGGCACAAATTAAATAATTTGTTAACACTTTGATTCAAATTTTAAATAATAATAGCAACTCATTTACAAACAAAAATAATATTAAATCTCAAGAATAAAACTAATTGTTGCTATAAACAAAATAAAAAATATAACATTTACTTCCAACCTATTATTTATTTCTACTGACACACCAAAATTTTAACATACAACTTATACCATATTCCTGGGTATATATTGTCTGGCGTTACATTCATGTCAAAGATTGATTAAACAGATCCGATCCTGTCCCGGATTGTCATAACTGGTATGATGCCACTTTCAATAGCGATTTAGAAAGTATTTGCACATCTCGGCGATTTCCATCGTCTGTAGAACACTCACGCCCAGTGGTTCGGCTCGATTCAAAACATTGTTCTTTATTATTCAGTAATCATTTTTTAACGGAGTAATTAACAAGTGATTACTCTGTCAATTTATATGTACACGAGTCTGCGGGTGCCTAAAATTGTACATTACCTGTTGGTACAATTCCTCGTATCATACAGTTTTTCACATTTCGCACAAAATTTATGATCTTTCAGGGTGTCAAATTACAAGTCAGACAAAATTACCTTTCTCCCGCAGACAGACGACTACACTCGATTACGACAAGCCTCGTGACACACACGTGCTCGAGATTGACGGTTTAATTCGTAGAGAATTTGTAATAAACTTTTTCCATTTTTTTGGTTATTATATTTTTAGACACTCATTTTTGTGCATCATCCATGCTATGGAAACGCACTGGGGAGCGTGGACGTACACACACACACACACCACATACGTAATACATACACCACATTACATTACATAATATTCTGGGAGAGAATAATCCCTTTTGAAACTCCCTCGACTACATTCCCTCATCTTTCGGCTTTCCTTCCGTTTTGCCTTTTAGTTGTTGGTCAGGTAAGAAGGGTCAGGCGTTTTGGGTCCAAGATTAAAGTTGCTGACAAGTAAGTCCATACGAGGGTTTCTCTGATTATTCGCGCTGAGTGAAGATTATTGTTATTTTCTTTTTTCTACTAAAATTACGTTCCTGGAGTTTAGCAGGTCAAATGTACTAGTGCATGTTTCTGGTCTTGAATTTCGAACGCTTGACAGTTTCTTTGTTCAGGATTTTCTCACTGTATTTCAATGAGATATACGTATATTTTTGGAGGCGAGTAATTGGAAAATAAGAGGCGCAGGTTATGATTGGCACCCACGTTTTTGACTGCGTTGATGTATTCACATATCTTGGCACTTTATTGATTGCCGACAACGAAATTCAATTATTAGAGGTTGCGTGAAGAATACTGGCCGCCAACAGATACTATTTTGGGCTTCAGAGACACATGAGAAGCAGATGTATTTCTCGAACCACGAAGATAAGACATTACGACGCTTTGATAAGACCTGTGCTGACATATGGATCTGAGTGTTGGACGCTGACAAAGCATGACGAAGTGTCCCTGCTGAGAGACGAATATCGAGAAGAATTTTTGGAGCAGTACAAGAAGGTCAACACTGCAGGCAGTGTACCAATTATGAATTAATGGATATGCACAAGGATATGGTCTTGGTTCATACTATTAAAGTGGGCCGACTCCGTTGGGTTGGTCATGTCTCAAGGATCTCAGAAGAGCAGATTCCAAGGAAGGTTCTAAGAGAGAGGATTTATGGAAGGAGAAGGACTGGCAGCCCAACACTGCAGTGAGCGGATGGAGTGGCGGCCGACGCTCGGACTATATTGGGAATGCGTGACTGGCAGACGGCAACGCTGGATAGATTGGGATGGTGATCAATGTTGAAGAAGGCCATGGTCCCTCGAGCGTTGTAGCGCTAGGGAAGTAAGTAATTAAGTAAGTAAGTAAGAGTAATTGTAAAGGAAATGTGGATATAACAGATCGTGGTATATACTCAGTTACAGAAGACGTCAAAAATAAAGGATTGATTTGGTATGTTACGTGCTACGAATCGCTGAGCATATAATTCCAAATTAAGTGCTGAACCAGCAACCATAAGCGGAAAGAGACAGGCAGGAAAAGCCATCCTCTTTCCAGAAGAGTATTGACAAAGGTACGAAAGGAGGAACCTTGAGGATGGCTCAAGAACTACCGTTTGGAAATCGTTACATGCCAGAGAATATTGTACCGGTCTACAGTGATGGTATACAAAATAAAATAACAGAAATTGTATACAGTACTTGCCATTTATGTTCACAGTAACAATTGTAACAACACTTCACATATTTCGACATTGTGAGTTTTACTAAAATAATGAGTTTCTTTTGTTATAATATGTAAGTCGTGTAATTGAGTAAAAATGAGTAAGTTCCGTTGTTATAATTTAAGCACAAATACTGTGCCAATAAATGACAGTCACGGACCTGCCCCGCCAACTTCTTTGCTCTTTCAATATCTAAAGGAGTTTTCATTGTAAATTATGTTTTTCTACTCTAAATGTAAAAACACGAGTGCATGCGCAGAAAGTAAAACAAAAACAACAAGGAAACATTAGTCCCACTGTAGAACGCGTCGCACTGTAATGTTATATAACAGAACAATGTAGGCTAACGTTTGTAATAAAATGCAGAAGCAAACAGGCAAGTTTTTAAAGCTGTAGGTTTGTTTAAATTGTTTGACAAAAATTAATATGGTTGCATCACAATATTAAGATAAAATACTGAACTGTTACTGTTGTAGAACCTGTGTAGTGTACTGTATAGTATACTAATAGTGTAATCCGCAATCTATCCGGATGAATGGTGGCCGGTTAAACGAGGTTCTAATAAATAGTTTTTAAGCTTGAAGGTGCTGAATTTCGTAATTCTTCGTAATTCCGTAGCTACAGATGTTCGCGTACACGAATGTGATCGCCGCAGTCTTACAAACAAGTCAGTCGCCTTGACATTGCACAGACGATGGCTGACTCCCAGGTTACATTCGAACACCGCCATATTTTTACTCGTATACTTTCGTTGTCGAAACTTTTAATAACAAATTTTTTTCGGTTATTAATATTAATGTTAAATGTTTCATCCATTCTGTGATGTGTCATCTTCTATGGTAAAGTTAAGAACGAAAAGCAGTTTGATACAACTTGTTATTTCCACAGCACCAACTTTGGGGGGGGGGGAACTACCATTATGAACAAAACAAATAGATCGTATAACAGAGAACGAAACCATAATAATGCTAATAAATCATAATAAAAATTACAGCCATTACTACTACTACTACTACTACTACTACTACTACTGCTGCTGCTGCTGCTACTACTACTACTACTACTACTACTACTACTACTACTACTACTACTACTACTACTATTACTACTACTACTACTACTACTACTACTACCACCACCACCACCACCACCACCACCACTACTACTACTACTACTACTACCACCACCACCACCACCACTACTACTACTACTACTACTACTACTACTACTACTACTACTACTACTACTACTACTACTACTACTACTATTACGACTACTACTACTACTACTACTACTACTGCTGCTGCTACTACTACTACTACTACTAGTACTACTACTACTACTACTACTACTACTAATAATAATAATAATAATAATAGGCTTACTAGAAACAAGTTTTACTAGAATAACAAATGAAAGACAGAAATAAAATGTCAATTTACAAGAATATAATAACTATAAAAAAAAAATAGTACAACCATAATCTCAGTAATATGTGCTAGTTTCCTAAAGTGTCGATTGTATTTCCACGTCTTAGGCAATTTATATCCCTCGTTGCGATTATGTGGATGTTGTAAAAAAGACCTGCCCACTGATGGGACGTTTAAACACCGGGGCTTGACAAACTGGTTTTCATTCTCGGCTTTGCCATTGACGATGTCACAATTAGAACGGGCGAAACGTTTGATGTTAACAATACTATCAACATAACCTAGTTGTCAACCGAAAGAACGTTGCTGTTACTGTCATATCAAACCGATCGCCACTACACTGCTGAAGTCATAAGTCGTGTTAAGTCACAATATTTGAAACAATAAACGCGTGACTTCAAATTTTTTAAGTATTAAAGTTTTCTATATTTTACATAACTCATTTCTATTACTATGTTTTGTAAAATTATATCATTAAAAAGTAGGCCTATTTTTCAGTCAAAGTTTTTATTGACACATTTGGAAGTACACCCCTGTAGTTTCTGGAGTATTAAGAAATGTAACAGTCACTTTAGTGAAAAGAGATCAAAGCCTGTGTCTTCATCTGAGTCATCGCTCTCTTCTTTCCGTGTCCTTCTTCCATTTTTGCAGCAGTAGCAGAAGTATTAATTTTAATGGTTTCTTCAGATTCATAATAAATATATCTTTCTTCTTCTTCTGCTTATAATTAGTATCATTATTACACTGATTTAATGAGCCAATGATTATTAAGTTTTGATTTCCTATCCTTTTCTATCCGTTCCGATGCCTTGCAGCTCCATTATCCTTTTTCACGTGATGGGATCCACAGAGTCCCACTGAACGTTCTCATGCATTGGTCTTCCCTTCGTTTGTTACAAATCGTCTGCCACTTATCGGTTACTTTTATTACACGTGTATCACTGGTTACACAGATATCGGACATTTGACATGAAACATAGATATAGTTCTTGACATGGTGTGACGCCGAGGTTCCTTGGCGTTTCCAGGTTTCAAATCCATATTTGACAATTAATCGTATTCCTAATTGAATCTCAGTGCAAACCGTTGTCTTCAACAGTGGAGCACAGAACGTTGACCCACCACGTTTTCGTTTTTGACCTAACTTTCTTCCAGTTCATATTTTCACAGTTTCAGTTTGCTTCAGCCTGACGTTTCCTGTCCTCACCTTCAGCACTTACCGCTCGCTTTTAACTCGATCACGTCAGCGACCCTTACGTAGGCCTAAATCACTGTATTTGGAGATTTTTTTTTAGGATGTAAATTCTGAAGATGACATTCCGTTTTCAGGTACGATTACATACATTTCACGGTCGGAGTCAACTTCGGTAAAATTATTTTTCAGGCTGTTGGGCAGTGGTCTTATATCAAGAGGACCGGAAAATAATTTTACCGAATTGATACGATGCATCAGATGGTTCTGTGGTTCTTCAGTGGGGTTAATGCTTACAGCATAAGTCGATGCAACCGTTGCAATAGGCCAGTTATAAATATTTAAACACCGATTTGTCTATATATAAAAATTACAGGTAACTGAGCTATGCACACTTAAGTCACTATGTAATATATAACCGCGCACAAAAAGGCATAAAAAGGACGTTGACAAGAAGTGTATTATATAAACCTTGTAACGTTGTTTAAAATATGTTTGTAGTAAAAACATAAGAAAAATGTAACCTAGAACAAAAACTTTAGTCGACTAAACTTTAAAAGTTTATAATTTTAGTCTCAAGGAGTCTGTTTTTCGGTAGAAGAGAATCTTAAGGTGCTTATTAAATTTTCATTCTGGCGTTTCAAAGCGCACTGTCTCTAAGTACTCCAAACCATTTTCACAAAGTCAGAGTCTACTTACACAAAGAAATATTTTATACTATTTTATTAACAAGCCGTGTTCACTTCCCTGAGGATGTGTAAGCGCACTGCTGCAGATAGTAGCTTTAATTTCAAACAAACCCAGACGATTACGATCGAGACATCACTATTAGAATTACTATGTTTATTTAAAATAAATTTTTTCAGTTTTTAAATACTCTTATTTGCTGTTCTTATCGACTAATCTACAATTTATAAGTAAGGTTTAAAAGTAGATAACTAGTTACAGACTGACATGCTATCTGAGGTTTAAACTAACTGCAATTGCTATTCGCAAAATCACTACACATGTTGAATGAGTTCAACCCTTTTCCTTAGGCTGGTATTGCCTGTAGTACCGCGGAGTTCATGTGGTCGTTCCTTAGGCTGGTATTGCCCGTAGTACCTCGGAGTTCATGTGGTCGTTCCTTAGGCTGGTATTGGCCCGTAGTACCTCGGAGTTCATGTGGTCGTTCCTTAGGCTGGTATTGCCCGTAGTACCTCGGAGTTCATGTGGTCGTTCCTTAGGCTGGTATTGCCCGTAGTACCTCGGAGTTCATGTGGTCGTTCCTTAGGCTGGTATTGCCCGTAGTACCTCGGAGTTCATGTGGTCGTTCCTTAGGCTGGTATTGCCCGTAGTACCTCGGAGTTCATGTGGTCCTTCTACATGTCCTCCTTTCAGTACAGTACCTATCTCACAGTTGTTTATCACCTTTCATTCTTATTTTTCTCTTACAGGGCTACATTTTCTTTATTATTTTTCTGTCAAACCTTTTAAAGTGGAGGTATCTGACGTTGTACGGGATCAAGCTTCCACACGTTACCACTGGGCTGATCAGACTTTCCTAGAGTTTTATTTTAGTATATCGGGAGGGTATTTTCGATACGAAGAGGTTCCTATTTACAAGCTATGTTTACAGCGAGAATACTTAAAACTTCTACGTGATGGTTCCAGTAATGCAATAATTATCTTTCCACGGGCATCTTTACACTATCCTTGTAATAATTTCTCGTGACGTTTCAAATTTTTGCATATTACGCTGTCTTCGTACTTACATAATACTGTTACTTGACTCAGTGGAATAAATGATCATAAGACTGGATCTGAGTGTATGGTAGCAGTAACCCCCCAAATGTTTCCATTTTACGCTGTCTTTGTACTTACACTATATTGTTACTTGTGTTGTAACGCCCGGGTCCGAAGCCTCACGGAGTGCGGACAGGAAGGCTGTAGCAGTGGCTTGTTATTGATAAAGCTATTATTTGAAACTAACTAATTTGTTTATTATGGATCAAAGCAATAATTGACGATTCCATCACTCGACATTCCCAACAGAATTTCTACTGATAGTCTATTAAAATGAAATAATAGATGAATCTTTTCTTATCACAATAATAATAACATTTAAACCTCTTTTGTATAAATCTTTATAATTCTTTATAAACAAAACTAAATTGTAAACATTTCATATTTGAAACTTTACTTAATTACTGAATTAGAGAACGTTATTTAATTATTGCAAATATTACTTGTTTACTAAAAACATTACTGAATTTGAGAACACTATTGAGCACTTTGAGCAAACTGTAATTGAATTATAATTGAATTTAACGAAATTGTTCTAATAATTTAAATTAACAAAATATGTAGTTACGCTTTTGCTGTAGAGGTTCCATCGTAGCACAAATATAATGCGCGTAATGTGAAGGAATGAACCAAATGAGAGTCTTCTCAGTATTCTTCATCGGTCTTATACTCCCCACGATGCAAGGAACCACAACGAGTAACGCACAAATTTCAGCCAATCACACTTCGCACGCCAAGTTCATGGACTTCGCACGTGTCTCGATACCACCCATCACCCATCACCCATCACGTAGAGGAAAAAAGTGACATCAATTATTGCAAACCAAAGACGGATCTTGTGGTTCACAAATACTGACAAGAAAACAGTTTTAGACTCCGTGGTTGTTTTCTCGCTACACATATCATGATAAAATCTGGTTAACTAACTGGCTCACAGATGCTTAATTTTGTTCTCTCTTTAAATAAAATAATTCTTTTATTGAATTAAATAAAAATAAAAATAAAGTAATATGTCTGTAACACACAAGAATATATACTAATGTACCAACCCATGAGGGTGGAAGGTGCTAGGCACAACACTTGGAACAGTGGAATAAAGCATCAAAAACTGGATATGAGTGGGTGACAGGAGTAGCTCCCAAGGATAGGAGATGAAGAAGGTTGGAGGGTGGAATGAAAGAAAACTCAGGATTACAGTTGTGCATGGGGGAACGGCGATGATACAGATGGATGATGCGGAACGGCAGAGTCTAAGGTGGGCTGTAGAACCGTGGAAGTAGTAGTAGCTTGAGTCTGAACAGACAATTCTTAAAAACTAGTTCGTGCTTATTCAGTGCAAGTTCAGAACATACTATACTACCACAGTTTTAAATGGGAACATCTAACGTCGATAATACAGTAATTTGGTACACGAATAGAAGAACGTGATTGTGTGCACGTGTGTGTGAAGTGGAGCCTGTAGTCGTAACACACGAACACAGCATGTAGCTGTAACGATAAATTGCGGTCGCTTACTGGAATGAGCCGCCAAACCGCCCTCCTGATTTAGTTATGCTGCACCGACAAGTTTCAGATCACACACTGCCATGTGCCTTGCGAATACGATAGGACGAATACGAATTCGGTACATCATGCGGCAGACAAAAACAATTTGGACAAACCAGCAGGCCTTCACCTGCCTGTGCAGTAATACCAGTGTTCACAGTTTTTCATAACGCACAGTGTAGGCCATTTCTTCCGTAAAACGTCTGGAACGGACGGTTTCTCAGGTATACCTTTTTAAATTTAATTACATTATTAATTACACGATAATTTATGTAATTCATTTTAAGTCATAGAAATTTTTGTTCGAGAGTTTGAGGCTTTTCCCCAAGGCGAAGGGAGACAAGCCTCCTTCAGCCGTATAGTAAAGTTAAGTGCTAGTGCGGGCCGGAAGCGGAGAAAGTGGAGGCACCCACAAGTGAGAGTTAGTGTGTGTGAATGTGTGCGCGCAAGCGAATGTAGTGTGGATAGCCAAATGGGTGTCGGATGATGTTGATGGAAGTGTAAACTTCCATAACTTGATGGAAGGAATATTAACAGCCATGACTGGGTCGAGTAGCGCAGAAAGCAAAAGATGCAGGGGAGCGTCAATGCGGCGTCAAGGTACAGGGGGCGGGACACATAGAAGATGGCATATTATAGGGTGAGAAGAGAGGAAAAGTTATGGAGTTAGGAGATCAAGATTGTCAAGAGGTGGAGTATGTTGTGATGTGTTTCTGTGTATTCCTCATCGGCAATAGTCAGAAGATGGTTTATGAGGAAGGAGGATCTGTGGGTGTTCCTGGTAGTCCTGTTAATAGAGGCTGCGATGGATTCGATGGAGGCACGTTGCTTGGGGGTTTGGGAATATTTCCAATTTAATTTATAAAGGAAAGCGTCTAAGGTGGGAAAGAGTTTATTGGGGGCATACAGAGCAGTGTTACTGGTTTTGGTTTTGGGAAGTCGGCGGTAAATCAGTCGAAGGGCTCGCCGTTCAGTAATTCTGTATGGTTTAAGGCGGGCAGAATTAGCAGTTAGCAGGATGGGATGTGCGTAGGTCATGATGGGGCGAAGACAAGCAGTATAGATGTGGCTGACTATCACGCTGGAGCAACGATCATTGTTACTGAGAACTAGGGGTGTCCGGATTCATTTGCGGGCTAGGCCTGTGGTTCGTTTGATATGTGGTCTCCAGGTTAGTTTGGAGTCAAGCGTGACGCCTAAATATTTGCAGACACGCTTTTGGGTTACTGTAGAAAGGCCAACGAGGACTGAAGATTGAAAGAAGTGATTCATATTAGGACTTGTAGAGTTGAAGACACAAATTTGGGTGTTGTCCGCGTTTACGGAGATCATACAGGTATTGCAGTAATCAATGAAAGGTTGTAAAACCAATTGGAGTCTTGAAAGGCCCTGCCAGTGAACTTCAGCGGAGACCCAGTAGGCCGTATCATCGGCATATAGGGAAAGACCTGCTGAAGGGTAGGACAAAGTCGGAGGGGATAGAACGTTTCGTGAGACGCAGGTATTTTGTACTTCCGTCATGGGACCGCTGCCAGAACACGTTCTGCTCTCTGCATCATATATTGCAAAGCAGTTGTTAGTAGTAGTAGTAGTAGTAGTAGTAGTAGTAGTAGTAGTAGTAGTAGTAGTAGTAGTAGTAGTAGTAGTAGTGATAGTAGTAGTAGTAGTAGTAGTAGTAGTAGTAGTAGTAGTAGTAGTAGTGATAGTAGTAGTAGTAGTAGTAGTAGTAGTAGTAGTAGTAGTGATAGTAGTAGTAGTAGTAGTAGTAGTAGTAGTAGTAGTAGTAGTAGTAGTAGTGATAGTAGTTTCCCTACCTACTCGCCCTTTTCCAAGTAGGACGTAGCACTAGGTTTGCTTATTTCGGGAATGACTCGGTCCTTTGTGAATACAGGACGTCAAATGAATAGAAGGTGAGCTTGTTGTTTAAGATGCGCTGAACTACACCACTGGTACACCAATCTTCTTCCGTGGTCTACGGCCCTAAATCGGACCCTCCTGCAGAGTCAGACTCCATCTTCTCCTATCTGCCTCAACTCCTCCAACTTTTTATTCCAAAACAACTTGAGTCTTCATAGACCCTGTCGTTTCGTCTTTTCGATGACTTCCTATGGATCTTCTTTCTTCCCACCGTGGTTGGAATACCGTCTTCGATTCCTGTCCTCGTCCTTTTGTCTAGCTCACGTCAGTCTTGTGGTCATATAGGCTACATTCTGACACTGGTGGTTCTCATATTCCTAATACGGCTCCTGGATGCAACTTATTCTCCGCTTTGACTATCCCCAATATGCGATTTTTATTCTTTCTTTCAAATCTGTTGATTCTATCTGCTGTTACCTGAGGCCCATAGCAAAGGCCCTGGAGGCTACGGGAATCTAGAAGATTATAATTATGGTTTTCTACATTCTCATTTGTAGTTTAATGTGAACCTAAATGTGGAGAATAAGTGTTTCCGTTTTGCTTGAATGTTCCCGTGTTTGACTTTATTATATTCATCACAACCTGAGACAAATCTGCTCCCACAGCTGTAAAAGTAGTTACAATCCTTATAGCGTCACTTGTTCTGCAATGCCTTCTAAAGTCGAATTGTCATTTGTACTCCATTAGTAAGATCTGAAATTGTTAACGATTATAAACACACGTTCCACTTCAATTATTTTGGTCCAGGTTTATCGTATAAGAGGGAGAGAGATGTAGACGAAAATATGCGAAAAAAAAATAGAAATCACTTATGATACCTTACTACGTCGCTACAATACAGTTTGTTAATTAAACTGACAACATTTTGTATATCCTACATTTGATTCGGTATAATATATTGTTTACGTTTGATAGAGTGTGGGTTAAATGTGCTACAGTCTTCAACGGCTCTCTTAGACATTAATTTTAACCGGACTAAAAAAATTGACATGATAATATTTCCACATTTGATCATGAAGATGGAAGAATGTTATCAGACGTGATGGTGTCGGAATGTGACAAAGGAATTCTCAACCGGAGGCTATAAGTTAACATTAAGACCGTTAAACTCTGTCAGGCACCTGAATAGCAGTTTTATTGGATAGAAGATCCACTGAAAGAGAAACATTAAATCGACGGCAGCGAAGGCAAAAAGAGCTTTTACGAAAAATAGATCAGCTCAAGAAATTTTTGAATCAAACAAAAGAAAATGTTATATACTACAGGCAAACTAATCTTTGGACTGGCGTAAACGCGAATAAAGAATGTTAGAGAAAATGATTGTAACAGTTGTAACGCTTGGCGCCATAGTTATGACTGTCTAGCCCGCTGGTATAAACATCTATTATATGTCTAAACATCAAATTATTTTTGTTCCTGCCGTTACAACCCAGCATCGGTTTTAGCCTGCTCAATGACTTTCTTTTATTCCGCTCTCTCATTACATATCCGTCGCCATCCCCTCACGTTCATACATCTCAAATCTTCCTCCACGTTATCCAAACATCTCTTTCCGAGTCTGGCTCTAATTCTTCTTCCTACCGGTCTCCAATCTGCAGTTCTCTTAGCCATTCTTCTGTCATCCATTCGCCTCACGTTGCCCAGCCACTCAAGCCTCCTACTGTTAATAAACCAGACTATGTCGGCACCCTGAATCAGTTGGTCAAGTTCATGGTTCGTTCGAATCCTCTTCAGTTTGTAGGGGTCCAAAGATTTTTCGCAAGACTTTTCGTTCAAATAAATATTCTTAGCTATTCCTCGTCTGTGCTGGTTAATTTCCAAGCTTCACATTCGTATGTTACGTATAAGACTTCTGTACGTATACAGTCAGCTTTAGTGGTTTGCTTGATATTGTTACGACCGTCTACTCATCGTCGTAGGTACAGTGGAAAACAAAATACAATACACCAAAATAATCAGCAAGATAGTCTCTTACAACAAATCAATAAAATTATACAATCAATAAAAATTGTTCACACGCAATAAAAACTTGTCAACTGATGTGAAACACAATTGTATTACAATCGTCCCGCACAATTATAAAACACGCAATCCTTCGCCACAATATATCGAACCGCACTGTGTAAATCGCCACATAACGCACGGTGTACTCGCCCGACAATAACTAACAGTAGTTACTATAATAATACGAACCGCATTCCAATAAATCGCAACTCACACTGACTGAGCGTCGCTGCGTACTTGTATTTATACCCCGCCGAGGTTCCAGAATATTCGCTACTGCACGTCAAGAATGCTACTAGAAAACACCAGCACATAGTTGGTCACACAGCAGGCACGGACCGGTGAGTCCGGAACAATCTCGCAACGCATGTCGAGAATCACGTACGCACACAATGGATTCCACTGGATCGTTAGAGAAACACGTAGATTGTTCTGTAATGTCGTAACACTATCCTGGGTTTGAAAAACTTTGCACAGGAGTAATAACACCTGTTGCCGCGTAAGATGCGGGACTTTCGCAAGAGTTGTTCTGAGTAATAACACCTGTTGCCGCGTAAGATGCGGGACTTTCGCAAGAGTTGTTCTGAGTAATAACACCTGTTGCCGCGTAAGATGCGGGACTTTCGCAAGAGTTGTTCTGAGTAATAACACCTGTTGCCGCGTAAGATGCTGGACTTTCGCAAGAGTTGTTCTGAGTAATAACACCTGTTGCCGCGTAAGATGCGGGACTTTCGCAAGAGTTGTTCTGAGTAATAACACCTGTTGCCGCGTAAGATGCGGGACTTTCGCAAGAGTTGTTCTGTAATGTCGTAACACTATCCTGGGTTTGAAAAACTTTGCACAGGAGTAATAACACCTGTTGCCGCGTAAGATGCTGGACTTTCGCAAGAGTTGTTCTGAGTAATAACACCTGTTGCCGCGTAAGATGCGGGACTTTCGCAAGAGTTGTTCTGAGTAATAACACCTGTTGCCGCGTAAGATGCGGGACTTTCGCAAGAGTTGTTCTGTAATGTCGTAACACTATCCTGGGTTTGAAAAACTTTGCACAGGAGTAATAACACCTGTTGCCGAGTAAGATGCTGGACTTTCGCAAGAGTTGTTCTGAGTAATAACACCTGTTGCCGCGTAAGATGCGGGACTTTCGCAAGAGTTGTTCTGAGTAATAACACCTGTTGCCGCGTAAGATGCGGGACTTTCGCAAGAGTTGTTCTGAGTAATAACACCTGTTGCCGCGTAAGATGCGGGACTTTCGCAAGAGTTGTTCTGAGTAATAACACCTGTTGCCGCGTAAGATGCGGGACTTTCGCAAGAGTTGTTCTGAGTAATAACACCTGTTGCCGCGTAAGATGCGGGACTTTCGCAAGAGTTGTTCTGAGTAATAACACCTGTTGCCGCGTAAGATGCGGGACTTTCGCAAGAGTTGTTCTGAGTAATAACACCTGTTGCCGCGTAAGATGCTGGACTTTCGCAAGAGTTGTTCTGAGTAATAACACCTGTTGCCGCGTAAGATGCGGGACTTTCGCAAGAGTTGTTCTGAGTAATAACACCTGTTGCCGCGTAAGATGCGGGACTTTCGCAAGAGTTGTTCTGAGTAATAACACCTGTTGCCGCGTAAGATGCGGGACTTTCGCAAGAGTTGTTCTGAGTAATAACACCTGTTGCCGCGTAAGATGCGGGACTTTCGCAAGAGTTGTTCTGAGTGATTTGTAAACCTAAGTAAGAAAATTGTTAGACACGTTCAAATGTATAATTGTCAGCTGGTAGATATGTTTGGTGGTATAAGCAACAAATTATAAGGGGTATAATTTAAGCGAACTTGCTATTATGTATTGAAAAATTTACATATACTTCTTTTAGTCAAACTTCTTCAAACCTCTTTCTTTTTCTGACGATTTCTTTGGGGTTTTACATTGCTACGTTTCAAGCCGTGAGCTGTTGTATATTTCAAGTATTATCAGTTAGTTTTTTTTTTTGTAATCGTTGCTAGGGGTTACTGAAATAGTTGTTCCGTTTCAAAGTTTCCACTGAAAGAGAAATCTCCTCGAGGATCCTTTCGCTAGTGAAAGTGAGTTTTGGCTAAACTCGTCACCCTTAGAAACTGTAAATAAGTTTCACTTAGTAAACAACTGAACAGTATATAGACGGAATAAAATATCCGAACGATTATCAGTCCCAGAGGGTTGCAGTACGACGTCATATTGTCAGTGACAGGCTCGTCGGATAGTTGACTTGTAAACTAGGTAAAGTAGAGAATTAATTTATAATTGTACGTAAAGAAGTTGTTAAAGTGTTTAAATTGAATAAAGAGTCAGTGTTATCAAATAATAAAGAATAGAGTCTCAGAAGAGTTAATGTAAAAGGAAATTAAATGTACTTATTGTGAAATAGACTAATAATAGAAACAACTAGTAGCATTGCGTTGTATCAAGTAATTTTCTGATGGTAGAATAAATTATTCTTTTGGTATCTTTAGAATTTCTTAATTCTTAATCAGGCACGTACTCCTACTAAAATTTACTTAGTCACTCGAGAAAATAGTAAACTGTCATTATCATCGTACAGTTGGTAACAGAGCACATGGTGAGTTTCTAATTGACACTAACCGTGTACAAGGCGTACACTGATGTACTGTATGAGGGACTCAGGGGACGTCGTATTCAATTTCAAGTCGTTAAAAGAAAAAATTGTTAATAGGATCTCCGGCCAGGAAAAGCTGTAACACACAGTCAGAATTCATATTCAAATAGTAGGCCTAAATGGAGCTGTCATTATAAGAAACACCGACTAAGAAAACCTGTAACAGATTCAGCTTTCAGGTTTAAACTGTAATAGGGGAATCACTGTAAAGAACATCGACTATGGAAACCTGTGACACAGTGACTCAAGAGTAGACTGTCAAGTTCAAACGGCAAGAGGGCAATGGGGAATTAGGGAAACCTGTGACACAATCAGCGTTAAAATTTAAAGCACTCACAGAGTGTCAAATGTATAATTGTCAGCTGGTAGATATGCTTGGTGGTATAAGCAACAAATTATAAGGGGTATAATTTAATCGAACTTGCTATTATATATTGAAAAATTTACATATACTTCTTTTAGTCAAACCTCTTCAAACCTCTTTTTTTTCTGACGATTTCTTTAGGTTTTTACATTGCTACGTTTCAAGCCGTGAGCTGTTGTATATTTTAAGTATTAAGGAAACCTATGCGGAAAGGTCTATTGCCTTTGTTCGCTGACATACTAGAACTGTACCTCGGGATATTTAGAGCCGGATTTCAAGTTCAATCCGTAAGATGGTGGGGGGCGAATCAATATAATGAGCCTCTACAGTGGCGGATTATACATAACGCTAGGGTATGCTGCAGCACCGGGAACCAGTGCCTCAGCTGTGAGAGGGGGCACCAGTCAGTTGAATTGACTAAGCGATGCAAAGCTTATGATCACATTACGCAATTGTTTGTTTTTTTTTACTCAGTTATTAACCATGGAGACTGTCGAGTTGGAAAATCAAGCGAAAGCTCTTATAGACGTTTACTCGAATGATCTAAAGAACGGTCTTCTAACAGAACTGAAGCACTTTGTGCCACGAGTTTCCAAGAAAGAGGTTTTTTCAAATCTTTCGAATGAAGATGATAGATTACATGATACTACAATTTATCCGCTCACAGTATTAAACTGGATTATTGATTGTAAAATGATTGATGTATTTCCGAATATAAACATCGCTTATCGCCTGCTTTTTACGATTCCAATAGCTAACTGCGAACCTAAAAGATCATTTTCTGTATTAAAACGCACTAAAGATATGTTGAGATCAACTATGGGAGATGAGAGATTATATTCGTTAGCAAGGTTGAATATTGAAGGCGAGCTACTTGAGCCGCTCGATTTAGAAGAAATTATACAAGATCGTTAAGGCAAAATCAAGAAAAAAATGGATCGATTAGTATTTTCTAAGCTAAGAACTACTTTGCTCATTGTAATCATTATTTAGCTAAATATTTGTTGTAACTTAAGAGTTTGATAAAATGTCTGTCAACTTTCGAAATTGAGTAAGCCATTTATCAGTGTAAATAATGGATAAAAGGTTGAATTTTGAATCGGGGGGGGGGCACCAGTCTGGTGGCAGTATAGGGCACCACGCACTTCTAATCCGCTCCTTGCCACTACTCACACTTGGAAACCTGTGGCAGGCACAGAGCCTGATACGTTTTTATACCAATGTACGTGACAGAAGATCGGCAGGCGGACTTGTGTGCGAAATCATTGTAATGAGCACCAAACTGGAATAGAAGTCATATCTGAATTCAAATCGTGAATTTGGTTATTACAAGAAGCACCGATCTAGGAATTTGTATCAGAAGATCTGGTACGTCACAGATAGCTACACTGACATAGACTCAAAATTCAAATTCAAACCATAAGGGGGTGTAGTGATCGTATGACGCGCCGACTTGAGGTGCCTGTGAGACAAGATCCGATGCTTTTGTACACTGACACACTAGAAGCTACATCCCGTGTTATATATATAGTTCAACCCGTACGTAAGGGGGTGGTGGTCATTATAACACGTATCGACTCGTGAAACGTTTGGCACCAGATCTGGTACTCGCGCTTGCCAATACAGTGTCGCATCTTGCATGGAGACTCAAACTAGGAAGTCTCTAACTCCCTTACACCGACGTGATCAAGATGGGAGAACCGTCATCAGGCTTCATGACGCAAACGGTAACTGTAAATAGGCCTATGACGGGATTCTATCGTCCCCATCGAAAGAACTTGGAACGCTACAGCATGTTTGTTCGGTAAATATCGGCCATGTTCAATTTACTTAAAAATAAATACGTTGGTACAATACGAGTTGTTATTTACTGTTACGGTCGTATCAGAGTAATAAACGACTGAGTTATATTTACGTCCGGCATGTCGATAAAATATACAAAATAAAATATTTTACGATAAATAAATTTGAGATACGTAGACGGAGTCTTGTAATCCGCTTACATACGACTCTTGACTTTCGTATCTTTCTCCACACACGCACACACACGCGCGCGACACACACGCGCTCGCACGTGAAAGGATAGTGCACCTGAGTTTGGATTCCTAGGATAGTTCATTGTCCAGTCTCTAGGATAAAAATTTAGGTAAATGACATCAAATTGACGTCTATTATTATGTTAATCTTCATCGGTGCCATGAAGGTGCAGTGTTTGTAGCCTCAAGTTGGGCTCCACTACTTAGGCGGGGATAGGTGATGTTCGCAGACTAGAATGTATCTTGCTGAGTACACATTACTCAGTTGTTATCTGACCAAGAGTGTATCCGGACTTATGTATATACTAATATCTTCCCCGAGCTGCAAATGCACAATATATTTCGAATGATACAAATTTATTATTATATAAAATGAAATTAATAAATTTTATTTTTTAAAGCTTCGTATGTGCGATTCTTAGCGTCAGTCAAACCATCGTGAGGAAGTGATTATATGTCCGTTACCCCGGTTAATGGAGGTGTTTAGCTGTACTTTGAAAAAAAAAAAAAATACGAAGTCCCTGACTAGTTCACTAATGTTTTTTTGTAAATTAACAAGGGTAAAACAAAAAATCGTTATTACTTTTTTCACGATTATGAATACAATAAAAAGCATAAACACTGCATTGCTTTATTTGGTTACACTTGTAGCCATAATAACTAAATTACGAATAATTTATTCCTAACTTTTAAGTTTATGTAGGTTTTAATAGATATTTACAGCCCGTTATAGAATATTTTTATATATATTTTTTTATATTCAACTGATAAGATATCTTTTTTTGCAAAAGATAGCTTACAAACGTTTTGAAGGTGTTCCAAGGGAAGAGAAGTTAACAGATATTAATTTTGTCAAATTATGAAAGATACCGAGTTTGTGCTTTGAATAAAATTCCTTATAACTTTTTGAAATTTTTGACTACAATTTTTGACCCGTAGTGACCTTAAAGTTAAAAAAATTTCGGTGTAGGGTATACACTATCTTCCGAGTTGGGTTACAATTCCGCTTAGTATGATATATGGAATGGATTTTTACAATTTATTGAAAATGTTTAGCCTGTGGTGCTTTAAAATGTTGAAATTTCAAAAACTGAACATTATACTCGAACCTGTACACGTAATACAGTCCCCAAGTAGGTTTCATCCCTACATCAACCCCTTCCTTCGGAAACTAAATTACCGGTACGATTTGAAAGCAAGGCTCCATCCCTCCCTCGTGCCAATTGCAGACTCCATAAACTGATCGACTAGAATCTCGAAACGTCAAAATTTTCAAATCAACCGTTTGCTGAGCTGGCCAATCCTCCACCGACATTCACGGTAGCCGACAACCCGTGAAACACAATACATGACCTATTGGGTTTACATAAGTCTGTGTCTCGTCTTGACGTTACGGACCTTCGAACTGTTGACACCATGCCCTGAAGCTCGACAACATCTCTAGCGTCCTCAGCTACTCGACGCCACCTCAGTTACACAACCAAACGCCAATTATACCCCCTAATCGGTGTTTACTAACCTCACAGACAATCGCAGCACACAGTCACTAGATAAACACAAACACATTCTCTTCTCTATCGATGCGTGCATCTTCTCAGCGTATGAGATCCCCACAAAACAGTGCCCACTGCTGAAGGAGTCTGTTTGCAGAACAACGCGAACTCGTCTTCGGAATAGTCTCAAATATCACGAAAAAGACAGCGGCTGTTCAGAGTCGTGAGTTCTGCGGATCCAAACAAGAAGACGACAAGAGTTTAAGTGTCAACTGTTTAAAAGTTATTTGTGTTATTGTGTTATGTGTGTAGCTGACTATTGTAATTATATAACTCGGTTTCGTGTTGTTGTTTGGGTATAGTACGTGCTGGGCAATTGTAAATTAAAACTGTTTTAACCAGATGTGCCGCGTTTAAAAAGTGTTATTAAACTTGTGATTATCGATTTCTCTGCCATTCAATAATTTTTTTCACTGTTTGAAGTTGCGATCCGTGTGATCGTCGTAACATTACAAATACCCAAACACGAATGCATGAATATGCGTGTACATGTTTGTATTCCAGCGTACACGAGATATTTTGATCGTTATATCTTGGTACACGAGTGAATCGAATTGTCAGTTTTAACTGAACGCTTGTCATTTGTCTATTTGTTTATCCCTCTATCCACCTACCTATCTATTTGTTGCGATACGTGTAACGATAACTTTTGAACGCACCAACCGATTTTCATATAACTCAGTATGCGTATCTATGTTGTATGTCACAGTATCCTATTTATTTTAATTTTTATTTTGATATTGTATTGTATCCTATAGATTTGCCATTTATTTCCCCGAAAATGAAATGGTGGGAGGTAAAAATATGAGGTGTCGAAATTAAAAGAAGAAAACGCGAAACTCTACGTGAGATACCAAATGAAAGGGAATTTTTTAACCATTATTTGAATATAGTGTTCAGTTTTAAAAATTGCAAAATTCTAGGACACCAGACCATAAAAAATATCAAAAAAACTGAAAAATTGTGAAAGTCGATGGCGGGGTTTCAGACTGAAGGGATTTTTAACCTAATTCCGAAAGTAGTGCTTATTCTGAACATTTTTCTAACTTTAGGGACACAATAGGTTATAAATTGAAGTCAAATGTTTAATTCTAAAGTCTATGTGGCACATGAAGTTATGAGGAATTTTACTCAAAATCTGGAGTCGGTATCTTTAATAAATTGATATAATATCTCGCAATACCCCTGCAAAGTTTGAGCCGCTTTCAAAAAGCTATGTTTACTAAAAACCTTTATACATTGTTATCAGTTATGTATATTTGTGAAAAGTATTAGACACAGGTCTGTAAACATCTATGGAAACATACACAAACTTAAAAGCTGGGACGAAATTATTTGTTATTACGATTATAAACTTAATAAAACATCAATCCATTAGTTCGGAATTTTTAGTGTTTATTATATAACTGTCTACTTTGTAATTTTTTACACTACTAAATAATAGAGGAATCGGTGATTTTACAATATTTCTGATAATTGAAAAATTATCGAATATTGAAATTTATCTAATAACAAATGTATTTCGTTCAAAATAATATGCCAGGTCTGCTGCCCGGGGAGCTTACTTAGCTGACTGTTTTATACACAGGTCTGTTAAAAGCCATATTAACGATATCCCCGTAAACGACTTGTACTCTTAAAATCAAGAAAACTATGCTTCTGTGAGCAAGTCGATTTTCAAATTTGGGTAGAATTTAATTCGCCTCGCCTGAAACAGTTTAGAAGACGGGTGAGAGAAAATTAGAATAGCTCATTTCATAACAGAAGTAAGACTGCACAATTTATTTGGATACGATAAATTTGAATCAACAGGAAAAAGAAACAACCGGTGTTGACTATAAAGTTTTACCGTTCTGGTTAGCGTCAAGTGGAGCGTAAACACACAGGTTTTCCGCACAACTAAACCGCCTTATTGAAGCCATATTATTCCTCACAACACTATATATTTCTAAAAGTTCCGTTAAGATGTATTACAAGCTACGTACTGTTGTTACGTAAAACTACAAGACAAATCGTAGAAAAATTAAGACGATTTTTGCTACAAGAACATGTCCCTCCCATTCGCATATAATCGTTCTAAACGCTCGGAGCTGTAAGCTATAAACATCGAGGTTTGTAAGCTATAAAGCGATTTCCCGTCATGATACATAAAAATATCAAAATTCGTTATCGCAAACGGCTGACAAGTATATGAGTGCTTGTAGTTTATACTTGATACAGATTTGTAAGCTGTGATACAACCCAGCACTGGTTAAGCAACTCTGAGCCCTTGTGTATATACTATAATATACGACGAGAAAACGCCACAGTTGACTTGCCGGCTGGAATAAAAACCGACTTTTATTTTACTTTTCTTTATTCTTTATTAACTTTTTACGCAATCCTTTCTTTACAGATAGACTGTTTTTATTTTTATTTTTGTTGTCTACTGCGCACCTTCAGGCGACCACTGCTTGAAGCGACCAGAGTTGTGATTATTCGATATGTATACCTTTCAAATGGAAGTACAAAATGCAGAAATTTGTATTCTTTTCTTATAAACGTTATAAAATTGTTCTGCATTTTTTATTATAAATGTCTTTTACTAGACACCATTTGGTATATCGATTCGAATGGCGTTTTACACCCATATTCTATTTTAAAATACAAGATTCATAAGTATCAATGCTTAGTTTTAACGACTGTATTGCAGACAAACTGAACATAATAATTTCAACGAACTCCAAGATCTTCTAAAATGGAAAATCTTAAATACTTCAGCACTTTTAATAATGTCACTGACAGAAATTTAAATAGATGTTTCAAAAAGTTTTTTAAAATAGAACCTTCAGCAAATGATGCAATGTTTGTTTCAGTATCCCAATTCTTTTAAATAAAATGGGTGCCAAAATAAGAAGAAAGAGCAAGTGAAAGAACATAGAAGTCCGGAAGATAAAACTTGAAAAAAAAAAACAAAATGCAGAGAGTAAACAACAGTAATTTAAAGGAGAAAGAAAATGGTGAATATACTACTGTTTTTGACGATTTGGACTCATCAGTTGGTAGTGATAATGATAGTTCATTTCCTAGAAACGTTATATTCGTTTCGTATATTAAAAAAATTACTTTTGGAGTTCAATACTTTCCTATTAATCTTCATACCAGTAGAACGTCTACTTTCGGTCGGAGAAGTGATTAAGAGACTGTATAGAAGAAAAGCGGGTGACAAATTATTTGGAAAACTGATTCTCTCAAAATCACATAAATTCTGATTTAAAAATTTTCTAACACGTGTGGTTTAAAAATAACTAGATTCTCCAATTCTCTTAACAATTATTATAAATGTCAAAAATTTAGGATTGTTTTTAACGCGTTGCTCTATCTATCCACTTCTGAAGTAGTATTATTATGAGTTAGTATTAGTTATAGTGTTATAGTGTTATCAGTTATTAGTTAGTATAAAAGTGTTATGGTATAAAATATTACTGTTAGTTATTATTATGAAATAGTATTACAGGTAACTGTCTGCATGTGTAATAGTTACAGTTATAGAAAAGTAGATTTTCGTTTAAGAAAAAAGCGTTATAGGAATGCCTATTTTCTACTGTATATTTGAAATACGTCTTTAAAACATTTTTGCATTTAAAATAGAAAAAATTCTCTATTTTGCATGTTATGTTTCAAATGAATTGAGATACCCATTTTGTACCATCACTGGTGATGAAGCATAACTGTGCACATACGTGCTGGACTCGTGACAAGTGAGGAAATCAAAGTTTCTCGACCTTTTCCGACCGTAGCCCTCTTGTCTTCCTGTGGCTCCTTCATTATCGAGGGAAAAGTAGTTACTTAAAAACGTTTTCATTGTAACGAGAACATGTGATACATATTTTTTTTTTAATTTCTATAAAATGCAATCACATAAACCTGTATATCTCGATCGACGTAAGCCTTGTGCTTGATGACCGGAAAAAGTCTTTCTGCCGGGTTCTGTTGCTGTGAGTGACAGTTGAAGATTACGTTTGTACATTACGTTAAGGCGATTCAGCGTTTGGCTGGGTTAATAAGTCACTTGATTGAAAACCGTTCCTAGCCTACCAGCAAGAAGTAGAAATGCATGAAGCAAACTTGTTTTATTCCAAAGCTTTGGAAAATTTCAGGTATTGTGCTTTTATGCAAAAACGGTGTTCCTGACCGAAAGCTATGTTGGTTGCTGTGTCGTTCTGTAACTTCTTGCAATGAAACGTGATGGAACTTCTCAAGTACTCGTCCACCAAGCATGCTCCTGCTGCACGTTTGGCCTATGCCGTTGACGTGAAACTTCCATGCGTACGTTTTATTCTACCATCATCTGTACAATACCCTATAGGACATTTGTCATCCCTCTGTGGCGTGCGACTTTCATACGTGGCCCTTTCGGAACTTCCTGGGGCCCCTGGTTGAGAACTGCTAGCCTGGACGCTGATTGTTTGTTACTTATTTTAAGCGTGCTCTGTTCGTACTTTTTTCGTGTTAAAACGATAGTGTGAAGTAAAAAGAGTTGATCTGAATAACCGGAAGGAGATAGAATGGAGGAAGCTACGATGTTTTCAGGCAGTTATGGACACAGTTACCGGTCGCCATTTGTACAGAAAATTACATACACCCAGATATTGCTGAGTGTGTATGTGTGTGAGCATGTGCCTACTTGTTGGAGGTAGTTCTCAGACTTGTCTGTGTGTATGTGTGTGTCGGTGAGCACGCGTCGTAAAAAGTAAGGAATAAATAAGGAAGAATTTGACTATTTATCTTTTCGTCAAATAACTCGATTTCCTGCATTTTTCAAATTTCGACGTACAGCTGACAGAAGACCTTCCCTTCCATGTATCTATTCTGTACTCAACCCGATGTAAGGCGACTTTGCTCTTACCGAAACATTTGCACGTTGTGATCAGAAGATGTCAGGACAAATAATGATACAAGACACAACAGCTGGACGAAAAAACGGCAAACAAAGTTAAAATTTTTAATTAAAACTAATTTAACAGACTAGCAATTAGTCTGTTTCTAATCATAAACCGAAATAGTTAAAAAGTAAAGTCATTCGTTGACGTTTTAAAGTTTTGTCCGAAAATTCAGAATAAAGGTGTTGCGCATAGCATCAAAACCATGCTGTGGTTTTTTTAAAAATGTGTAAGCCTCTACTTAGCTGCGGCGACTCTACCAAGTCGAGAAATAGTCAAGAGAAAACTTCGTATTGACAAACAAAATGTATGACCACTTTCATTGCATTTAAAATATTCATCCTAAATTTTAAATTTAGATCAATTGTAAATGTGCAACCATTCATGAGACTATCAGTACGGGTTCTCAATCAGGCGTTCAATAGTTTGACATAAATCTTACCCACTTAGCGCTTGGTGAAATTGTGCTTGAAAATTTACAAAACTTCTTGGGTATAGAAAACATACCGATTTGGGTTTAGTGATGAATATTTACAGTATTTGTACGTAATAAAGATAAGTTTTGACAGTTTTCCTTTTTGTTAAATCATTATCAACTTTTTGCAACTTCTTTCAAATTTCGATGTTTAGCTCTATGCTGAAAGACAGGTGATTCCTGACTCAAGACTGGATTCACCGTCCAACGCCTACAGCTAGCCTCATTTTCGTCGGTTAAACCAGAATAGAGCAGAATCTTATTAGTTGTGGCAATAGAAATGATCAACATTAATATAAGAGAAAGCTATGATTTTGAAACAACAAAGGGTATGCAGGCCTATTGTCATCCGAACAGACCTACTCGGACGTTATAAAAGCGATACTAAGGAGTTTATCTTCAGTGTTATTTATGTGTCTGTTCGGAGAAATTGTTTTCTGGGTCACTTCGATACCAATCGGACTTGACCAGTGACATTTGTTCTACAAGAAATTATGGCAATTATTTCATCGACATATGTTTTCTCTTCAGTTTTATCTTATATATCCAGTTCAAGTTCCAAGAGTTTCAATTAACAGCGTGGGTGTAGAATATACTACGAGTTGACATTTTATTGCGTGTGAACAAGTTTTATTTGATTTGTTGTAAGTGACTGTCTTGCTAATTACGAACTGTTTAATTGTGATAATTAAAGCTGGTGATTAGTGACTTAATTGGTGTCTTGTATTTAGTTTTACAAGTAGATCGTCGTAACAGTGGTGTCAGAAGTGGGATAGAACCGTTAACAGTGGAAACAGTGGACCAAAACAATTTTCTGAACAGACTGTACCAATGATAAAGACAGAAAAAGACACAGAAAATAAGTTAATAGAGAAAGTCGCTTTGCCTGCAATAGGGACAGTTCATGTCAAAGCTCCAACTTTCGGAGGAAGCAGTCAATGGGCAACGTACCTCAGCCAATTTGAAGCTGATGCATGCTCAAATAATTGGACAGAGAAAGACAAGGCAGTTTCACTCGTTCTCGCATTAAAAGTGCCCGCGGCAGAACTACTACAGAAAGTGCCACCTGACAGCCAGAACATCTATGCCGAGTTGATAAAAGTTCTAGAATTACGGTATGGTGATAAAAATTTGCGAGATGTGTACTACGCTCAGTTGAGAGCAAGGCGACAGCATTCCGGGGAGAGCCTTCAAGAGTTTGAAGCAAGTATCGACAGACTAATTAGACTGGCCTATTAGACTAATCTCCTGAAGCGCCAGAAGATTTTCGAACGAGTTTTTCGATGCAGACATTTACTGACGGTGACCGAGATAACGAACTACAGCAAGTGTTACGAATGGCAAGACACCAGAACAGTGCGGACGCCCTGGTACATGGTTTGGAATTTGAGGGCGCCAAATCAGCGTCTGGTTGGACAAGTCATAAATGGTGCGCTAAAAGATCGCGACGGCACAGACGATGAGGAAGAAGAACAAGGAACAGAGACTCGACGGTCGGCGCCACAGAATAAAATAAGAAAGGATGGAAGACCAAAGTGTTATAGATGTGGTAAACCTGGACATCTACAACGAGATTGTCGGGTTAGAATTCGGCAGCAGGGAAAGGAGCAGTAGTAGGTACAACGGGGCGTGTGCTGACTAACTGGAGGAACAAAGCCCCTAGACAATACGCAATTTCTACACTTCAGAAAACAGCGGGAGCTTGGTGGTTACCGGATTCGTTCAAGAAAGGCCAACCTCGATTACAGTTGACACAGGCGCAACAGTTTCCATTGTGCGCCCCGATGTGGTGAAAAATCTCAACCCAATCTGGTGCTCTTGCAGCTTGCGAACAGCTACTGGACGGCCTGTAAAAGTGTTTGGAAAAGTGGAGATATACCTACGCCTCGGTCGACTGGAGTTTAATCATCAAGTACTTGTTGCAGACATTGTGGATGAAGCAAATCTTGGTGTGGACTTTATGAACGCATGTGGATTTATAGTCGACTTCAAAAACAATGTCTTGAGAATCGGAGAAGAAGAGGTAATGCTCTCCACAATGAATACATCAGAAAAATCGATGGGCGTGATAAACCATGTGGCCGTAACTGTTCCGCCAAACTCCGAAAAGATCATCATGGTTAGAACCGAGGTAGATACTAGGGGGAACTAGTGATCTATATTTGAAAACCAGGTGACCAGGTAGTCAGCATACCGGACATACTAATTGCCAGACGTTTAGTAAAACCTGACGAAACGGGAAATGTACCTATTAGAGTGGCAAATATTTTGGATCAAGCTGCAGCTTTACGAAGCAATACGCTCCTAGGGAAGTTGACTCCTGTGGCCTGGCTAGCCGGAATGACGCAACGAAGATCCAGTGCTTCGGATATTTCCAAATTACCAGAGGAACTGCAGGAATTATTGAACAGATCTTCTAACGACCTCTCAAGTGGTGAGGTAAAAGAACTCAGACAGTTTTTACATGAATTCAAAGATTGTTTAGCAGGTCGGGGACGGTCACTGGGAAGAAGCTTTCTTGTATAACATCGCATCAATACCGGGGACACAACGCCGATACGCCAACCTCCTCGAAGGCCTCCATTATCTAAGCAAGAGGAAATGTCTCGGTTAGTACAGGACATGTTGACAGAGGGAATAATCGAGCCTTCGTCAAGTGCTTGGACTTCCCCGGTAGTGCTGGTAGCGAAGAAGGATGGTGGATTGCTTTTCTGGGTAGACTACCGGAGGCTGAATGACGTTACAAAGAAAGACTGTTATCCCTTACCTCGCGTTGACGATACACTCGACACGCTGTCCGGAGCACAGTGGTTTTCCACATTAGACCTAAAGAGTGGATATTGGCAAGTGGGTCTTCATCAAGAAGACAAGGAAAAGACCGCTTTCTCGAACCCTAAGCGGCTTATTCCAAATTAACGTCATGCCATTTGCACTCTGTAATGCACCAGCAACATTTAAAAGATTGATGGACCTGGTACTCCGAGGCCTGACGTGGAAAACTTGCCTTGTTCATTTAGACGATGTCATAGTCATCGGGAAGACTTTCAAAGACCATTTGGAAAACCTTAAGGAGGTTCTAACTAGAATTCACGTTGCCCAACTGAAGCTGAACCCGAAGAAGTGTTCTCTATTTCAGAAGGAAGTATAGTATCTGGGCCATCTGGTTTCGGCAGCGGGTGTTAGCATGGATCGTAATAAAGTAGACACCGTAAGGGACTGGCCAGTGCCGAAGAGTAAACACGAAGTTCGGAGTTTCCTGGGGTTATGCTCATATTACAGACGTTTTGTGAAAGGCTTCGCTACTATTGCTAAACCACTATATGAGCTAACGGAAAATAAAGAAACTTCCAGTGGTCGAGAGAGTGTGACCAACCATTTAGGACTTTAAAGATTGCATTATGTTCCCAGCCAATTCTCGCTTTTCCAGCTTCCGAAGGGAAGTACATCGTAGACACAGACGCAAGCAATACTGGTCTAGGAGCAATTTTGTCTCAAATGTAGAACGGTGAAGAACGAGTAATAGCGTATTACAGCAAGACGCTTTCTAAACCAGAGAAATTAATGTGTTACAAGGAGAGAGTGGTTGGCAATTATCAGAGCTTTCGAGCACTTCCAAAAATACCTCTATGGGAGAGAGTTTTCACTACGTACCGACCATGCCGCGCTTGCATGGCTCTTGAGAATTAAAAATCCGGAAGGACAGTTGGCAAGGTGGCTCGAACGTCTGCAAGAGTACAACTTCAAGGTACAACATCGGCGGGGACGCCAGCATGGTAATGCAGATGGCTTATCACGAAGACCGTGCCCGGAAGACTGCCGACATTGCCACAGAAAGGAAGAACAAAACTCAAGCAAACATGTTCAAGCCATTACTGTTGATTTCCTGGCAGACGGCTGGACAATAAAAGACTGTCGACAAGAACAGATGACTGATGAAGACATTGGACCGATCTTGAAAGCAAAAGAGGAAGGTCGCCGCCCGGATTGGGAAGATATCTGCCATGGTTCCGAAGTGCTGAAGGGCTACTGGGCACAATGGGTATCTCTTACCTTAGAAAACGGATTGCTGAAAAGGGCTTGGGAAAGTGCAGATGGACGAGACGTGGTCATGCAGTTGATAGTTCCCCGAAGTAAAGTGCAGTCTGTTTTGAAGGAGATGCATGATGGCACATCTGGAGGCCATCTTGGCGTTAACAAAACCCTTGACAAAATACGGAAGCGATTCTATTGGCTTCATCTTCGCCACGACGTAGAGGAATGGGTTCTGACGTGTGAAATATGTGCTGCAAGCAAGGGCCCACAAATCAGAAGCAGGGGAAAAATGAAACAGTATAACGTTGGACTGTCTTTCGAGAGAATTGCGATAGACATTGCTGGACCATTCCCAGTTACTGACGATGGAAACCGCTACAACATGATTGTAGGTGACTACTTTACTAAGTGGGTGGAAGCCTACGCAATTCCAAATCAGGAGGTTACCACTGTGGGAAAGGAGTGAGTTCACAACTTCTGTTGCCGTTATGGAGCCCCTTTGGAAAGCCATACGTATCAAGGGAGAAATTTCGAATCAGGAGTGTTTAAAGAATTATGCCGTCTACTTGGAATTAGAAAGACCAGGACAACGCCTCTGCATCCTTAGTCGGACGGGATGGTTGAGAGATTTAATAGGACACTTGAGCAGCATTTTTCGAAGGTTGTTGACGAGAACCAAACAGTCTGGGACCAACGTATACCACTATTCCTCATGGCGTATAGATCATCAATACACGACACTACCGGCATGACTCCAGCAAAATTGATGTTTGGGCGGGAGATTCGTCTTCCTGGGGACTTGATGTTCGGATCACCTGTTTTTTGGACCATTCTCAAAACTAATAGAGTTTTGTAGGGTAAAAGTGTGCACACGCATGACACGTTTTTAAAAAATTGATTGATGCGTCAAAATTTATTATGAGACATACGCCAAATAGACAGACAAATTGCAAACTGAGAACTTGATTATGTAAAGCGCCACCGGAACTTATGTACCAACAAAATTCTATAAAAAAGTGGTACAGACAACATCACGTGACTAATTTCTCAACTGTGATTAACATATTACTATATTCTATGGTAATACATTATGAGGTACAAAAGATATAAACTACATATCACAAACTATGTACATTCAGTTTAGTATTGGCCTATAGATTGAATTTTTCAGTATCGTATTTAAATCAGCCTTGATCCTTTACTGAGACTCAAGAGCAGGCTGTCTGTACCATGTTGTTGACAAGACATTAACAATATTAAGCCTAAAAATTGTCAATTACGTTGTCTTAAGAAACCTGTTTGAAGTAACCACATTAATAGTTCGCAAAATAATAATCGATGAATAGGTACGTACCGAAGAATTAGAATAGATTGTTTGGCCAGTGAAACGCATCGTTTACAACTATATTTTTCGTCTTCTAGCTGAGTGTACGGTAAGCATATAGAGCATACAAGTATGCAATTCACGTTTGCATTTTCCTTAGTAATACAAATCAAATCACATAATTTTTATTTTATTTTACAATACATGTTACTATCTAGTCTTAGACTAACAAATAACTTTTCTCTGTTAGTGGTCATAGTCGGGCACTATCAACAGGTGTAACTGAATATTAACAGAGAAGGAAGACAGTTGGAGCATATCAGTAGATCAAGAGATTTGAATATCCGGGAACAGTAAACACTTCAGATAGGAAGGTTGATGAGGAAACAAACCATCGAGTTCAAAAAATCCTATATACCATCAGATTTCGAACGTTATTTTCCGTAAGAAGGAAATCGCAGGAAGAGCTAGCAGTATTCAGGACACTTTTTCTACCTAGCCTACTCTTATGGAACACAAATCCTCACCCTGCTAGAGGAATAGAAAAGCAGACTGCAAGCCAATGAACTGAGATTTTTGTCGCGGGAAGCTGGACAAATCAGGAGAGAACGTATTAATAACAGAATACTATTATCAGAAATCTTTTCCAGCACGAAGCAGTTGTTGAGATAGTAGAAAGAAGAGGCACTGCAATGTTTTAGTCACATAATGAGAATGGGTGAAACGAAGATGATATTATGGAAGCCCGACCAGATGAAGGGAAAGAAAGTAGAAGACTAAGATTACTACGAATCGATTATATTGAGGAGTCGGCTTTTAGAAGTGGGAAGACTCTGGTAGAAGTCTAACGCCTCCCTCAAGATAGAAGAATGTATCGGAAATGGCTGAAGGATCCCGACGCTTGACAGCAAGATGGGTTGAAATAAAAGAAGAAGAAAAAGCGATGGCCTAACAATTTGGTCATCGACTGTATATGTTTTTCAGTTTTAATAGTGCAATATGAATCTGTATTTCTTAGCAGCCGTCTACGCCCGTACGCTTAGTAAGCTTCCTCTCAGGGCTGTAGAACTCAGTCAGTGCTATAGCATAAACACAGTATGCAATGCATTTGGTGGTTTGGGAACAGTCTCACCTGTTAAATATGGTTATCCGAACTTCGTCATCTTCAGGACCGAATAATAAAAAAGCATCAAATTAAGGTTAGCAACTTTTGTTGCAGCTAAGACAGCATCGTTTAATAATTTATTTATATTTTAATCGGGTATGCAGGGTTAATGCAATAAAAAAAAGCGCGAGGAATAGTTTATTAGATAGCGGTGGATTCTGCGCAAGAGTTTACGGCGTTTCTAAGGTTTATATCAGAATAAATGTCAATTTAAATTTTCGCAAAAGACTGTAAATTTTTGTGTTATGACTTCTGTAACAATATTTGATATCTCCCAGAAGGTACGGAGACGTTTTATTGAAAAATACACTCCTTAAGGAGTAGCAACAGAAGTGTAAATCAAAAGGCGTGTGGGGAGGGACGCGCGACCGATACCGAAATGCTTTTATTTAATATAAAGTTTTTCCCTCCCTCACTTGGTCCGTAATTACGAATATTCAACTGTGAAAAACTACTTTACTATGACTATAAAATTAATAAACAAGCATTTTTTGTGTAAGGGAATTTTGTGTGCAAGCAATTTTCAGTCGCTGATAATGATTACAGTCTTTCGTAATACGTATGATTGGAGCATTTTTAAAGTTGAATATAAACCTACGGTATAAAATGTATACGGTTCGTAAAACATTTAAAAAATAAAATTGTATACAGACCTAATTGATTTTCAGATTAATATAATTCTTTAAACATTGTATACACTTATATTTGTTTAAACAACATCAACAACAACTTTAATAATAATGATAAACATAATAATATTTTAGGAGGTCAAATGCTATTTACACACGTAGGCCATGGATCCCTTTGTGTCGGACTCCCTTAAAGTACTACAGACTAAAAACATTTACAGTCTTGAGCACTAGCCCGGGACCGTTTGGCAGATTACTTCAGGCTAGGGCTTGCCTTTCGCTCCTTCAGTTTCCTTCTGATGTAATTTTTTTCTTTAATGTGCCTAGGCACGCTGTGGCTAGGCTTTCTTCACTCGTAGGATTGCCTCGATGTCAAATTAAAAGAAATTGTAATCTAAATCCGAATTTAGTGTTTATTGTACGACTGTGTGCTCTACAATCGTTACAGGCACTAAAGAAGTAGTAGATTAATCGGATGTTGTAAGTTTTCCCATAATTGAAAACTTATCTAATATCGAAACTTATGTGATTATAAAAAATGTTTTTCGTTCAATAATAGAGAGCGAGTTCTGCAGGTCAGAGAGAAAATGTACACATGTACGTTATTACATATCCCAGGAGCTTTCCTGCCTGAGCATGGCATCAACTATGGTCGTCTCCGGTGTTAAATGACCCAACTCTGCCACCAATTGTTTTCGCCTTTGTTCCCACCTACCACAGACATCGCCACTTACACCAGGGTAGTATGGGCCATCGGTGCCTTACCCATCCCATGGAGATAGGCGCGGAAATATCCGTGTCCATTCACAAACTGACTAGCGTAGCACCTTACTTCCCCGTGCTTACTCTCCATCCATTTATTAATTTCCGGGATGAGCCTTGCTGTCCGCCTTCCCCGAGGCTCCTGCTCCCAATACATCTGCATTGTTTCATGAGTGCGACATCTCTCCTCCTCTATTACAGTTTTCTTGCCGGCTTCTCTTTTCCTTCTATGTATACGCTGTCGCTTGCTGGCGAGGAGAGTGACAGGAATAATTGTGGCAATAACTAGAATGGCCGATTCGGAGACCGTACGGTATGCAGACGCGCCTCTTCTCTGCGCCTGCGCTAACCATTTACGGTACATCTCTTTCCATAATTCCGCCCCATACAAAAGGATCGACTGGATCACGGTCACCAGCAGCCGTCGCTTATTAGACTTAGGCTCGATGACATTAGCCATAAGTCTGTTCAGGGCAGTGACGCCCCTTGGAACCTTGTCTGCAGTCTGACGGATCTGTTCCCTGAAACACAACTTACTGTCACCCACCATAACCCCTCAGTACTTAGCACCCGGCTTGGTCTCCACCACTTCTCCTACTCGCACGGGGAGGATAGCAGGATAGACGGATAGCTTTTCTTTGTGAGAAAAATGATCACTATATTGTTCAGCAAGAGACCGTGTTCCTCCATCCAGACACTCACAACACTCATGTTGAGCTCAAAAAAAAAAAAAAAAAAAAAAAAAAAAAAAAGGCTGCTTTTTTGTGCAACCGAAGTAGTTTAGAAGTTAGGCAAGTCTGCCTTATTTGAGTTGTTCGGCATAGAATGATGATTCTGCGGTCGCTCATTATTACCTCGGCTCGTTATCTCGGGTATTCAGTACCGCTGGCTGAGTCGACTGGGGGCTAGAAAAATTTAATATTGTTGCGTTAATGAAAGTCAGAATTTTAAATTGGCCTATGTGCGTTATAGTGTTTCATGTTTAACGATGATTTAACTACATGAAAAATGTTAGATGTCGTCTTCTCTCTTTACTATTAAGCTCCCTGAGCTTCTCCAGTTAGATGTTAGATGTTAGATGTTAAATGTTAAATTTTAAATGTTAGATGTCGTCTTCTCTCTTTACTAGTAAGCTCCCTGAGTTCTCCACTCACCTATTTTGAACAAAGTATATTTGTTATTATATAAATTTCGAATTTAGATAATTTTTCAATTATAGGAAAAATTACAGAAACCCCAATTACTCAACTATTTGTTTAGTAATATAATAATTGTAGAGCACACAATCATACAATAAACACTAAAAATTCAAAACATTCGGATTTGAGTTACAATTCCTTTTAGTCTGACTGCTTGCTGGACTTTTTCTCAAATTTTTATGTATTTCTTGGGCCCTTGGATACCAAAATTTTAAAATTTAACACTACATTCAGATGTTAGTTAAAATTCTCTTTAATTTTTACATGAATTTTTGCGATTTAATCAACATTTTTAATTTTCACCCACTTTTTGGGTTTTTACTTCTAAACATTTACAATTTTCTAACACTATATTCAGATCGTGGTTAAAATTCCCTATAAATTAATACACCACATTGCCTTTTGTAATGTTTTCACAGTTTTGACCACCTCACTTTTATGCCTCCTACCTTCCTACTTTTTTGGGGATCAATCAACAAAAACAATAAAATTCTGTAGAATAAACGTATGGACACCCGTGCCAAGTTTTACGAAAATCGGTTGATGCGTTCAAAAGTTATCGTGAGAAATATCCCAGACACACAGACATACAATTGCCAAATGATCGAGGTAAAACAGAACTCGCTTTAACTATTTAACTAAGAATCTTCCAATCAGGGTTTCGGTATATATCTGTCTTCCTAATTTTCGTCTTTAAGATTATTCTTTACCATAGTTTTGGCTGCTTCATGTCTCCGTGATCAACAAAGTTTAAATCATCGTTTACATCCTGTTGGAACCTAATGCGTTGTTCTTAATATCCATCTATTTTTATTTGCCCTTCTGACAGGTCCGACACGGATATTGGTTTTTTAATTTGTTCATTACTAATTTGGTTCACACTCGAAAATCTACAGGTCCTCCTCGTGGAGGCCACCTCAGTCGCAGCAAATTTTACTTTGAATCGTTTACGTTTGTACACATTTTTGATTCCTTAAGTCAGTATATTGTACTGCTTCCTTCTTTTATTGTTAACATTTTTAATTTCCTGCTTCTTAAGATGAAGCTATGCCAGGTGCTTTTTTAATCCATAATATGTTATATTTGCGAGATATATTCTTCTCCTTACTTCAGTGGTGGTGTCGTTAGTGCATTTACCTGGGAGCCAAGATATATGAACTCTTTTACTGCCTCTGTACTTTTTGTGCCTATTTCAAGGTTTTGAAGGGTTGGGTTTAGTGGTAGTTTGTTGGTAGTATGCATACATTTTATTTTCTCCAAGTTTATCGACAGTCCAATTTTATTTGTGGCTTCCTTTAATGCTGTAAAGGCACTTTTATAAGATCTCGTTTTATCCTGGCAATTAGATCAATGTTATCTGCATATGCTACAAGTTGTATACTTTTGTTTAGGATCGCACATCTCTTGTGTTTATTTGGGAGTCTCTTATTGCTTTTTCTTGTGCTAGATTAAATAACAAGCATGACAGACTATCTCCTTGTCGGAGTCCAGTTCGAGTTGTCAACGAACGCGACACTGTTTTCTGCACTTTAACTTTACATTCTATTTTCGAGAGAGATTAGGCACTACTTTTTACCTCCTGTATTATAAACCATCATTACTCTTATCCTCAGCAACTCTTCTCTAGTTACGTCATCAAGTGTCCTCAAATTCTCCTCTCTTTCTTAGTCGTCCTCTTCTTCTGGTTTCAAAGGGTTTCCTCTAAATTATTCTCCTGGTATCTCCATCTCCATCTCCTGGTTCCTCTACCCATCTCCATCCGGTGAACATACCTTTGTATCTTTTCTTTTTTGGGATTTTATGAATCTATCAATTACTTTGTTGTTTACTACTAAGCTTCCTGAGTTGCAGAACTCGCTCGCTATTTTGAAAAAAATACATTTTCTTTATATCGGCTATCTGAGGACCACATTTTAATTCTTTATTCCTGGTTCTTTTCTTTTTCTCCAATATTCTTTCATCTTTTCACTATGTCTCTTCTTCCTGTCTTCAGTCCACTTTGAACCTGCGTTTTTCGCTCTCCTATCCTGGACTCCATCCATTTTTAATAC